>OX451216.1:143171375-143333012 GCA_949628195.1 Phasia obesa | reverse complement strand
TATATATATATATATATATATATATATATATATATATATATATATATATATAATATAACAACACCAATCTGCCAGACATAATTTCGAAAATTTCGCTAATGAAATTCAGCAACATCAGACTATTCAATTCGAGACAGCGGGCAAAAATCCACACCTACCAATATTTTTATTAACATTTTTTCAGGTTGTTTTTATTTTTTTCGGTTGTAATGATTCTAGTTTGCTTTTTTTGTTAATAAATAGGCCGCGACCAGCAGATCGCATGGAGTACATACAGATCTCGGGGTTTCAAAAACCCCCTGCGAGGGCGGATTTTTGTTTGTTTTTAGGTTGGTACCGTTTTTCTGCTTAGATTTGTATTAAACGCCTTTGTAGAAAGCAATACACATAGAGGTAGCCAATTGTCACACAGGGTGCCCACTTTTAACCAGACAGGTGCCACTGTTAAAGACACGTTGGGGGTGGGGATGTCAATATGAGGAACATTTTTTTAAGGATTTTTTGCTTTCTAACGTTATCTCGATGGCTTTAGATTAAAAAAAAATTTAATAAAATTTTATAAACAATTTTCAAAAAAAAACAAAAAAATTTACACAAAATTTTTGCAAAAAATATTGAAAAAATTTTCAAAAATATATTTTTACAAAAAATTTTCGAAAAAAGTTTAACAAAAAACTTATGTGCTGTTTACATAACCCAATTGAACAAAATGTCTTGAAAATTTCTATAGAAATAACTCAAAAAATTGAGTGCTTTTCATACAAAATTCCTAGACGAATTGTTCAATTGTGTTACATAAACAGCACATTAATCTATATAGTGTTAGATTAAAAAAAAATATTAAAATTTTATAAACAATTTTCAAAAAAATTAAAAAAAAAAAATTTACACAAAATTTTCACAAAAAATATTGAAAAAATTTTCAAAAAAAATATTTTTACAAAAAATTTAAAAAATTTTTACAAAAAATCTTCGAAAAAAGTTTTGCAAAAAACCAAAAAATATATATTTTTACAAATTTTTTTTTCGAAAAAATTTTACAAAATGTTTTCGAAAAATTTTTACAAAAAATTTTCGATAAAATTTTTACAAAAATATTTACCATGAATATTCTGTTTGCTACCCAGATTTCTTTGTCTTGTTGATAGTTTTGAATCGAGAAGAGTAAAATAAGTACGAAAATGCTCAACAACTGCATGAATTATTACTGCTCACTAGGGCGATTATGTTCACAGTAAAATAGACGAAGTGCTCTATGGACTTCAGGAACAGATAAATTTTCACAATTTGTAAGCGTTGTTGATGGCTTGTCAAAACCTTACTGCACAGAAAGGTCAACACACTTTAACATTCTCTGCTGTCATTCGCAGCAGGTATCGTGATAGAACTTAGTTCTCATGCAGTTCAAAACAAAAACATAATATTTTTTGTGGTTGTGCTTATTTCATTATATTATTGCTTCGTGTGAAGATTACCCTTACACTTGTTCTTGCAAATGCATTGTTGTATGGGAGTCATAGAATGTAATCAGATTTTTATGCTGTTTTTTATGGCGTTTAGGGAACCAAACAAGTCTTTAAAGCAAAATGATAATATTTTTGTCATTTTGCTTTTATACATCATCGTCATCATCATTATCATCATCATCTTTGAATATTACCATTGGCATTCGGGAAGCATTTGCGTATGAAAACATTGTCATTGTTGAGTTAATGATATTTGCATTTTGGCTTTGAAGGAATTTCTAAAAATGAAATGAAAATCTAATATGTGAACAAACAAGACAGATATTAAAGAGTTACCAGATTCATATAGTTTTTGGACTAATAATATTTGAATTAAAAACAAATTTAAGGATTAAAATATTTATTTTAACTGAAAGACAATAGATTATTGAGACTTTAATACGGAACCCTTATAGCAGGTAAGCAATGAAGCGACTGCATAATGTGGAATACCGAAGAAGCAACCGGCAACTTTTAAATAGTATACTCGGGTATAGAGTTAAAATTAGCTGTAGCTTATTGTTGTTTAAAGCTATAGTTCTAGATGATAATATGGTACGAGCTTAGGCTTGGCATTAGTTGGATTCTATAAACTAGAAAGGTGACAGGGGGAGGTTTTGATGAGGAAGATGTTTGTTAGTTATGCTAGGAAGAGGCTTTATGCTAATAACCACAGTCTGGCACATACTGAATGTGTAAGCGAGTGTCCGACCTTAAACAAAAAGTCCGCATTTGACTACTGACAGCTGGCAATCAATCAATCTGAAATAAACGCTTAAACATTTTGTAGGGCTATAAGTGAAATATGACATCTTTTAAATGTTTGCACGGCTTTGTACAGTGGAGATATTAATATCCGCCTGGCGTAATTTTGAAACGGCCCGCACGTAGTTTACGACAAACACTTGTAATACTTGTCAACAATCTTTTTGCTCTCACTATATAAAAGAAGGTAAAGGAAGAAGCGTAGCACTTTGTAACTGGACGTATTGTAACTTATGTGTCTGGATCAGCAGGAAGAGTTAGTTCAATACTAACTGCACGCGCAGTTGCTATACATTGAATGCCAATTTGTGTAAAAGGTTTTTTCAGGACCTGCACTGTCTGAAGAATAGAACACTAATTGCTCTGAAATGATTAGCAAGAATCGAACCTGCAGAATGATAGACTAGCATACTGTCAGAAATTATTTGTAACGTACTAATAGGACTTTCATTAAGCGCTTCCTATCTCTTTCTTTTGTTTACTAAAAGGCCTATTGAAGCCATTATGTATAGAATATAACAATGTGCTAATGTTCGCCATATTGCTCCGTAACTCTATGGGGCGCTGTAGTTGTGTTGCCACACCTCCAGCACAGGTTCCAACCCACAACAACAGCCCAGAAGCAATTGCAATTAAAAATAATAAAAAAAAACGAGAATAATAAATGAAAAAAAAAACAACACTACAAGCAAACGGAAACACTTTAAAGGAAGAACGAGATGTTTTCGTTCTTCACTTGCTCGCCTATCCTTGGATACTATCGATTTCTAATCATTAAATTTGTTGTGTCCCCATGGAATGGGTTATGTTGGCTTTGAGGGCAGCTGCGGGTTAATATTGAAGAACAAAAGGTCTAAGAGGGTCAAATCGACCGGCCAGTTCACATCACCTCCTCTCAAAATGACCATTCAGTGAAATCGGTCGTACAGAACTCCAATGCAGCATGAGCTGTGTTACTCATAGCTCCGTCCAGTAAAAACCATATGCCGTTAGTGTCCATATCATTTAATTTAGGCCAAAAGAAGTTGATGATCATTGATCTATAGTGCTCGACGATGACGGT
This sequence comes from Phasia obesa, assembly GCA_949628195.1. Classification (NCBI taxonomy): domain Eukaryota; kingdom Metazoa; phylum Arthropoda; class Insecta; order Diptera; family Tachinidae; genus Phasia; species Phasia obesa. The sequence continues at coordinate 143,329,679 of OX451216.1, read as the reverse complement.
GTTATGGCCTGCCTGCCTGGACCGAAGGCGTCGCCAGCCCAAAATCCACACCAAACAGTGGCTACTTCGGAATGCACTGGGCGATCTTGTTACTCATGTGGATTGATAATGTCCCAAAATTGGCAATATTGTTCGTTGACACACTCATTTCCGGACAAAAAAAAGAGTGATTAAATTTTAAGGGCCGATGTTGATTATCACACAAATTATTTAGGAAATTATTGTCATTTCTTTTTATTTCGATAATTTCGGTATGTTGAACCATACCAAAATGTATGGAACAAAATATCGGCCAAATGGCCGCCGCGAACTCGGCGGCACACCTCCATCCGATGCTCCAAATTTTTTATGACGTTGAGGCATAATTGATGTTCTATGCCGTTAATGTGCCGAATTATTTCACCCTTTAGCTCGTGACTTGTTGCTGGATTGTACGTCAATAATCCAGCAACAAGTCACGCAACTCCAAAGAAAGAAGTGCAACGGTGTCAAATCACATGATCTTGGCGGCCAATTGACATCGCCACCACGTGAGATAACACGACCATTGAACTTGTCGCGCAAAAGATACACAAGCTTGCCAAAGTTCAAATTGAGTTAGTCTGAAATTGAGAAATGTCAAAAGCTTGACGTTTAGGTGTGGTTCACTTTTAATATCGTCCCTTAAAATTTAACCACAACATAGAAATGGGATTAATCACTGAAGGTAATTTTTCGATGAAAATTATAAAACAATATTAAGATTTGTATGTGTTGTTGAACGCTTTATCCGTCCATGTTGATTTTGGCAGCCTCTTCGATAGATGCAGCCGCTATAAATATTGTCAAAGTTCGGAAGTCTTTACTGGAAGAGCCTTTACCTACCTACTGCTTTATCTCATTTGTTTACATATGTAGAGCGAACACCTAACAAGAAGTGTTTATCAGATTATTTTAGCATGAAGAAAAAAACGTTTTAATTACCACATTAATGGCAACGCCATCCATACAAATAACAACAATGATGTTTATCTTATGGGTGGGAATTTGACAAGTTCATGCTGTGTTTACCTTAAGGTATTTGCTGTCTGTGCTTTAGTTATGAATGATGATGCTGACAGCATTGGCAAATAAGACTGAACTAAACGTAGTAATACATAGAGTATAAGAGACAAAAAAAAAAAAAAAAAAAATGCAGCAAAATATGTTTGTAGGTTTGTAGAACTATTTCGAAAATAAACTGGTAAGTGGCATTATTAATGAATGAAATGGAAGACTTATCTTAACTTAACTTCTCGTGATTTATTTAATACATATTTTCTTTATACCACATTCTATTTTTATCTTCTTTTGAAGTGGTATTTATTTAAATTGATTGAAATATGTTGTCAACAATAAACCACCTCATTTTTTACCTTGGTTTTTATTTTCATCTTCTTGTTAAGTTTGTAACCACAAAAATTTGTTCTATCTTCAAAAAGGAAAACCTACCACAAATCGACTTATTAAATGTTAAATTTTTCCCACACCAATTTCATTTATTACATGTCAGGCATGGAGAATTGAAATTTTGAATAGTATTTGTGTGAGCATTAAAATATATAATATGATAGTACATTTTCTGGATAGTTACATTTAATCAACCAAGAGAGAGTTAAGGCCGCGGCACATCAAATCCAACTCAAATCCATCATACGTTATACGTCGTCTTTTTCAACGTACAAGAAAGTTGAAATACAGGTTCTCTAACGAGTGTTGTCACAATGAGTACGTCTTCATCAACTAAAAGTATGAAAGTTGGGCAACTTTTAACTCTTGACGTACGTTGAGAGCAGTTGAGAGCTTTAAATTGGTTTCTCTTTCTTTCTCTCTCTCAAAATTAAATAAAGTAAAATGATTTACTATCCGTCAACAAAGTAATTATGTCAACCTCTTCCATTCTTACTTTGACTTCAGTTGAGTACGTCAAAGTATAACGTATGATGGATTCCATGTTCCCCGGCCTTTAGGGTGGAATCGGTGAAGCCACCGATTAGCCACTACTGTAGGGTAGTTAAGAGAAGTAACCAATCTTGGGAAGTTAGGGGAATTGCAGAATCTCATGGGAAATTGGCCTAGACTAGATGCTGCAAAAACCATAGTACTTCTGGGTTGGATAGGAAATTTCTGAGAGTCGTGGTAGGTGTGCTCACTGGCGATTGCGCTACTAGAAAAAGAACCAGCAGATGGGTCACCGGTACATCGAATGTGCATGGACGAAGAGGAGTTGGAAATTGTACAGCATATTATGTGTCAATGCCCGCTATTACAACCCCACAGGCTTGGATGGATAGGTTAAAGATTTCTCGATGGGCTCTTCGACATCGCGCGGTGTAAAATCGGTGATGTCGTAGACTTCATCAATGAAATCCGATGGCTTAGGAATATTCAGCAGGTCTCTCTTTCCTTTTGTTTTCTTAGTTTTAGTTACCTGAAGGAAATCACAATGGACTCTTCGGGTCTCAGAGTGTATGTGCCATGTATGGCACAACCCTCCTGAACCTAACCTAATCAACCAAATTCATATAATATAATACGAGAAATTTTAATTCAATTCTCCATTGTCTGTTGGTTGGAACGAAGTATACCACTACCTCAAACTTCTGTATGTGTGTGTTTCGCTTTAATCTTTACAGCCTTTTCGGCAAAATTTGTTTCGTTGACAACAATATTCTTGTTCAAACTAATTGTCCCAGCCAGCTGCGGGGTTTTCGTGTTATATACGAACCTAGAAAATCCATTAGTTGTACCAAAATATTCACGTACAGACAATTCACGTTTTTTTTCAAATACCTAATTTTTTAAGACGAATAAGTGTGATTCATACTTTATTATTTGAAAAGTATTTGCCACTGTGGAAATTAATTGGATAACGCCATTCTTCTTTTTTTTTTCTCATTTACTTTTTTTATTTTAATCTAGGGTGAACAGCGAAGCAGACCACTTAGTTAAAGGGTCCCTTTTCAACCATCTTCCGTCCTCTATGATTGTAGATAACCGAAATATAATTAAGGCAACCTTATTCTCATAGAGTCACGTCCTACAACCAGTCTTTAATCTTGACTTTAGGGATTTCTGACTGTCGACTGGTAATTGTCGGCCTTATTTCTCAATACGCAGTCTCTAGTAATTGCTAACATTTGTTCAAGGCTCAGGTCTCCCATGACATCCACATTTAACAAGCTTCTGCTAGTGGTCCTGAGACTTATTCTAGCCAGTGCTAGACAATAGACAATATGCGCTGCTGTCTCAGCCTCTTTCAGGCACAGTCAGCAAGAATTTTTTTCTGCGAAATTCATCTTAGCTAGCTGATACTTAAAGTTTCCACAACCTGTCATCAACACAGTTATTCAGCTTAAGGTACTTCTTACTGGCCTTCCTGCGCATTGGCTCTTTTGGCACCATTCAGGTTTAGTGACTTTTCAGTTTTAGTTTTCCCCTATTGTAGGACTTTAGATCTCATTATGCCATTACCTAGCGCTACTCTGGGTTCTGGTCCTCAGAAAATCACAGAAGATCCCCCTTTTTTAAGTTGGTCTGCTGCTTCATTCCCAGCTGTGCTTATGTGCCTCTTAACCCACATTAATGTTACCTTATTGACCGAGGCACATCTGTTAAGTTTTAAAACATATTGCAGCACTAGTTCAGAGTACACGTTTACCTGCCTCATGCGTTTCATTACCGACCGGTTGTCGACTGTAATGTGTTCTTTCTTACCTTCAGCAGGTGATCCAATGCAACACTTGCCCCTGCTCCTGTTCTACCCTCCATAAGAGAACCATCAGTAAAGATGATGATGACGTTCTCCATACACGCATTGTGTATAACGCCTGCTCCAATGAGTGTTCGATCTTTCTTCTACTCATGCGTTCCATCTTTACTCATTTACTTACTTGTGTTTGTTTGTTTGTTTGTTTAACTAAACAAGCATTCTCAAGCATACCCGTATACTGGAGCAACTGAAGGTGGCTGCTTAGGTTATTTGGAGCGCTGAATTCAAATATGTTTTATTAAATCGGCTCGTTATACACATAATTAAAGAAATTGGACAACTTTAGTGCAATCTTAAACCAGAACACTAAGGTCATGAGTCCTTTTTCCACCCCTATCGTTCCACAATTATTTCTAGTAACCGATTGGTAATTTACAACTACCTTACTTTCATCAAGTCTCGTGCGTTCACTAGCCTTTTACTTTCGACGGTAGTCATTTTAGATTGGCGTCTGATAAAAGTCGACTTTCTTCTTTCATCACAGAGTCTCTCGCAATTGCTTATAATTCTCTAAGCCTCACATGTAATATGAGTCTACAAGTAGTCCTAAACCTAATATTGGGCAGTATGCTGGACATTCACATGGAATTTTCGCTACTGTATCAACCATTCTTCAATTATCACTTTACTTGGATTATCGTAATCATGATACTTGAAGTTTCCATTGCCTGCACATTGTCCATGCACATTTCTGGTATTCCTGCAAACTTGTGGTGAAAAATAGCTGACTCTTTGGTGGGAATCAAACTCAAAACCCCGAACTGATAGACTAGCATACTATCTGCTAACCCAAGAGAGCACCGGATATATTATCATAAATTGATAGTGATTTTCTCTAATTTGTTAAGTACAAAATTAAAAAAAAAACCGCGTAAAAATACCCTTTACACCTTGTCTACACTAGTCATCGATTTGAACAAAACATAAACATATAGCAACTCTATTAATTTGTTCATGTTGCTATAGGTGGCGATTATGTGTTCGTGGTCATGATTGACCATAATTTTCTGTTTTCCATCAATGTTGTTTAAATGCGTATAGCAAAGCAGAGAGTATTATCGCTGTTTGAAACTTAAAATACTTGAAAAAACTTTTATAACAAATCTTTTAACAACCATGTTAAGACATGGAAGGAACATTAGCATATGCAGTCTACGCCTAGCACTAACATGGTGTTAGTGTTCATTTTATGTCTAACTAGCTGTGTCCGCCACTTCGTTGGCTTCCTTACAATATTTTGTTCGATTTTGCTTTCAAAACTATCCACACCAAAGACTCTTACTTTTCTAGTGCTTCACTTATGGTTCATGTATTTTAATATAAAAAGGGTCTCATCCCTACTAAAATATGCCGCTCTAAAAAATAAAAGGCTCTTTAAAGTATGCGTATCGTAAAAATTGCGTACTTTGACTGCTATTTCTCCACTTTCTCTTGGAAATAAGATATTTTTGCGGAAAAAATTTCGAGATATACTTTTTGGTAATGCGTAAGTCTATCAGTGTGGGGGTTGCGGGTTCGATTTCCACCAAAGAAACTGGGTGATTTCTGCAGATAGACGAAAAGCTTCACAGGTAGTGTTGTATTAAAAAAAAGGCGTTCACAGACATTGCAGGAATAGGATTTCGCCTTTACCCTTTGAGTACAGAACCCAAAAAAAAAAAAACAACAACAACAGCTTTGTTTTACAGAAATTCTTACCATTTTTGAACAAAATAAGACAAATTTCTTTTAGTGTAAAATTATGTTCAACCACGTTTATCAAAAGCCAACCTAATATATACAATATTATAAGTGAAACGAATCATCTCTGAACTCAATTGAAGTGAAATGTGACTTTAATACTTGTATCTGTTAAATATGTAATTTTTTGTTGTAATTTATGTTGTTGTTATTGTAACCATCACTAATGTTAACCGCACATACAGCACTACTATTCATTCAACTTTATTCCACATGGTATACCTGGTATAGTAGAGACCACATGAATGTCAAGAAATGTTGAAAAACAATTTTATGAATTCAATAAAAACGGCATCACCAAACAAAATTGCGGTGTTTTGATTTTTGATGCTTGAGTTGGCGAGTTTATAGACTAACTACAGCTGTGGAAGAGTTAGAAATTGTAATATAATTTCACTGAAGCTGTCTGTTTGGCCGGTTATGTGTCTATAAAAGACGTGAACATAAATAACAATTCTAATTTTACAGTTTATTTGATTGTTGGTGTAATAAGGGGACCCCTTATGATCCTCTTCTTTACTCATTTTTTCTGTTTTTTTCAATATTTTTTAATTATCTGTTTAATAATGTAAAAAGGAATTAAGTATATAATTTTATTTTAGAACTAGCTGTGCCCACACACGTTGTATGCGTCCTGATCCACACCAAATTTTAAAAAACATTTTAAGGTACCCATCCCTGGATAAAATTCTAAAAATTCTAAAAAGAACAGTGTTGCAAGCGCCTCTGGTGTTATTTAGGCAAATTATGTGGTAATACCATCGAAGGCGTTTTTAGTTCCGCCTTAAACTATGCTGCATATCAGTTTATGTATTTTTTACTTTTTAAAAAATAAAGTATGCATATCCGGTTAATTAAACTGCGTACTTTCACTGCTTTTCCCCCACTTTCTCTTGGAAACAAGTTACTTTTGCGAAAAAAAAGTATCCTCTATGGGGACCTGGATAGTAAGATACTCCTCACAAAATATTTTTAAAATCCATCCAGTAGTTTTTAGTATGTCACATAGTAATCTATGATACACGATGATGAATATTTGCTTGGTATGGGTGATTTTATTGGAATAGGACGTCCCACTCACTCACTATTCTAATTCGGCCAAGTTTTTTCTCGCCTCTATATATAGTTTCTCGTTAATAACTCTCTAGGCTTTAGTTATTTGCTGCATGAGAACTATCGATATCGATAACTGTGGTTTAACAGCTGAGAATGTCAAACTGAGTTGACATTTCTATTCAGCAAGGTTTGGCCAAGGCACCCAGAAAAAATTTTCTATCAAATTTTTACATACCATTTTCAATTAAATTTTACAAAAAATTTTCGATAAAATTTTTACAAAAAATTTTCGATTAAATTTTAGCAAAAAATTTTCGATAAAACTTTTACAAAAAAATTGTTTTAGCAAAAAATTTTTGGTTAAATTTTAGCAAAAAATTTTCGGTGAAACTTTTACAAAAAAAAAAAAAAATTTACGAAAAATTTTCATTTTTACAAAAATTGTTGATCAAATTTTTACAAAAATTTTCGATAAAATTTTTACAAAAAATTTTCATTAAAATTTTTATAAAAAATTTTCATTAAAATTTTTATAAAATAATTTAGAAAAATTTTTTACAAAAAAAAAAACGATAAATTATTAGAAAATAATTTTCGTTACAATTTAAAAAAAAATTTTAGAAAAAATTTCTTTAAAGTTTTTAAAAAAAATTTTTTGTAAAATTTTTTCAAAAAAATTTTTGTAAGATTTTAACAAAAAATTTTCGATAATATTTTTATAAAAAAATTATGATGTTAAAAAAAAATTTCGATAAGATTTTTATAAAAAAATTTCGATAACATTTAAGCAAAAAATTTTCGATAAAATTTTTATAAAATAATTTTAAGAAAATTTTTTTACAAAAAAAAATTCGATAATTTGTTAGAAAAAAATTTTCGTTACAATTTTAAAACAAAAATTTTAGAAAAAAATTTCTTTAAAGTTTGAAAAAAAAACTTTTTAAAAATTAAAAAAAAAAATTTTATCAAAAACTTAAAAAAATTTTTAAAAAAAATTTTTGTAAAATTTCAACAAAAAATGTTCGATAATATTTTTATAAAAAAATTATGATGATTTAAAAAAAAAATTCGATAAGAATTTTATAAAAAAAATTCGATAACATTTGAGCAAACATTTTCGATAAAATTTTTATAAAATAATTTCGAAAAATTTTTTCCAAAAAAAATTCGATAAATTGTTAGAAAAAACATTTTGTAAAATTTTTACAAACAAATTTTAACAAAAAATTTTCAATATATTTTTATAAAAAAAATTGATAAAAATTTTCGATAAAATTTTAGAAAAAAATTGTTGATAAAATTTTAGAAAATAAAAATAAAATTTTTACAATAAAATATGATTAAATTTTTACAATAATTTTTACAGAAAAATTTCGATAAAATTTGTAAAAAAAAAATTTCGATAAAATTTCCACAAAAAAATTTCGATATAATTTTTATAAAAAATTTTAAAAAAAATTTTAGATAAAATTTTTACAAAAAAAGTTGTCTAAAAATTTATATTATATTTGTAATAATGAAGTTCAAAACCATAAAAGTAAAAATGGAATGTATATTATAGTGAAATTTGCAAACATAACAGAGTAAGGAAATATTTAACAGTACTATGGTGAAGTGTATAAAAGATTCGGCATGGCCGAATACAGCAATCTTGTTTTTTTTTATACTTCATATTATGTTTAAGAAAATAAGTCCATATATGTAAGTGAAAATCACGTAACTAATGCAACATTCTTTGTTTTTACTTTATCATACGTAATCATGAAAAAAATCAATGTCGGGATTTCAACGGATCTGAACGATTTGAGGTTTCCAGAATCCATTTTGACCATTTCCGGGATGAGTGGTGTGGGTGGGTGTGTGGTTGTGGTTGGGTGTGTATGCCACTATGATTGTGAACTCTCTACAGGTCATACAGTTTAACATGTTAAAATGAGTTCCAGTATGTGCCTTTAGTATATGATTTTTGTGTTCAAATCAAATTGAGTTCTGCAACAAAATGACGTAAAATTAACTTTATCATTTAATTGTTTATTTCCAGACCATTAAGCGATTTTAAACTCCAACTGTAAAACATTGTGAGATGATGCTTGCTAGCTGCATGTTCAACCTACAAATGCAATGGAAATTAATTTTTTTTCATATTTAAAGTCTTAAGCGTATAGAGTCTGTTGTTTGTCGTGGGTGTCGGACATCCGCAACGTTAATGTTGTTTTATGTTGGAAATTTAATTAAGAAAAACTTACAGCCAAACAAATTAATTTGCCGCGTTTCTCTCTTTCATTGTTCGAAAATTAAGCTCACAATTGTTATTTTTAAAACTGCGTTAAAATTAAATTGAGTTAAAAATAAAAACTTAAATTACATTTGATATTGAAGGTAAAAACGAATATTTTGGCTTAAAATAGACGTAGATTGTAGATGGGGCAGCTTATTTATAAAATGTGTAGAAGAATATTTACTAGTTGCTAACAGGGGTGGAAATGCCAAACAATAAATTAAGTTTATGCAGAAGTCAACTGGAATTTTGGTTTTCATTTTTGTCAGCCTTATTGCTGTAATTAAATAAACTGGTCAACGCACTACCGCAAATGTGCGGTAAAGTGTGATAAATAGCAGCAGATTCATGAAAAAATAACAAAATAAAATTTTCGCTTTTTCCTCTTTTTCTTTTTTAAATAGTATTGCTTTTAAAGTGTCTACTCACCCCTGGAAATTAAAGTTTTAAAGGCATGTGGAAGCAGTTAAAAGCTTGAGGAAATATTTTCAAATGCCAGCACTTCAAAGATGTTCTAAGTTTCTCATAACAATCGTTTAAAAAAATAATTATTCCATGGATCTCACTTATAATGATACAATAACATCCAAACGGAGTAATACAAAATATTTACATATATATCGACATTTTCAACATACCAATCTAATGCCACGAATGTATGATGTAATCAAGATTATTGATTTTGTATTGATTGAAAATGGTTAAAGTTTAAGCAGATCTCCTCAAACTGAAAGCAGAGTAAAATACCAACCCAATAATGCCGAAGAATAGCATCCAATAAAAACTACCTGGAAGACCTCGAACAAACTCCTCAAACAGATGATTCATTATGGCATACAGAAAAAGGTCAATCGTACGCATCTGTTACGAACATCGTGTGAAGGTTGGACAAGAAATAACCGCAAAATTAAGTCTATATGTTGGCCATTTGATCAGAGTTTTTATTCTAAATGTACCAACCGAAGAAACACCTCGACCGCTAAGTTGCTACCTGTCGGATATGGATGTAGTAGTCCTCTTAAGATTTGAATTTCGTGATAGTTGCCCATAAATTTCGATAAGCTGTAAGAAAGCTATTTAACTGATTTGGAAAATTCATATAAAAATTAGCAGTTCCCCTCTATAGTATATTCATGCAGAGAAAATCCCTGACTGTGGTATGATCACAAGAGCGACATAAAGTTCTGTATTATAATACATGGTTGCCACGAACAAGTTCTAGTGGTTGACTAATTTTTAAACCACAACAAATGTTTTATAAGTATTCTAAAAAAAAAATTATTTTTAATCATAATATATAAATAATAATCAAAACATGTTTAGTTTAATCGTATGGAACCAAATAATGACTAAAAACAAATAATTAATGCTTGTTTTTAGTCATCGTATGTTACTGATTTGTGCTTTTTATAAATTTAATTATTTTTTATAATAAAAAGTGATTATTAAGTTTTTATAATTTATGAAATAATAATAATAATATAATTAATGAAATCGTTAACAAAAAATTTTAAAACAACTCGGGCCTATTCCATATGACAATTTATAATTTTTAATGATATAATAATCATATATTTATTCATATAAGGTTTTTATATGATCATAATATAGTAAATTTTTATTATATAATGGTCATTATTATAGTATGTATATATTTCAACAAATTTTTGTTATTTTTAACAATACAATAATCAGGTTTGCATATAATATGGTGTTAACATAACATTATAATAATTATATGTAATAACTAGCTGTGAAAGCCACTTCGTGAGCGTCCTTGCAATATTTTGTTGGATTTTCTTTTAAAGCAATCGAAACCAAAAACCCTTACTTTTTTGTGCTGCCTTAAACTATGCTTCAGTTATGGTTATGTATTTACTTTATAAAACAGCGCCATCTGTTAGTGGTTAGTACTTCAGTTATGGTTTGTGTATTTACTTTACTACTAAAATAACTGCGTACTTTCACTACTTTTTCTCCACTTTCTCTTGGATATTTTTCCGGATGAAAAGTATTCTGTATTGGAGTCAGGATACTAGGTACCTCCTTACAAAATGTTGTTAAAATTCATCCAGTTGTTATTACGTGATGCGAACGCAAAAGAAAAGCAGACAGACAGACGGAAATTAGTTACTATTTTAATATATGTATAGATATGGTTTGGTTACCTCAACGAGGTTTTTTGTTTGCGTGTTGGATCCTCTCCAAGTAAATTAAAGATGAGTTAGATAAAACACTACTGTTGGAGATTATCAACAATTACAATTATATAGAGCGGACCTTGGACCGTGTGATTACCATTTATGTCATGCTCGCCAACCGTACCAAATAAACAGCTAGTGCCGACGGACTTCACCGAAAGGTATGACAAAGTATTTTATTTACTGGCAAAAGAAATCCTATTAATTTATTTGCTACTGTACACAAAAATTTCTCGATTTGCTACTTTTCTGGTTATTTACTCAGCGAGACCTAATTATGTAAAATTTTATCATTCTGACTATAGTGTAAGTGTCCTATTATATTTAATAAGGAAGCTTACAACAATAGGGTTACGCAAAAGTAGTGCTTCTTAAATTTTATCATTTTGTGATAAAGGAAAAGAAAGGGGACGAATGTGTTCGTGTAATATATGAGTACACACTGTGTGTATAGGACGGTACTTGGTACTTGGCCTGGGACAATAATAGACGAAAATCTGATTTCGCATTTAAAACGTAAAAAGTCTACAGGAAAGGTTCAACAAGCATAAACTTCAAGTTTCATTTAAATTTTGAATTTTCGAACTTAGATGGAATAAAAATTTTAAGTCGAAATATTTGTTTTATTTATTATTTTTGAAATTATGTTTGCAGTTACTATAGAAATTATAAAAATTTTTGAATTTCGAACTTAATCTAAATTCAAATTGATGCTTAATTTAGGCACCAAAATCTTATATATTATGTCAAAGTTGAAAACGTAGTAATCAGTAATAGCAACCGTTGTGACAAAAAAACAATATTATTATGCAAAAATGCTAAAATATGATCCTTAAAATTTTTTTCAGAGCTTCGAACTAAATTTCGAAATTTCGATTTTAAATAAAACGCCAATTTTAAATGCAAAAATTATGCAAAAAGTGTAAAATTTTTATATTTCCCTTTTTAAAGACGAACATACTTTAGTAAACAATTTTTAAAATAAAATTTTAAAATGTTTGTAAGTCCAGTTGACTTGAAAAATTTATTTTGTTATGTAAAAGTTAAACTTGAAGTTTTTTCTGAATTTAACACAGTATTTAAAATTTTTTAATTCAATTAGAATATTTTATTTACTTTTATTTTTTTATGCATAAAGTGTATAATTATTAATTTTTTGTTTATTTGTAAAATTCGAATTTAATTCAAATCTATGTACATACATAAATACTTGAAGTATGTTCCAAATTTCGAGCTTATGAACAAATTAAAATATAGTTAATTATTTTATTTCTTATATTTCTCATTTGAAGTAAAATTAAGAAGAAAAAAAATTATGTTCGAACTTCGAAATTTGAATTCGAAATTTGGCGCAAGGTATATATTTTTTGTAACGCATTTCGACGTAATGTAGTTATTTAAGGAAAGGTGCGAAATTTAAAATTTTAACTGTTTTCGAAAATTCGACGTTTGTAAGCTCCAGCGGAAATCATTATTAATTGCTTTGTGAGACTCTTGCGAATTATAAAAAAAAAGAAGAAGAAGGCTGACTTGTTAGTGAAAACATATGGTTCTAACAAAACAAATCGTCATCAAGAGTTTAACTTCTGTTGTTTTTTCCCAAAACTCTACATCATCATCAGCATTATAAATGATGACAGTAGCAGCAGCAGCAACAACAACATATTTCAAGTTAATTTGCTTGCATTGCGTGAAGTAAATGCTACTGCTGTTGCTTCTCTGTAGCACTTCATACATACATACATATATAAAATACTAGATATTTAATGTCTTCCGTTTTGGATTGAGTTTTCACCGACTGTTGATTTAATACTTTTGATGTATGATTAGTTATGAACTTGAACGTATTTATTATTAATTTAGTCGTCTGTATGTTTAAGGAATTAAATAATAAATAAATATAAACTGAAAAATTTAAAAGCCAGTCAATATCATAACATATAAGATTATTTGTACCGCGTACTAAAGAGTGTGCCAAAATTCACGCAAGATTCGTATTTCCCAACTTGCTTTTACTGACACTAGATCTAGGGCCCAATGGACATGCACAGAATAGTTAGTACCTTTAATGGATTGTGGAACATCATAAGGGAATGCTGATTTTCGAGCAAAATCATTTAAAGCGATTAAAATAGTTTTGGTTTTGATAATTTCCTTTCTCAACATAATACTCAAACGAAGTATTATCGAGTATCATCGAAGCTATCGAAACGGAAATGATCTTTCATTTAGGGAACTAACTTTTCACTGTCGAAAAGAAATGCATATGACAACGTAGCACCGTTTGAAATCTCTACTTTTTATAGTTTAAGGTAGCGACTGTTACTGGTGCTCCATTTTGCGACATGTTAACGGTGTCCTTTCTTCCTAAATTGAATGGTATTGATGTGGGTGAAATATAGTTTAAAAAAGAAGGTGCTGCACATGCCATACATTCTGTAAAATAATTGATTTACAGCATGTCATTTTAGTTATTTTTATTTAATTTAAACATATAATATTTTAATTTAATATTAATATAATAAAATTTTATTATACTCTGGTCATATTAAATTTATACTTAAGCTTCATTACAACTATTGTTAAGTTCGACAGTAATATGATTCTAATGCAACTATATTATTTTCTTTAATAATCGCATTTAATGCAACCAAATTATTCAATCGTAATATGTGACGTAAGCTGACGAAAGCGAGTGGTAGAAATTGAGTTTTCGATGTTTTTCGATAAAGTGCAAAATACTGGACAGAACGCAAAAAATTAGGCAAAAATCTACGAAATGGACGAAGTTATGACGTTTTGAAGTTTTTAATTCAAAATAATGGTTATAAGATAATCAAGATTAAAGTTGATACTCTTTTATGCAAAAATATCTCTTTTCCAAGAGAAAGTAAAGAAAAAGCAGTGGAGGTACGCAATTTTACAGATATGCATACTTTAAGGCGCCTTTTATTTTTGAAAGCGGCATGTTTTAGTAGGGATGAGACCCTTTAGAAAGTAAATAAAGTAAATACATAAACCATAACTGAGACACTAAAAAAGTAAAGGTCTTTGGTGTGGATTGCTTTCAAAGCAAAATCGAACAAAATATTGTAAGGACACAGACGAAGTGGCGGGTACAGCTAGTATGGAATAAAATTTATTTTATAGTTGATCTCAAGATATTGTTTGGCGCAACAGAAAACATGAAATTTAGTTTTGTCCCGTACTGAAAATTTTACTCTGGCAAGATAAGGTCCTTTTCGTCAGCATGTGTCACATATGTTGCTATTAGATTACACAGTGCAACACGGAAAAAAATAACCATATACGGGCACCACTACGTGATAAAAGACCAAAAAAAGGACCCCTGTCTCCCAGTTTTGCCCAAAGTCTTCCAGGTTTTTTTTTATGGGCCCTCAAAGATGTGGGGCGTCATTTTTGCAAAAAAATTATCATTTACTCAAGCTCATATTTTGCAAACCGTTTGGAATTTTGATATACTCTTTGAGGGAAAGTTGTAGCTCTTGTCATAAAGAACAAAAATTGTGAACATATAAAATCAAAAACACTTCATCTTCAAGGTCAAAATCGCAAAAAACTTTAATAGGTAGCAAACCGTTCAAAATTCGAGGAAACAATCAACTACAAAAACAAGTAAAAGTGCTATATTCGGCCGTGCCGAATCTTCTATACCCTTCACCACGGTGATTTTATTTATACAGACATGTACAGCATTATCCATATTGTTGACTCTTTACTTAAATAAATTCGTATGAGAAAAAATCATTATTCATAAGTTAAAAAATAGAAGACAAATGAAAACAAATTCCATTTGCTACAATTGTCGCCGTGTTGTCAGCTACTTAATGATATTGAAGACGACAGCTACATCGTAAACTCTGACATTGTGGTAGAAATACTTATTTTGATTTTATAAAATTAAATAACTTTTTCAAAAAATTATAAATATTTATATATGAATTTGCAATTTACAATTTTGTGACATTTTCTTTTGTTGAATAAAATAGAAATTAGCCTAAGTTGACGACAGCCACAACGTTTCATTTTTGACAGTTTGTAGTCGGTATTCTGATGATGTCTATGTGTTTAATGCCCCTAGGTTTTAAAACAGAGATATCATATATTAAAAAATCAAACGCATTTAAAAAAATATGTTACTCTATACACACATACATACATATGTATATTCTTAATATTAAATATATGTTATGTTACAGTCATGATTTTCAGTTTCAAAGAAATATTGAAATTTTTGTTTTAATTTTTCGAAAATTGTGTGTAAAAATTTTTTGTAAAAATATTTTTTTAAAAATTTTTAGTAAAATTTTATTCGAAAATTTTTTGGAAAATTTTTTAAACAAATTTTTTTTCGAATATTTTTCTGTAAAATATCTTTTTAAAAATGCTTTGTAAATTTTTTTGTAAATATTTTTTTAAAAAATTTTAAAATTTTTTTTAAAAAATTTTAAAATTTTTTTTAAAAAATTAAAAAAAAAAATTTTTTTTAAAAATTCGATTGAAATTTTTTTGTTAAATTTTTGACCTTTCTCCAATCTATATTGAGTTAGAATGGTCAGACTAAAGCAAAATAAAAATCCTTACAAAAAAAAATTTCCTCATATTGACACATGGGGGGTCCTTTTAACTGCTCCTATTTTTTAGTGGGTACCCTGTGGGTCCATTGGCTACCTCTATGTGTATTGCTCTCTATTAAGGTCACTAATACAAATCAAAGCAGAAAAACCCTACCAATCTAAAAACAAACAAAAATCGCTCCTCGCAGGGGGTTATTGATCCCCCGAGATCTGTATGCACTCCTTGCGATCTACCTGTCGCAGTCTAATATTTATTTGAGAAAAAAAGGCAAAACAGAATCATTAAAGCTGAAAAAATTTAAAAAAAAAACCTGAAAAAACGTGAAAAAAATATAGGTGGGCGTGGTTTTTGGCCCGCAGCCTCCAAAGGAATGATCCGATGTTGCTGAATTGCAATACCAAAATTTTCGAAACTATGCCTGACAGATTGGTGTGCTTAAATTTTTTGTATCTCTTCTGGTGCCTAGGTAAACGACATTACCACGCTAACACGGACAGACGGACAGACGGATAGACGGACAGACGGACAGACGGACAGACGGACATCGCGTAATCAACTTATCTATGTATAAGGATCCAGAATATATATACTTTATGGGGTCGGAAATGAATATTGTAGAAATTACACACGGAATGACAAACTTATATATACCCTTTCCACCTGTGGTGAAGGGTATAATGAACCTAAGATCTCAATAAACAACTTTCTAGAACATATAAACTTCCTAGGAATGATTCTTAACACCGTTTAGGTAGCGCTTATCTAGCCGCAAAAGTGAAAAATTTCCCGAAAATTTTTTAATTTCATTTGTTTTTCTTTACTTCAACATTTAGATACTATAAAGCCTTCTCCCGTAAGTGAGTTGTTTATTGAGATCTTAGATTCATTTTTTGTAAAAATATTTTTTTGAAAATTTTATTCGAAATTTAAAAGAAAAAATTTTCGAAAATTTTTCTATAAAAATATATTTTTGAAAATGTTTTGTAAATATAAAAAAAAAGGAAAAATTTTAAATTTAAATTTTAAATTTTTTAAATTTGTTTTTTAATTTTTTAAAAATTTTTTTTTTAAATTTTTGTTTTTTAATTTAGGACCTTCCTGCAATCTATATTGACTTAGAATGGTCAAACTAAAGCAAAAAAAAAAATTTCCTCATATTGACCCACCTGTATCTTTTAACTGCTCCTGGCTACCAGTGGACACCCTGTGGGTCCATTAGCTATAAGTATTCTATCTATAAGTATTGCTATAAGTATTGGTTTCCATAATTGCCTTTAATACTAATCAAAGCAGAAAAACCCTATTAACCTAATCTGTGTGCAGTCCATGTGATCTACTGGTCGCGGTCTAATATTTATTTTACAAAAAAAAAAAAAAAACAAAAAACAATCATTACAACCGAAAAAAAAGAAAAACAACCTGAAAAAATTAAAAAAAAATATAGGTAGGCGTGGTTTTTTGCCCGCTGCCTCGAATTGAGTGGTCTGATGTTGCTGAATTTCATTAGCGAAATTTTCGAAACTATGCCTGGCGGATTGGTGTGCTTAAATTTTCTGTATCTCTTTGGAAGCCTTGGCAAAGTTGATTTCAATTCGAACACAGACGGACATCGCTAATTCAACTTCTTAATTTATAAGGATTCAGAATATATATATATATATATATATATATATATATATATATATATATATATATATATATATATATATATATATATATATATATTTTTTTTTTTTTTTTCTGGGGTCGGAAATTAATATCGTAGAAATTACACACTGAATGACAAACAAACGACTTTTTGAATTGCACGCCTTACTACGAGTATGTTTTTTTATTCCAGCAACTATTGTTATCTATAGTTATTTTCTAAAGTACATCAATACATAGTTACACTTACAGAACTTCGATTGCACTTACATACAAATTTTTAAGATTTCTTCACTGTAGTTTTTGAAACATTAGATTTTGAAAAATTATCGTCTAATACAACCATTGAATTTGATTGGTGTGGTATGAAGACAAATGATACATATCCGGATTCCTTTTAGAAATACTTAATAAAGAAGTAGATACTTCTAAAAGATACATAGTATGTAGCTGTCGCTCTGTTTGTACTTTGTTCTATAGCAATATTTGTTGTATTACTAAAGTGGAATATAATAATGATGCTCGTTTGTGAGGTTTAATTATGATGACCGTATGAAGCATTATGTCTTCGAAAAGTATAAATTTTATATAAATGCATTTGATTTGCGGCTTTCAAAATATTAGAGTATCTGCTTTGCTTTTTGTTTTTTCACCGCTCTTATTAATATTTTACTTCGAGTAGAAAAGCAATCAAATTCAGATAAAATTTATGTTGAGGATTGGCGCGACTGGGATACGAATACAAGCGACTCAAAGTCGAACTACTTAAGCTACAACACCTTCATGCTGATGTCTCTTAAAACCTATAATTAGTATGTGAGTTTTTTAAATCAAAGCTGGAACTCCACACGGTAGCGTTTTTAGTCCAACTCTTTACTATTGTATATCTATATATACATTAATTGCTGACCTGCCTAGGTGCGATACATTTACTATGATTAACTTCTCTGACTACACGAGGATACATATTCATTATCTAAATAATTATAGAATTATCTTATACATTTGGAGAAGATACAGACAATTGATTTTTAAAATTAATTTCCACAATTTCGAAGCTGATTTATCAAAATATACTTAAAAGAATGGTAAAAACAATTTGCAGTTTAGAGTTTGACATATAGAAGTTAAACTTATTGAAAGATCGGATGTGAAACTAAACTCTAATGATAAATGAAATTATTTCTTTAAAAATTGTGAAATTTATGTGAAATTTATTTATACAAATTCAATTAATTTTTAATCAATTCAATGAAATATTTCATTAAGAGAGAACAAAAAAAAAATTATTATTATACCCTTCAGGGTATATATAAGTTTATCATTCCGTGCGTAATTTCTACAATATTCAATTCCGACCCCATAAAGTATATATATTATGGATCCTTATACATAGAGAAGTTGTAATGTCATTTGCCAAGGCACCAGCAAAGATACAAAAAATTTAAGCACATCAATCTGTCAGGCATAGTTTCGAAAAAAAAACAAAACAAAAGAAAAAAAAATTAAATAAAATTAAAAAAAAATTTTTAAAATTTAAAAAAATCCAAAAAAAATTTTTTTTAATTTAAAAAAAAAATTTTAAATTTAAAAAAATCAAAAAAAATTTTTTTAAATTTACAAATTTAAAAACATTTTCAAAAAGATATTTTTACAGAAAATTTTTTTTTTAAATTTTCCAAAAAATTCTTGAAACAATATTTTCACAAAAATTTTTTACCAACAATTTTCGAAAAATGTAAAAAAAATTCAATATTCCTATGAAAATAAAAATTGAGTGTAATATATTTTTAATATTAAGAATATACATATGTATGTATTTAGAGTAACATTTTTTTTTAAATGCGTTTGATTTTTAAATAGACAAGATCTCTGTTTTAAAACCTAGATGCATTAAACACATAGACAACATCAGGATACCGACTACAAACTGTCAAAAATAAAATACACACGTTTATAGGTAAACGATTATTTTGAATCCAGTATAGCTACGTAGCTAAACACACGGCCACCGTTGTGCTGTAGTCAACTTACTCTAATTTTTATTTTATTCAACAAAACAAAATGTCACAAAATTGTAAATTACAAATTCATATCTGTATGTACAAACAAAAAGTTTTGGAGGAAATATTTATAATTTTTTTAAAAAGTTATTTAATTTTATAAAAGCAAAATAAGTATTTCTACAACAATATCAGTGCTTACGATGTAGCTGTCGTCTTCAATATCATTAAGTAGCTGACTACACTACGGCGACAATTGTATCCAACGGAATTTGTTTTCCTTAGCTGTGTCCCCGCTGTCTTCTATTTCTTTAAATCATGAATAATGAGTTTTTTTCTCTTAAGACTTATTTTAATTTATGTAAGAGTAAACAATATGGATATTGCTGTACATTTCTGTATAAATAAAATCACCGTGGTGAAGAAATGTAATTTAATTTGATTCTAGTTTTAATGACAACCTTTTATTTTTAAATTGTATTATTCTTTCTTTTGTATATTGAATGTATAATTCTAATAAACTTTTTCCCCAACCCAATACTTTCGTTTCTAGTGCAGAGTTTTGTTGCAGTTAGTTGACAGGCCTTTTTCCGTTTGAAGTTTATTAGTAGATACTACTGAAACAACTGATTGTGAACTCAAGTTATGGTGTGTGATCTGATGTCATATCTTCGTTATTATTATTATTAATGCCTCTATGCTTTTATTGTCCCTAGTTCTGTAATATAGAACATTGAAATTTTAATGCATTATGCAAGTAGCATAGAATTCTGTAGACTATGAATTTAATTGACAGCCATTGAAAACGGAAGCGGAAAAGGAAATAAATTTAGTTTATAAATGCGTTCAATAATAGTTTGTTATTTGCCATAGATGTAACGTTATCTCAAACAAGATTTAAGGCGATTTATTTTTATTTAATTTAATTTTTTTTCTCCTAGCTTAAAGACTAAGCTATACTTCGTAAAATACCAAATGTTGTCAATACATTTGATATATACTTAGGCGATAAGGCCCATTCTAACCTATGGTGTTCTTGGCTGTTCGGTGGCCGTTGAAACGAGAGCAAAGACAAAGAAGAATTTCTTTGTTAGACAAGTTGCTGGGACTAGAGACAATTAATGGTGCATTACGTTCAACTGAATGGAGGCGATATTGTCTGGGGATTCTCAACTCCTTGATGTTAATTTTTCCAGGGTATATGGAAGCACCCCTTAATCTTGCACGAGGCCTCAATCTAAAAGACTAAAGCCTTCGTGATTAGACCAGAGCAAAACGACTGGCACCACAAAAACCGATATCCCCGCAGGGATCAAACGTCTCTATGAACGGTAATTGGTGAGTCCATTTGGGTAGTAACGTGGTGGGTGTGGTTTGGACCGATATACCAAGCAGTGCGGTGTGCTGTTGCACTTCAACTGATGCCGCCAAGATTACGGTGAAGACCACATTACATTTCATACTAAAGTTCTTTTACTTGTGAAGAATAATTTAAAATGTTACTGTAACTATGCCGAACACATGTTTTTATACAAAAATATGGCCAATTTTTAAAACTGTCTGTCTGTTCTGTTCTGTTGAAGTCAAAACAATTGTTCAAATAAATTTTTCTTTCGTTTTTTTTGTTTTTATCTTTTTTTTGTTTGTTCGAAAAGAGATCAATTAATATTAGGATGACCTAATAAAATTTGTTAGCTTTTGAAATACAATACAGTTGTTATTGGTAAATAAGCTTCCTATTTATGTAGATAGAAAATATTTTTGATAAAATTTTAATGTTCTAATGAAATTAGTACAAACAATTGTTTTGCTTCTAGGTTACAAGTGTTTACGAAGTAACCCAGTGTTAAAAAGATGGAGTGTGAATGTCTTCTAGAAGGCCTCATTACACCTTCATTCTCACATCTTTTTTACACAGGTTGTCATTGTGGAGTAGGCCTTCCATTCCCGCTTCTGCCGGCAACCGTTCCAGAAGGTCTTTCGACCTTTTTTTATTTATTGCCTTTTATAAGGCATTTTTTTGTACGAGAGATTATTTGAGAAGTGGTATAAGTCAAAAATTTTAAAAATCTAGTTTATCAGCTATTTCATATCAAATCCTAATAAAATGGCATAATCTCAAGTAATTGGCAGTATGCCATGAAAATTGAGCAAAATACAGTTACTGTATATATTTGATTAGTTGGTCTACTTTCAAAGTTTGGCAACAAAATTATTAGTAATTTTGTCATGACTTCAGATAGCGGTTCAGGTATGACCAGGTAATCCTATTAATGTAAAAATACACTATTTTAAGTTAATTGTAGATATTATATGGCGCACACTGCGGATTTTTTTATTGAGGTGAGGAAAAAAATATATTTTTCAAAAAAATTTAGTGATTTCATCACAAATTTAGTTTTATTTAAATAGTAATACACAAAAGTAATCAAAATAAAGAAAGTTAGAGAAATGTGTATGGTTAACTAAAATGTAAAAAGCCCAAACTAACAGAAAAATTTAAATGATTTTTGTAATTTTTAATTTATTATTTATTTTAAATCTATTTTTAACTTATTATTCTAAGAGTTTTAACTTCGTCGCTTGTAATGCCTTTCTGGCTAAATGTGAAGGAGTCAAATGTGAGATAATGGGATCTGATGTTACCAACATTCGGTGCATAATATCTTCGTTCGTGGCAATTTGACTGCATTTTCTGGAGTGTCTAAGGCGATATTTTGTATAGTCTTTGTTACGGCTTTCCTGAGCCTCTTCGGATAGTAAGCCTACAGGAAAAATACACTTTTCAATTATATATTTTCCATGAGTCAGAATTTTGTGAAGTGTAGGTGGCATATTGTACCACTCGTACAGTGCAACAAACTCTTTTGCCGTCTCCAGACAAAAATCACCAATTTTTTTTCGGATCTACTTGAAAACCTCTTAATTATGTTTTCATCTAGACCCGTGATTTCGGAAATCAAAGCAGGATTAGCAAAGAATCTTCGTGATGTATTTCCTGAATATGTCGTAACACAGTATCAATCTGTATTCTCTTTAAGTTCACGCTTTATAAAACATTTTCGGGCTTCTTTTATCGGACGAGTATTTGAGTCGACTCTCCCACGTTTAAATTCTATGCCGCGGCGTACAAGTAAAGGTTAAATTTTAAGGGTCCGATATTGATTTTGAATAAACACAAATTGTTAAGGAAATTATTGTTATTTGTTTTTATTTTGTTAATATTGGTATGGTTATATTATGTATGGAACATGATAATATTATGTATGGAACAAAATATCGGCCAAATGGCCGCCGCGACCTCGGCGGCACACCTTCATCCGATGCTCCAAATTTTCGATAACGCTGATGCATAATTAAGGCCCTATGCCGTTAATGTGCTGAATTATCTGACCCTTTAGCTCTTGAATTGTTGCTGGCTTATCAACGTATACCTTTCTTTCAAATAACCTCAAAGAAAGAAGTCAAACGGTGTCAAATCACATGATCTTGGCGGCCAATTGACATCGCCACCACGGCGATTGAATTTGTTGCTCCAAAAAACTATTGTTTCGTTGAAACAATGGTTGTTGAAACCACATACCTTCCACATCCATATCTTCCAATGCGGGCCATAAAAAGTTCATTATCATTTAACGATAGCGAACACCATTCACAGTAACTGCCTGACCGGCCTCATTTTGGAAAAAACACGGTCCGATGCATTGGTTTTTCGACAATCACTCTAGGATTGTTATTCGCCCAAGAGCGGACATTCTGCTTATTAACGAATCCACTGAGGTGAAAATGTGCCTCATCACTGAAGATGATTTTCTTCGAATATTTATCATCCAACGTTGCCATTTCTTGCCACCATTCTGATCATTGGTCGATTGTGTATCTTTCCACGGTTCAAATTGAGTAGGTCTAAAATTGAGAAATGGCAAATTAAATGCAGAAAAAAACTTGACGTTTAGGTGTGGTTCACATTCAACATCGGCTTTTAAAATTTAACCACCCAATATAAGTTATGCTACCAAGAAATGGTAGCATAACATATTATTTCTAAACAATCTCCATATCCAACCTCAGTTGCGTTGTCAAAAGGCAAGGCAACTGGTAAAAAAAATGGTATTATGTAAGGCAGTTGCCATAAAGTTATCGATAATGCTATTTTGACAGTCTAGCAACTGGAAATACATAAATGTAAACATTAAAATAGTTTTTAATAAAAAGCATAGAAAATAAAAAAAAAATATTATTACATGTCTACAGATTTGATTATTTTGGAAATTATTTTCCAATCTCTTTAAAAAATGTGTCTAGATACACTCGTAAATATAGTAAAGTTTATCATTATGTTACAGCCAAGGCGATAAATCTAAAAATCCTCCATCTAAAGATCCTCTTGTAAATTCCAACCCTCTGTCTCTTGAGCATGAAGGCTTCGATATACCAAGTTTCATATCAGCAGGTATTTTTCGAACATTTTCATCAAATTAAAAAGCTGTGACCATCTGCTGATCAAATACTTATGTGAAAAAAAAAATCAACAGCAACCACAAATTTATGGTTGCCATTTTGGCAACTAAAACTAACAAGTTTTAGTTGTCAGTTGCCAATACCTAATACAATTTCGGCAACTGACAACGCAACTGCGGTTGGTTGCTGTCCATAATCGGCCTACAGAATTCAATGCGTTAGAGCAAGGCCAAGAATATACGAAAATATTGGTTTGCTTGCATTTTACACAACCATCAGACCAATAACAGAACAAACACGTAAAGATATGATGATTTACTACCCCATATCCCAACAATTTTCCACAAACACTTTATTTTCATAAATACTAAAAAATAAATTACTCAGTTACAATGTTAATTTTGAATAGAAAATTGATGGCTAAGTCATTTATAAAGTCATGCAGTTAAATTTGAAAATGGTATAAGTCATTTCAACATTTCAAAACCAGATTTTCTTTTAAAAGTTTTAATAATTTCACAATCATAATAAATATTTATTTGTTGGCACTTTTTAATGGCTAAAATATTTTATTCCATAAAAACAAAAATATTTTTTAATCCTTTAAAATGCAAACCTCATAATATCTCGAAACAAGAAATATATGACTTATACCACTTTCATAATCAAGGGCTCATTTATATTGTTGTTCTTAATTTTATTAGGCATTTTATTTTTAATTGAAATATTTAAATTTTTAAATTTTTTTGGGATACGAACCCTTAACGTCCAGGCTGTGTAGACTAGCTGAATGGCAATCAGTAAATGGCAAGCAACACTGAATTATATGAACGTTCATTAAATAAACTTTTGTGTCTTTTATAAATGCGAAATCTAAAAGTAGGAATTTATGTTTTTGTTGTACAAAATGAGAGATATAAAAATAGAATATCATGCATATCAGGAATATCAGGAAAGTAGGAATGTTTGTATTAGATTTTTTAGAAGGGAGAGCCAAGGCCTTCTGAAAGGCCTTTTTTATTTATTTACATACAGGATTTAGAATTAAATTCTGCGATTGCAGCATTAAAATCAAGCCTACCCTAAAATATCTTGGTTTGATAATAGATTGCCGACTTTGCTTCGTCGAACACTTGAGATACATTAGTAAAAAGGCAACAATCAGGTGCGCTGCGTTCTCAGGAATAATGCCGAACACTAAAGGCCCTAATTACCTTATGGAAGTAGTAAGCACTACGATATTATAAGCACACCTCATATGGTCAACGGCTCTGAGACATAGTTCATACGCCAGATTATTGACATTTGTATACAGAATTGCTGCGTTGCGGATCAGTTGTGCTTTCAGAATGGTGTCGGACGAGGCTGTGTGTGTTATCTTAGGGCCACAAAACCATTTATCCATGATATGATGGTGTGCTGGCAAGGCCGATGGGAAATGTCGATAAAGGGACGGTGGACGTATTCATTGATCCCTGATATTTGTGAGTGGTATTCTAGGGTCATGGAGACTTGGACTTCTACTTAACACAGATGCTAAGTGGCCGTGGATGTTTTAAGTCATACTTGTATCGAGTACTTGTCCGAGTTGTGATGCAAGTTTAGAAGAGGATGCAAGACATGTATTCTTTGAATGCCCTCCTTTGCAAAATGAAAGACCTTCTTAACAAATAGAGTGGGGCATGATGTTGACGAAGAGAAAAGTGTTGGTACAATGTTATCCTCATTGCAAAACTGGGAGTATGTATGTATTTTGTAAGGCTGGTTCTCTTCGCACTTCGTTATTAGTTCAGGGTTCTTATACCTTTCCCACCCTGCTACGAAAAGTTTTGCGGTAGTTCCGTGGGGACGAGTGGGTCAGTGTACCCAGGTGTTGTAGCGTGTTACGGGCCTCGAACTCCTGGCAATTTCGAGTGCCAGAGACTTTCGATGACCTCCCACCTCTCACCTCGTTAAATAAAAAAAACATACATACATACATACATACATACATACATACATACATACATACATACATACATAGATATATACATACATACATAGATAGATACATACATACATACGTACATACATACATACATACATACATACATACATACATACATACATACATACATACATACATACATACATACATACATACATACATACATACATACATACATACATACATACATACATACATACATACATACATACATACATAGATAGATACATACATACATAGATAGATACATACATACATACGTACATACATACATACATACATACATACATACATACATACGTACATACATACATACATACATACATACATACATACATACATACATACATACATACATACATACATACATACATACATACATACATACATACATACGTACATACATACATACATACATACATACATACATACATACATACATACATACATACATACATACATACATACATACATACATACATACATACATACATACATACATACATACATACATACATACATACATACATACATACATACATACATACATACATACATACATACATAGATAGATACATACATACATACATACATACATACATACATACATACATACATACATACATACATACATACATACATACATACATACAAACATATGTATTTGCTGGTTTAATAATTTGGTTATGGAAATGTCCCAGGTGACCAAAAAGTATAGTTCATTACGGCACTGAACTTCCAATGTATCTCATATTGTATAAATTTGAAGAGTTATGCTTAAAATTGCTATTGAATTTAAGTACAATTGTAATGAGATTTCTTGACTTCAAAGTGCATTGTATTGTTTGAAATACATTTCCTTTCTATTCAACGCTTTTAGAGTGATTCTTAAAGCAAA
This sequence comes from Phasia obesa, assembly GCA_949628195.1. Classification (NCBI taxonomy): domain Eukaryota; kingdom Metazoa; phylum Arthropoda; class Insecta; order Diptera; family Tachinidae; genus Phasia; species Phasia obesa. The sequence continues at coordinate 143,303,019 of OX451216.1, read as the reverse complement.
AACACCTGAAGTGCTTTAGTTTCCGCTTACCTATATCCTGGTACCCTCTATTGTTTTTGCTGCAAAGCATGCAAAATTCTTGTGTAGTGTCCTGAAGGTGTATTCGAACAATAGAACTGTTAAATGACAACACTGTTGTATGAGTGTGTAGGTTGTTATTGTTTTATTTTTTTTTTTACCTGACAAATCGTTTGGTTACATTTCTTATTACTTCTTATTAATGTCACACAAACAGAGAAATCTAACGAAAGAAGGATAACAAGAGTGTCATTTTTCAGTCCGCATCAATGACTCAATGGTATTTTTCTGTGTGATTTTAGTTTCTCTAGTTACTCTCTAGAGAGAGTTGAAAACAAAAAGATAAGGTCTCAAGCATGAAGTTCATTCATTCATTCATCATGTCGAGAGTTTATTTTGTAGACTGCGTGTGTTTAATGCCTGTTGGTCTTAAGGATGCGAAAAAAATTTTAATTTTCAGAACATCATAGACGTTAATAAAATGTGTTGTTTCTGTAATTAAAATACTGAACAGAAATGTATTGTCACTTAAATGTTTAAAACTAAAAATGATTTTAAATTTCTGTCTGTCTGCATACTCGTATGAATGAATGAATGGGTCAATTCGATGCGCACTTATTCTTTTTTGCCACATAAGGAGTTTTTGTTTATTTTCTGCTTCACTGTTGAATAATTTGTTAACATAAATTAAAAATTCATTGCAATTTCATTAGCCACCTGGCTGAATAACAAAAGATCAACATGACATTTCGACTTTTGAAAAATCAATGAGTTTTTCAAAATATTTGTATTCGAATTGAATTGATAATTTCAAGGTTGTAGATTATTGCTGGTCCTGTGTAGTAAGCCACAGGATTTTAAGTATATTTTTCTTTAAATCTGAAGTATTTATGTGCAGTTTCTGTATTACAAGTGTCCAAATCGTCTAGAAAATTTGTAGGAAAAGCCTCCAATTATTTGAGTAACTCAATAATCAATTTAGATCAACTATTGGGACACCCTTTAAAATTTTAAATATTTTTTAATGTTATTATACGGGACATAGTAGTGGAGATTCTGTCTAGTTTTCAAGTGTTTGTCTATAACGGTTCAAAAGATAGGGCTAGATAGGTAAAATTATATCAATTATGGGGACACCCTTTAGTTTCCAAAATTAAATTATATACTTGATGTTATAAAGGTCTTAGATATACAGGTTCTTTGAATATGAATATGAATGGGACCAATCTGCAAGCATTTCCTTTCTAATAAAGAAAAAATTTTAAAAATCGGTTCGGAAATGACTGAGTTCTGCGGGCACAAACATAAAAAAGCAACATTCAGACGAATTGATAACCTCCTTCTTTTTTTGAAGTCGGTTAAAAAGGATTAAAGTCAAAAAGATTCTCTTGCGGGAACAAAATTAACTTGTGTATGATTTTCATCACACCTTACGTCTGCATTCAGTGATGGCAAAAAACCATCCAATTGTAGAGGGACAGTAAGGAAAAATAAAAACGTGGTTTGATTGTTGGTATTTTGTTGAAGCTTTAATATTCTGTAATATTATTCTATTAACACCATAATTCTCATTGTGTTTTGTATAATTTTATTACTTATAGAGTATTTTTGGCTTCTCCGAAATTAGGAAAAAGATTTCCTAATGATCTGGCCTGAGGAACCAGTGAAATACGTATAGGGACTAGCTCTTTTCCGCCAACAATTAAATTGCATTTTTATTATAAAACGTTATGGGTAATTAGCATAATATTAAATAATTAATATTTAAATTCCCAAAAATTTTTTTAATAAAAGATTCGAGTTTGAAATCATGTATAGAAATGAGGGGAGCATATTAGGATCATCGATCAGTACTTGCAGCCTGCAAAACTCAATCCAATCAGCTTTTCTTCAATGAAAATTAATATAATTTCATTTAAAACTAAATCCGAAAATTAATTGCTTTTGTACAATTTTCGTCATTTTGGTTGGCAGACATCAATCATCAATTACCCAAATGCTTCGGCCTCTTCCTGTCAATTGATTCCCGCAATGCTTGTAAAAAAGGAAATCATTCTGCGGCTTATACTGCTTTATTTATATGATAAAATTCATAAATTTAATATGAGTTTGTAAGGGAAAATATTTTTTTTATTATTTAGTCGAATGTATGAAATAGTTATTTAAAGAGGAAAAATCACACTATTTAATAGTAAACTGCAAAAAAATTTTAAAACTAAAGGGAATTCAATATAAAATATTTAAACTTGATAAAAATTAGAAAAAAAAACTCCCTTTTAGACAATGCCATGAACTAAAGGTTAACAGCTAGAGACGAAAATTCAAGCAGGACACCAGTTTAACTCCTTAAATCCTTTCATATAAAATAGTATATTTTTAAATCATATGTTATTTTGCCACCACCATACCTCCGCGGATCAAAAGTAGTCCCTTAACGCTTGCACAGTTTGGGCTTGACAATCGAACATTGAACTTTCATCGCTTGTGCTCCAATCGAGCATTGAATTTATCATCTTGGCAGCTTTATCAAGATGCCAATAAATCATAATGAGTGAGTGTTATGTTTGTCCACAACAAGCTCTACGGAGCCATGATTACGGTTTTTTTAAGACCTGAAGTGAAGCAACATGTTAGACAGCAAACAATTTATCCTTTGCGCACGTTGTTGCGCATTCGTGCCATCAGCCGTCTGCACGATGATAATTGGTCAGCTGTAGCCTCTTTCTTGTGTAGTGGCTTTAAAGACCGATTATATGCAATAAATCCTTAGGGCTAATATCGACAAAAAGGGACCAAAAGGACCCAAGTCCAAAAAAGGACAGAAAATGAAACCTTCAACAAAGTCTTAAAAAATTAGACTAATATGATAAGGTACTCCCAACCCAGCCGCCGCCCCTTAGATTTTGTTTAATCTTAGTTTTGTCCGCTTGCTCGAAACGTCAAACGCAACATATAAAAAATTAAATAAAATAAAATTTTTGTATCGGGCGTTTTTTAGCTGCATGGGAACTATCGATAACTATGGTTAGACAATTGTGTTGACATTTCTCTTCAATAAGTTTTGGTAAGTCATCATAAATCGTTTAATGACAGAACAACGCTTTCAAATTGTGGAAATTCACTTTGAAAAAAAATAAGAAAATGCTTACCGAAGAGAATGTTGCTGCTAAAGTGCAAAGTATTATTCTCAACTTGTTGGTCGTTGTCCTTTGACTACGAGGAAAATTTTTCGGTAGGTTCTTGGTTTACGTGCCGATAAAATACAACTCGTGCAAGAATTGAAGCTAAACGACAATCATTTGCGTGGCGTTTTTTGCTGATTAAAATCGAAGATGAGTACTTTTTATCAAAGAATTGTGATGAAGCTTATTGCTGGTTAAATGTTTACGTTAATAAGCAAAATTTCAGTATTTGCAGTGAAGACAATCCTCAGTCCGTTAACAAATCACTATTGTATTCATTAAAATTGACTGGTTGTTGCGCTTTACATGCTGGCGGGCGGGATCATCGATCCTTATTTCTTTCGTAATGAGCAAGTAGCTGCAGTTAAAGTTAAAGGCGAGCACTATCGTTTCATGCTGACTGACATTAACATTTGGTCCAACAGGGCGGCACAACTCTCCATACAGTACGTTGAACAATCAATTTATTGCAAAATGAATTTGGTGACAACTTTATTTTATGGGGCTGTGCAACTCTTGAAACATTGGATCAAGGCACCAATCAAGTCATACGGCTGATTTATTGGAGAAAGTAGTCACAAATAGGTCTTCGAATGTATATCGTAACCGTGGCGGACATATGCCAACAATCGGGTATGTTCTGTAATCCGAATCCGAGTGAAATTGAATCCGAATTAAATTTTAAATTGCCATAACTTTTAAATCTTACAGCATTTTGATATTATTTTTTATACATTTGATTAAAGACCATTAACATAACTTCCTTGATGGCAAATGTTTTAAAATAATAGGCGCAACTAAGTTATACTTTTCTTTAAAAATTTATTCGATTTCAATTTCACTCGGTTTCGGATTACAGAAAATACCGGAATATTTTTTTGTCTTGAATTATTATTTTTCGATGTTCCATGGCAGCTTAAAATATACACTCCTTATATGCAGTAATTTATGAGTTTGATGCAAATTAACGAATACGCCATTGCTACCCACTTGTTAAATGAATTCGCCTTAGTTTGTATTTATATATTGTTGTACAGAAAAAAAATTATTATACATATATGGAACTTCACGTTTCGTAAAATGGGGCAAATTAATGAATTCGCCAATGCCACCACCTGGTAAATGAATTCGCCTTGGTTTAGTTTTATATTAATGTTTTGTTAAGCAAAGATATGTAAATATATAAAAAAAACATATTAAACTATTTGTAGTTGTGTCAATCATAACAAATATATACATAAAATCGGTTAACCGGGTATAAAATTATATATAAAACCGGTTAGTCCAAACCCGAAACCGGGTTTTTTAAAAAGTGAGCTTTTTAACACTCTTGTGCCGAACTTCGTTAGCATTCACTTATAAATTTTAGCTACTGTAAAAATTTTCCAGACGATTAGCCCGCTTGTAATACAAAAACAACACTTAAGTTGTTTATATAGGGTGGCAAAAATTAAGTGGCTTTAAAACTTCGGCCATACATATGAAAAGTATCAATCAATACAAAATACTACCAGAAAAGGTAAGAAAGAAGTGTTTTTAGTTGTTGGATGTGATATTTTAATTAGTGCTTTTGGCGTCTGTCGTACATGTAACCAACAACAAAATGCATGTGGGTGTTTTTTGGTGTTGTATTTGTTGTCGCGGCGATGCCACCTCATATAAATTCGCCTTGGTATCAATGTATTAAGTTTTTTCGAACTTCAACTTATGTCATCGTAACAAAGACCACCTAAGTTAACAACTCGTTAATTTTGATTCAGTTATCAAACATGAACACATAATCAAGTGTCTCCTTCTATACATCTATATCTATACATATAATAAAATAGTAACTTATTTCCTGTCTCTCTTTTACTTCTTCTTAAAAATGTCTTATTTTTAAGAGAAAGTGAAGAAAAAGTAGTGTCGCCTATTTTTGACCGATTTAAAGGTATGGCATACTTTAAGGCATCTTTTATTTTTGAAAGTGGGATATATTAAACAGAGATGGCGCTGTTTTAAAATAATAACATAATATAAATCGAAAGCGGGATTTTTTAAACACAGCTGCGCAACAGGTGGCGCTGTTTTAAAATTATGACAAAATTTGAATTACTTACTGCCAAACAGCCAATTGAATACAATTTGTACTTGATTGAATTTTATATAAAATTTAGAATTTTATCTAGGTATGGGTATAAAGTAAATACCTAAGAGTCTTAAAATTTGATGTGTGGATTACTTTCAAAGCGAAATCGAACAAAATATTGTCAGGACGCACACAACGTGTGTGCGCACAGCTAGTACTAGAATATTTCTTTTATCTTTATGCTGGTCTACTATTTATTATAAAAAAATCAAATCAATTAGTGTTTGACAACAAACTTCGTGTGTGTTCCTGACACCCATAACATTAAGTAAAAAAAAAAAACGTTTAACGCCTTCAATTTATTTAATCTGTTGATTACATTATTTAAAACTTAATTTCAGTAAAGAAAAAAAAGAGGAAAAGAAGGAACAAATAAGTGTCTAAAAATCTCTGAGGTCAATAATTATATATGTATATGTAGGTGGACTGTATACCATATCATAAAATACTGAGTAAAATTCAATATTAATGGTAGAAGCTAATGCCACTACTGGCATTTCAAAAAGAGAAAATAATAAAATAATGTTTTTTTGTTAATTAAAAAGAAAGGAATAATAAACAATAATATTGAATGAGAACATCCTTTCCTCAGCATTACACACATTTGCAAAATAACAATGATGTTAAAACTAGCATGACATATTAGTGTTTGAGATCTGGGCTTTAATATCTGCATTACGTAGGTGAGGTGTAAAATTTGTGTCCTGAGTACAATCTATGCATATAAAAAAACAGAACTTCTTTCCCGTCTGGCTCTCTTTCTGTCTCGAAGGATTTTAAGAAAATTTTGTAATGAGGTACCTAATATCCTGATTCAAATATAGATACTTTTTTTCCGCAAACATATCTTATTTCTTAAAGAAAGTGGAGAAAAAGAAGTGAAAGTACCAAATTTTACCGATATGCATACTTTAAGGCGCATATTTAAGTACGCACGACGGACGTGCTGAATCTTATACATCCTAGGGCTTTAACATATCGTCGAACAGTGATCCGATAGACCAATCTAGTTGGAATAAGGTCATAGCGTCTTTTTTAAAGCAACTAGAAGAATGAAATTTTGCTATTTTGTATTCCTTGTTGATATTATTATTTGTACAACAAATGGATTTTCTTACTAAAAATGGTTTCATTTTAAGAAATTTTTACGGATTCTACGGAGGTCCCCTAAACACATTTGGAATATTTCTGGAGTTACGCCTGCATCTGAATTAAAATAAAGAAGGTTTCGGCTACCCCTTTATAATGTAGCATAGCCTCGAATTTGTTCATTGCACCATGCCGGAATGGTCTCCATGAACTTTACACCAATCATAAGTGCCAGATCGTCGGCAACCGTGTGGATGCCTATTGATGCAAGTTTTCAAAGAAGGCTATCAAAGGCGATGTTCCGCAAAGGAGGTAACAAAATTACTCCCTGCGTCCTACCCCTGACTACCCTGCCTGGATTTTGGAATACCCAATTTCAGATGTACTACATTGCTCTACTTTATAAGAATAGATTCATTCCCACGCCCATTAATAGCAATTCTCTACTTCGAGACAGATTTTATGACAAGGGCACCTTCATAATCCATAAAGACGGATAAAGCTGCGCCACCATTGAGGATTTCTTTGCTAGGTAATTTGTATTGTTGTTTATCACTCTTGCAACAAACCTCGCACTTTTTTTTACATAAAATATTACCTGTGTTCGTTTATGTCTTAAAAGTGGAAGTACTAATCAATTGAATTCTTTTTTTTCTGATTTTTTTTTTTTTTTGATTTAGCCTCATGTGTTTGTGTGCTGTTTTCAGTTTCCCAACAATGAAAAGAATCGATTAACTTGTTGTAAAGTCACTAAAGAACCTGACTGTTGTGTTTGAAGTTTCAACATGGAACATGAGTAGTAGTGTTGTTGCTTGAAATAAATAAATAAATAAGTAGTCGTACACGTTGTGTACTTGTCTGGCTATAATGTGCACTTTCACACGCAATTGAACAATTGCCAATTTCCTGTTTTTTCTCCTTACACTTCTCTGGGTCCGTCATCGCTCGATTTGTTTTGTCACATGAACGTTTAGATGGATAGTGTAAGAATTGTTTTCATATTGTCTTTGCTTTTTAATAATTGTAACCATGATATTATATTTTTTTTTGTATTTGGTTATAAAGTCAACAAAGAAATTTCTGAGATTTCTTTTTCTCTTTAAAAATTTTAAAGAATTTTTTGAAGGAAGTGGAAAATAAAAATTTATAAATGTGAAAATGTTTAATGTCATTTTAAAGAGGTATTGATTTTATGCCAAAGATAGTTTAAAACAACATATTAAGCTATAATTATAAGGATGTCTAATTCTTAGTTTAGATTTGAGAAAGGTTCGCAATTTTTTTTTTATATATATTGGGCTCTAGCAAAAATTGTCTTTAATAGCACACTGTGTAATTTTTTAAGTGATGGCAAAATAACCATATACGGACACCACTACGTCATAAAAGACCAAAAAGAAAAGACCCCTGTCTCCCAGTTTTGCCTAAAGTTCTCCATGTTTTTTTTTATAGGCCCTCAAAGATGTGGGGCCTCGATGTCATTTTTGCAAAAAAAATGATCATTTACGCAAGCTCATATTTTGCAAACGTTTGGAATTTTGATATACTCTCGGAGGCAAAGTTGTAGCTCTTGTCATAAAGAACAAAAATTGTGAACATATAAAATCAAAAAAACTTCATCTTCAAGGTCAAAATCGCAAAAAACTTTAAAAAATTCAGCGCTTAGGTAGCAAAGTGAAAAATTTCCCGGCAACATAAGCGCTACCTAAACGGTGTTAATAATCATTCCTAGGAAGTTTATATGTTCTAGAAAGTTGTTTATTGAGATCTTAGGTTCATTTTTGTAGTTGATTGTTTCCTTGAATTTTGAACGGTTTGCTACCTATGGACCTGAACAGGGGAAAAAAGGTAAAAAAATTGAATTTTTTAAAGTTTTTTTGCGTTTTTGACCTTGAAGATGAAGTTTTTTTGATTTTATATGTTCACGATTTTTGTTCTTTATGACAAGAGCTACAACTTTGCCTCAGAGAGTATATCAAAATTTCAAACGATTTGCAAAATATGAGCTTGAGTAAATGATAATTTTTTTGCAAAAATGACATCGAGGCCCCACATCTTTGAGGGCCCATAAAAAAAAACCTGGAGTACTTTGGGCAAAACTGGGAGACAGGCGTCTTTTTTTTTTGTCTTTTATCAGGTAGTGGTGTCCGTATATGGTTATTTTTTTCCGTGTTGCACTGTGTAGAATATCTTTTTTGCTCATAACTTTTAGTAAAGTCAGTCGTCACTGGCTGTTTATTTGGTATGATTGTTGACCACTTTCGAACATTATTATCAAGCCACGTCTTACATAGTACTATCTCTCTCTCTCTCTCGCTCTATATCTATTCTTGCGGAAGCTCTCGCCAACCGTACCAAACAAACAGGCATTATTGACGATCGTAGAATGGGGTTGTTTGTTAGATTCCCGCCAAAACCTCTAAATGTTTTCCGCAGACAAGCAAAAAATTTGCCAGGAAGTGTGTTGTCTTAACTCCCTGACTCCAAATATAATTGAGTACACCATACAAATTTTAGAGTAGGACCATGGTGGCAGCTGACTTTATGTTGAAGAAACTATTTATTTTTCAATTTTCCAGAATATTTCTTAGCTTTATTGTCCAGTTTATCAAAAATATTTTTTTTCAGTTTGTAATTAACATATGAATGTAAATTAAAAAAAGCTTATCTCACAAATGGTAAGAAAACTTTTTTTTTAGATATAAGAAAAAAAAAATGTTTTTGTTATGATTGATATCGAATTAAAGCGCATGAAATCCCCTTTAAAATGAGCTATTACTCATCTTCTTAGGGCTTATAGAACTGAAATTAAAATATATTAAATTTTCGAGTGCATAAGCAAAAAAGCGATATTTTTCTATTTTGATAACGATTTAGCTTAAAAACTGTAAGAGATAGAATTTATTTTAAAACTATATTTGGATCCAGGGAGTCAACGAATATAAATAAAAAAAAGTTTCAATAAAACCGGAAGTGGTAAATTTGAAAACTATTTTTTTTGGTTGATTTGACACGGAATTACTTTATAAGTAAAAATGTTATGCATGGGGTCATCCTTTAATTTTTTTATTAAATGGAGCGATAGTGATATCCACTTTGTGAAAATTATAAATGCCTGTTTTTTACGGTTTTGGGAGGTATGTAAAAACTGCGTTTGATGCAAGGAAACTGCCCCCCCCCCCCCATATCCTTTAAATAAAACCCAAATTTCAAAATTGGAAAGCTTTAACTGTCTGCATCGGTAGACCGATCATTCTGGAATTTTCACAGTTTTCACCAGATATGCGGTGGGTAAAACTAGTGTATATATTTTTTGATATTTTAAGTGGGCGTGGTGCTTCCCATACAAATTAAATATTCATCATTGTGTTATTTGGGAACTGTAATAGGTAAAACTTTGAAATTTTCTGCAACTAGCTCTGCACATTGCGATAATGTAGAAAAAAGCTAGCTGGAACGCAACAGTGGATACCTCCCAAACAAAGTTATGAATTACTCTAACAGGTAGACTCTTAAAATGTTGTACCACTAACCTCCATATTAACATAAATAGCCTGGCGAAATACAGACTGGATTAGAGTAGTGGGCGTGGTACTTCCCATACAAATTGAATAATTATTATCGTGTACCAAGAGAGCTGTAATATGCGGAGTTTTGAAATTTTGAACAGGCAACTCCTATATTCATATGCAAGTCAAGCAAAAATAAATCGGGTGGGAATGGTGGTTGTGGTATCTCCAATACCTAGATAACTGTAAAAGCTCTAGAGTCTTGAAATTTTGCACATGCAAATAAATATTCAGAGTCCAGAAAAAACAGATTCGATTGGACTAGTGGGCGAGGTATCTCGCATACAAAGTCATATTGTTGTGAACGTATCGAAATATAATAGGTAGAGTGTTGAAGGGAGATAACTGTAATAGTTACACTCTCTAAATTTGACATTGGCTTCTCTTAGAAAAACGAGCGTTATCTAATTTAAGCTTTGAAAGTTTCCTTTTTATTTTTTGTGGGTGGGGGTAGCGAAATGGATGGGGGGGATAACTAGTTGTTTTTTTAAGTTGCGTAATGTAATTGGGCACCTTCGAAGCTAAATCAAAGAAAATATTATAAGGACGCTGATAAAGTGAAGTGATAAATTAAATACACTAAAGAAATAAATATCGAAAATGTCTTTTTATTAATATTCTTGGGTGGTGGTGGGGATTGGTAAGGTATTGGCAAGGCACCTCCTCTTCCACATAAAAGCTTCAAAATTATTATTTTTTAGAAACTACCAAAAAAAAAAAATAAATTACACTTTTACGTTTCAGGGGTTGCGATTAGAGGGTCACCTCCCCCTACTCATAAAAATTTAAAAATTTTATTTTTATGGTATTAAGGCGTATGTAATTCATTTCTTTGATTAATTACATTATTTTTTCAAAAAAATATTTTATGTCACCGCCCACAATAGGGAGCGGAGCGAAAATGTTTTTTTTAGAATCTCCTGGGTCCAAGTTTAGGTTTTTGAACATTCGCCGACCTTAAAAGTAGCATTTGTTAAACAAAAGTGTGAGAAAATTAAAAAAAAAAAATTGCATTTTTCAGAGGTAGGATTAGTTTTTCAAAGGGGAACTTTTTCTTCTTGTTTTTCTTATTTTCAAGCCTTTTTAGCCTGTGGCCATAAGATACTTTTTTGCCAAGTTTGAGCCATGACCATAAGCGCAACCGTGTTACTAATCCAAACGAATTTTTGTGCCATTTTGAAATTGTAATTATCGGCGGTTATAATTCAGAGATTTTGGACAGATATAGATTTTAATTAATAACGACCATCAACCATCAAGTCATTGTAGAGTCAGTCACTATGGCAAAAATCTGTGCATTGGGCTACAAACTGCTACGCCATTCGGCATCCTTTGGGGGCATTACTTCCTTGTTGACTTCTAATACCTTGATGCCCATTTTTTCGCGGTTTATGAGGGCAACCCAAGTAGTAGAAGATAAGAACCTTCGAGTAATCGGTTTTTAGTAAGGCCCTTCGGGGAGTTAAGTGGTGGTTGAGTTTTGGACCTAAATCGCAGGAAGGGCGATTTAGAACAGAAGCACCAATAATGTGTCAGGAGTTAAGATACCCAGTTTATTATTATTTATGCTTCTTCGGAAGCAGATTTGTCAGGAAAAGTACTGTAATGCAGCGCCTCCACTTCTTATGAAAGAAAACATGACATTCGTATGGGATTCATCGTGCAGAAGCTCAGCTTACGAAATCTAAAGTGTGCTTCTTTCATGCTTTTTAAATTGCGTTATACGTCGTACATTATTTTAATATTCATCTTAAGACAATTGCCTTACTTTAGTGCTTCTGTGCAGCTGAAAAATAAATTTGCCTTACATTAGAGCATCAGTGAAGCAATAAAACAAGGAAGAAACAAAAAAAAAACTATTTTTCAAATTTTACAATAATACAAAAGCAGTAATTTTATTAGATTCCGCAAACCAATAATAGGAACGAATTAGACAGCGCACCAATTAATAAGTGAATGCATGTCTTCTACGCGTGTTTTGTATTAGATAATAATTTTAAGGAGCAATAGAGGAAGCAGTAGTCGTATTTATTGCTTCCAAATCAAGAAAAGTTTTTGCTGGGTAGACTCCCACTACTAAACACGGGATATGAACATGGTCATGCCACCATTGTTTTCAACCAGAAGTAAGACCACTGTCAGGTTGAGGTAACACGCCAGGCACTGACGTAAATCTATATCACATCATGCCAACTGGCATAAACTCCTGATTTAGCTCTTGGCGAATATTTTCTGTTTTCTGTTTTATGTGTAGATCGGTTGAGAAAGAAATTTTGTTCATCATTTTGGCCATCGGTGAAACATTATTATATTTCAGTGCGAGTATATCATTATTAAGCCAACAACAGCTTATCAGTATTATATCATCTATACATATTATCAAATAGTAATTCATTTCCGTCTGTCTGTCTGTCTGCTTTCCGTTTGAGTTCGAATCACGTAAAAACTACTGGATGGATTTCAACAAAATTTTGCGAGTAGGTACCTTAGCATCCTGATTCCAATATAGGTTACCCTTTTCCGCAAAAATATCTCATTTCCAAGAGAAGGTGGAGAGAAATTAGTGAAAGTACGCAATTTCCGGTTTAAAAGTACTGAAATTTTCGGTTTAAAACTGGGATATTTTAAACACGGTTGCGCACTTTTATTTTTGAAAGTGGGATATTTTAAGCAACAGATGGCGCCAATTGAATAACAAATTTTATTTTTTTGATTTGTATTTTTAATTTGTGGAATTACATTGTTATTAAAATATTTTAAACACCTCTGACAGAGGTTTACAACAATTTTTAGAATTTTATCCGAGGCTGGGTACCTTTATATAAAGAAAATACGTATCTGGAGGAATCTAAGCGAAATTTTGAGAGGAGGTACCTTAGCATCCTGATTTCAATATAGGATACTTTTATTCCGCAAAAAATATTTATTTCCAAGAGATAATAAAGTGAAAAAGCAGTTAAAGGTACTGCATACTTTAAGGCATCTTTTAATTTTGAAAGCGGGTTATTTTAAACACGATTGCGCAACGGATGGTGCTGATTTAAAATAATGACAAAATATTAATTACTTACTGCCAAATAGCGAACTGAATAAAATATTTATTTAATATGCAATTTTACTTTGTGGAGTTACAATGTTATTAAAATATTTTAAACACCTTTCACAGAGCTTTACAATAATTTTTAGATTTTTAGAATTTTTTATAAAGTTTAGAATTTTATCCAGGGATGGGTACCTTTCTCTAAAATAAATACATAAACCATAACTGAAACACTAAAAAAGTAAGAGTCTTAAAATTGGTGTGGAATACTTTCAAAGCCAAATGGTACAAAATATTGTTAGGACGCCCATGACGTGGCGGGCACAGCTAGTATTTACGTACATATATTAACAATATAACTTTATTTATTAAAACGCAACGACCTTACGAAATTATTAAGGATTTGTTTATACCCATGCAAAGTGAGTAGTTGTTTCCTCAAACAGAAAAAAAAACAAAAAATTATGATCGCATCGTTGTGTGGCATTGAAAATAATTTTTTTTTTTTTTTGCTTATGTACAACTCAAACTCATATGTATGTATATATGTTTGGCTGTGTTTTGTTTTCTCATTTTCTTTGTAACCATACAACAGATCCGGTATCGATGTCACGACAAGTTCATTTACAATGTGGTGAATAGTTGCAATGTGGTGCTGAGTTTGCATGGACAATTCGACACCTTCTTATTTTTATTCAATTGATTTCGTTGATGTGTCGTTTCCTTATGCAATTGAATGAACTGATTTAAAAAACAAAAAATATTTCCCATAATCATGTTTTCGGAGGTTTTATTGCAATATTTAGATGTTGTAAAGACAGGAATTTTATTAAATTTTTTCATTATTTTTTTTTATCATGTTTTTTTGTCATATGGAAATAAGTAACAAAATTAAGATGTTTAACGTTGGCCATATAGTACGCTCCATTAGTTTTCAGGGTCCTGTATCTAAAGGGAACGAAAGGAAACCTTCTTATTTTTGGTACAATGTATGTATGTATGTATGTATGTATGTATGTATGTATGTGTGTCTTTTTTTTATTTTTTTATTTAACGAGGTGAAATCATCGAAAGACCCTGGCCTCCGAACAGCCAGGAGTGCGGGACTTTAACACGCTAAAACACCTCGATACGCTAACCCATACGTCCCTGTGGAACTACCGCAAAGTTTTCCGTCACAGGGTGGGAAAGGTATGAACCCAGCTCTAAACCATGTCGATTCTGCTTCGAATCCTTTCCAACCTACGAAGTTCTACTAGAACCAATTTCGCGAAGTTACACACATACGCCCAATTGCTCAACGAAGACAACATAGCTTGAACTATGTTATCGGGCCTAACACTGTGACCTATTGCCAACTCCAAATTCACCCTCCAATTTCCGTGGACAGGCAAAGAAAACGTGTCTGGCATCCTCCAGCACATTTCCACCACAACTCGGACAGAAGGGGTCACTGTCATGACCAAAACGGTACAAGTACGACCTAAAGCAGCCATGCCCGCTCAACAGTTGGGTAATGTAATAATTGAGGTCACCATGTCCTCTTTTAAGCCATGTCACTATATTGGGTATCAATAAGTAGGTCCATCTTCCCTTAGCCGAGGTCGACCAGCGCAATTGCCATCTAGCGATACATTCATCTCCTGTCGCAACTGTAGATGTGGCCTCCAAATCAATCGGCAACATACCCGCAATAACGAAAACTGCTTCATCGAGACTGTTCTAAACGCACTACATACTCGGAGGGCTGCAAGCCTGTACGGAGGCGTAATCATATTTGAATATGATGCTAACCGCAAAGCACTTGCCCAAATATGGGATGCATATAAGATAACGCTCTTATACGCACAACACTCATGATCAACTTTCTCTGAAGATATTTGGGGCCTCTAATATTTGGCATAATACGCGATAACGCAGAGCAGGTTTTTGATGCCTTTGCACTTATGTATTTTATGTGATCCAAAAACGATAGACGAGTATCAATCATTACACCTAGATATTTGAGGTATGGCTTAGTTTCTATGCAACACGTGCCAATGTTCAGCTTTATGGTCTCCCTCTTTTTGCGGCTGCTTATTAACACCGCTTCTGTCTTATAATCCGCGAGATTTAATCCCATCGAGCTGAGCCGGGATCTAACAATCTGTATGCTAGCATTAGTTGCCATTTTAGCATCTCGGAGTTCCTTTGACACACAAACAAGCGCTATGTCATCCGCAAAGCCAATTATCTTCACATTCGCAGGTAAAACCAACCTTAATACACCATCGTACATCACATTCCATAGTAATGGGCCAAGCACGGAACCTTGGGGGACTCCACCTGTGATATTGTATCTTCTTGTACCAGTGTCAGTATCATAAATCAGGAGTCTATTACGAAAGTAGTCCTGAATTATGGCCAGTAGGTATCGGGGAGTATTCAGTCGAGACAAGGCAAACACAATCTTCTCCCAGTTAGCTGTGTTGAAAGCATTTTTCACATCTAATGTTACGATCACGCAGTACTCTTTTGTACCATTTTCCACCGTTTTCCTTCGATCGCCCGTGCAGCTGTTTCCACCACTACGTTTATAGCGTCGATAGTTGATTTAGCTTTCCTAAAGCCAAATTGGTTTTCAGATAACCCACTCACGGCGTCAATACAACATTCCAGTCTTCTGCACACAATACTTTCCAACAGCTTTCCACAAGTATCTATCATACATAGTGGTAGATGTATGTATGTATGTATGTATGTCTGTCTATTACTCTCTAGCTCTGGTCGCTTTAATAACAAATAGTAAAAATTCAAAGATGTTCCGACCCCTAATAGGCAGACAGTTGAAATTAACATAGAATAATAACATATATAATTAAATATGGGATAGTAAAGGGGGTAGTGAAGCGCAGTGACATTTTAGTCTGTCCTCCTCAAGTGACAAGCAACCTCACCTGCATGTGGTGCATCCTGATGACGGCAATAGGCAAACAGAGGCTTTGTCGAGCGAATTTGGGCGGTATAAAACGGTAAGAATGCAGTGAATAAATCCATTCATTGACTCCCTGGAAGCGTTCCTGCAGCTCCAGCCCCGGGATCGAAGCTCAATCAGCCAACCAAAGACGTTTTTTTTTTGATCCATAATAGGTAGATTCTTGAATTTTAATAAGCAGATATTTACAATTTTCACAGAGTATATATTGTGTGCGATATAAAAAATTAATATTAAAGGGTGTTTCGATAGTGACGAAATTTTACGTGTTAAACATTAGTTTGGAACCGAATAAGACAGACTCTTTAAATTAACACTGACTATGTTTTATAATGTCCACTATAACAAAAAGAATAAAAATCAAAATTAATAAAAAATAAAGGGTGTTCCGTAGAAATCTAATTAACTTTTTTTATCTTCTAAAAATTATAGCCAGATCCTTAAAATGAATGCAAGATATGCAGTGCAGTATCTGCTATAATAAATATGTAAATATAAATATGGGTTATCAAACTGACAAGTCATATGACAAATACACGTCGTTAAGACCACCTTTGGCAAACCTATGTGAAACGTATTTTCTTAAAACATTATTCTTTTCTACCTGAGTACGTTTAAGTTAATGTTCAGTTTGTGTTTACGACCAAAAACCAAATGACATTTACTTTTGTTTATTTTCGTGCTCTGTTTTTTATACTTATTGCAAAAACGTTTGGTTTCTATTACAAGATGAAAACTATTTAATTTTTGCCCATTTTTTATAAACTATCCAGGGACGTAACATTTAAAGTATAAATTACAAAAAAGTCATTTTTAACCATTAATAATGATAAATTTATAAAATGGTTATACACTCAGATGAAATATGAAGTCAAGCTTTGGTTCGTTTTATTCTCTCTAAGAAAGAATAAATTAAATTAAAAATTAGGTGTTAATATTAAAGAAAGATATTCAAATGGTTATAATTAACCATTTCTATAAGATATATTTTATTTTGGTCAACGCAACCAATTTTAGTGTTTTTTGGTTATAAATAACCATTATATCAAACGATTTTTTTGTTTTTGGTTGCAGATAACCATTGTATCAACCGAAAAGATTTTTTGGTGAAAAATAAACATTTACATACGTTTTATTTTTTCTTTTTGGTTATCATAAATAAAATCAAATGTCGTTCGTTGGTAATCGCAACGCTTAAGATTAAGTGGTTATCAGTAGTATAGACATTTTTTGTATGAATATACTGATTCAGTAAATTCTTCTTATGAGTTTTGTATCGTTAATGATAACCAAAATAAAGAAATTATTGTTTATATTTGCTATTTCTAACCAAAAAAAATTTTTTTGTTGACAAAATGGTTATTTAGAATAAAAAAAATTGTTTGGTTGATATAATGGTTACTTATAACCAAAAACAAATATTTCTTACTTTAATTGGTTACGATAACCAAAATAATATATATGCAATGATAATGGTTAAAAATAACCAATATTAAATAAAATGAATTTTTTCATAACCTTTTTATATGAAATAAATAAAAAAAAAAAAACAAAAAACAATTATGTTCGGTCCCTGAAACTACCGCAAAAAGTTCTCTATGCTTTTGAGATACCGGACTTTTGATTTCAGTTATAATTTTGACAATTATTTGTTTATTCTCTTTGTGCGTCGCAGTTCTTTACACTTTGGTTTTGGATCGTTGTCCTAAATAAACAGGGGCTCGCTTCTTTTGCATCATAAAAATTTCCATCTCGGTAGATAAAAGAAGTATATTTAACCTTTTAAACAATTGTAGAAGTTGTATTGGCTAAAGGTTTTGTTAATTTTGATGAAAACTCGACAACCGATCAGTACAACCATTTTTTTCTGTAAATGTGAAATGGTACCTGATGGTTCCGAGAAATTGCTTTCATAGACGATTGCCGCAAAATTTTTTAGAGCAACCTTTTTCCGAGTTTTATGTTTAAAATTATAAATTTAGAGTAATAAAGAAACAGTAGAAAATAAAAGTGTAAAAATCAGTAATTTTTTCCTGACTGTCTGTGTTCGCATCAGGAACAAAATATTGTGGGCTGAGCTAGTGTTTTAATAAACTTGGAATGTTAAACATAAAAAAATTATAAGTAATTTTTAAACATAAACTAATCAAATAATGTAATTTAATTCAGCTGTTTAACAATTATTAAAGATCAAATATTAATTTTAACATTCATTGATAATTTATGAAACAAAAATAAATATTTTTAAAACAAATACATTTAAATAGGTCATCCGGAAAACAATAAATTCATGTAAATGAAAAACTACAAAAATATTTTATTTGAACAAATGTCTTTTATACTCATTACAGAATATCACTTTGGGCTGTTGGCTGTTTTTTAGTATAAAAACATTTGTTGGACACAGTAATTTTATCATTTTCAATTCTTCTTCAGAACTAAAGAGTTACAGAAATTTAGAATGAAAACTTCGTTATACTTAATTTGTTTGGCCGTATTGGGTTTAAGCTTGGTGGCCAATGGCTTATTCTTCCCTCGCAGGAATAATAATAATAATAATCAGCCAGGACGTTTTCTGTTTGGTGGGCTTAGGGAAAGATTCTGTGCCATGGGTAAAACACGATTCTGTCCAACAACAACAACAACAACAACAACACCTAAAACAACAGTAACGCCTAAATCACCACCAGTTGCACTTGGTCCTGGTGCTGGTTCTGGTTCACCTGCTGCTGGTACTGGTACACCTGCTGCTGGTACTGGTACACCTGGTGCTGGTACACCTGCTGTTACACCTGCTGTTACACCTGCTGTTACACCTGCTGGTACACCTGCTGGTACACCTGCTGGCACACCTGCTGGCACACCTGCTGGTACACCTGCTGGTACACCTGCTGGTACACCTGCTGGCACACCTGCTGGTACACCTGCTGGTACACCTGCTGGTACACCTGCTGGCACACCTGCTGGTACACCTGCTGGTACACCTGCTGGCACACCTGCTGGTACACCTGCTGGTACACCTGCTGGTACACCTGCTGGTACACCTGCTGGTACACCTGCTGGCACACCTGCTGGTACACCTGCTGGCACACCTGCTGGTACACCTGCTGGTACACCTGCTGGTACACCTGCTGGCACACCTGCTGGTACACCTGCTGGTACACCTGCTGGCACACCTGCTGGTACACCTGCTGGTACACCTGCTGGCACACCTGCTGGTACACCTGCTGGTACACCTGCTGGTACACCTGCTGGTACACCTGCTGGCACACCTGCTGGCACACCTGCTGGTACACCTGCTGGTACACCTGCTGGTACACCTGCTGGTACACCTGCTGGTACACCTGCTGGTACACCTGCTGGCACACCTGCTGGTACACCTGCTGGTACACCTGCTGGTACACCTGCTGGTACACCTGCTGGTACACCTGCTGGCACACCTGCTGGTACACCTGCTGGTACACCTGCTGGTACACCTGCTGGCACACCTGCTGGTACACCTGCTGGTACACCTGCTGGTACACCTGCTGGTACACCTGCTGGTACACCTGCTGGTACACCTGCTGGCACACCTGCTGGTACACCTGCTGGTACACCTGCTGGTACACCTGCTGGTACACCTGCTGGTACACCTGCTGGTACACCTGCTGGTACACCTGCTGGTACACCTGCTGGTACACCTGCTGGTACACCTGCTGGTACACCTGCTGGTACACCTGCTGGTACACCTGCTGGTACACCTGCTGGTACACCTGCTGGTACACCTGCTGGTACACCTGCTGGTACACCTGCTGGTACACCTGCTGGTACACCTGCTGGTACACCTGCTGGCACACCTGCTGGTACACCTGCTGGTACACCTGCTGGTACACCTGCTGGTACACCTGCTGGCACACCTGCTGGTACACCTGCTGGTACACCTGCTGGCACACCTGCTGGTACACCTGCTGGTACACCTGCTGGTACACCTGCTGGTACACCTGCTGGCACACCTGCTGGTACGCCTTCCGGGTAGAAGAAGGATTAAAGTACTTGAACTATAAAACATTAAATACAAAATAAAATAAAATAAAATAAAATAAAATAAAATAAAGACACCGATGATTGCATATTACAAAGATTTTCATAATTTATTCAAACAAAAAAAATAGTCCCAGGTATGGTCTCGACACAATATTTACAAAACATACATATAAAAATAAATTGTATATTTATAACAAAGCAAATTACCAACAAAAAACATAAACTATTGTAAAATAAATTGACGATTAACCCTATAACATGATAACAGGGGATTGCGAATTGAACAATTTGTTTTATAGTTATAGTGGGGCGTTTACACAGCAAATTTGTATTAAAATTACAAGTTGTATAAAAATTATTTCGTACTATAATTGTAATTACTACTTCCTTCCGATGCATAAGTTAATTTCATTTTAATATGGACAACGTTGCCCTTGCTAACCTAAGGTTTAGACATGCAAGTGCAACACAATACACTCTGTTTTTTACTAACATATTTCCAAATTGTTGCTATTTTTGGAAATTAAGCAAGACATTTTTCCTACAAGAGATTTTTTGACAATTCTTGCCAGTTAAATGTCAAAAAATAAACAGAGTTGCCAGAAAAGTTTTTTTTTTTGCAAAAGGCGGAACCGCATAATAATTAAGTAGACTTTAAGGGACCTCATAAAAAGGATTTTAAACGCATTAGATAGAACTTCTGTTGAGTCGCATCTTCAAAAGTCAAAGGTAAACAAGCAAAATGTTTTTACTAAAAACTATCTGTAAGTAAAAAATCTGTAGTGGCCTACACTTAACTGTACCATACCCAATGGAAACAGATAATTGTATGGATATATTACATAAAGAATAAGACTTCAAAGTGTATTTGAATCGAAAAATAATTTATTTCCGGTTTGAGGTGTCGCTTAATCGCTCATAAAACTGGAAACATTTATTATTTTGTTTGAATTTATTTATTTTGATTTGTCAGTCTGTGAGTTGCCTAAATGTCTTGTTATTTTGTCTCTTGATCATTTATGAATATTCATATTATATATTTTTATTTCCTTTTTTTCCTATTTGTTTATACATAGAATAAACACCTAAACCAATTAATTAGAAACTTGGCTCTTTTTATTTGGTTGTTAAATTCACCCTTTTTCGAACGACCGTCGCCGCTAGCGGTAACATGAGCTGTTAAGTAAAATACCCCTTGCCCCTTCCCGATTATGCCCAAAATTCATACAGCTCTTCATCTCTATAAACCGAAGGCACATACCGAATTTATTTTCCATATGTCATACGGTATGAGCTGTATAGCGTTCACAAAATTTGGGATTAAATAAACTACCCCTTGCTCCCTCCCGATTATGACCAACTTTTATACAGCTATTAATCACCATATAAGAAAGGCTCATAAGGAATTTCATTTTAATATGTCATGCGGTATGACCTTTAGAGTTTTCACATTACTTGGCAGTAAGGAAACTAACTCTTGCCCCATCCCAATTATGCCCAAAAACTATACAGCTCTCCATCTCCATATAACAAAGGCACATACTAAATTAAATTTTGATATGTCAAACGGTATGACCTTTACAACCGCCACAAAAATAGTGGCATACATTTTCATTTTCGAAAACCTAAACTTCGACCCAGGAGATTCTAAAATGACATTTACTATCCCAACGCCTTTTGTGGGCGGCGACTTAAAATAGTTTTTGAAAAAATAAATAATGTTATTATTAAGGGACACAAATAACATACGCCTTAGTATGCTAAAAATAAAATTTTTAAGTTTTAATGGGCAGGGGGAGGTATCCCTCCAATGCCATACCCGAAACGTGAAAATGTGAACATTTGTTTTTTTTTTTGCTAATTTCCATAAAATATTAATTTTTAAGCTTTTATGCGAAAGAGAAGGTGGCTTCCCAATGCTTTACAATATTTGGTTAGATTTTGATTCGAGGATGCGTATTTATATTATGCAACTTATTTCGCTGTAATCTTTCTATTTTCTTCTTTCAAATTGCATTTGTATTTATATCGTGCAATTTTTATTGCAGCAATTTGTGACGATAGACGCATTTGTTTACAATTTGAACTTCATAATCATAACTACGAATGAGGGAACAAATCGAATTTAAGGAGTAGATAAATATGTGTGCCACGCCCCTTTTAATTACTCTCTCCCCTCTCTTTTTTCTAAAAATTAATATAAGTAGCTGGTAATATATATAGCCTCTCACAAAAAAAAACAATTTAATAAATAAATCTTTATTCGTTTAGCCACAAAAAAATATGTGGCAAACCTCCCAAAGCCGCAAAAAATCAATAAAAACATATGCAATTTACTCAACTTTGCTGATTTTAACAATGCACAGTGGTTGGAAAACGATTTATTTTGGACATAATTTGGTATCTTATTAACCACTACTACGATATCTTAATGAAATTTTACACAGGTAAAGCAGAGGTGTTCTTGAGTGGAGCTACGAAAGGTGTGTACCTGGAGTATATAAATTTTTTAGCTTTGACTCAAATGTTAAGATTTTTATAAATTTAAGTAGACCTTGAAAATATCTATTTTAATTTGGGAGAAAATTTTATTAAATTTTTTTTTTTTAGTTTTTGGCCGACCATAACTTAGTATTTTTTGCGTGGTGTACTTACTAATGATGGCATTATTATTTTAAGACATTGGCTATATTCTTGATAAAATTTAGAACAAATTAGTATCCGTCGGAAGTAGTATCCAAACCAAATAAAAGATAAACAAAATGCGCCAAAATTGCGTATACTATTTTTGTGTACCTCTTATTGTAGCGGGCATAGAACTCAAGACTAGGTGAATCTGGCGAAATCAAGAGATGAACTTGCTGTCTATAAAGATTTACACTCCTTTATTTTTTATACTTTTCATTGTAGACATAACTTTGCTTAAATATTATGTGCCCATCTATAATGGTTTAAAATAACGTTATAGCACATATTTCCCTTCAAGGCAGTACACATACCCTGTGAATTCCAGGTTTATAATATTAGGCAATATACGCCAAATTAAGGGACACTTTAACTTTTATTGTTTATACTTCTCTTTATTGCGGACTTATCAATAAACACATTGTGCACATTCTAAGTGTTTGCCTACGGCGCACATTGGGTTGAAATTGCTAAAAAAAAAGGCTCTTAATTCAGGCGTTAGAGATAGCACTTATTTTTTCGTTTCGTAGTATTAAGTGGGTCATTACTACTTAAAAAAAAATCATTTAAAAAAAAAAATTTTAAACGCCAGGGCTGTTCGTTTGTCCGCTCGTATGAATATTTAAATTGCTTTGGAAGCTCCATTTTTAAATATAAATGAATGAAATTTGGGCAATTTTATTTTTTTAGGTTAACTTAACTTAACATATAAAAATTCAACGAAATCGGTAAATGATTTTGTATATATACAAAATTTTCCCGGAAATAGGCCATACTAATCTTTATTTATTAAAAAGTTTTTGTTAATATAAATAAAAAGTATGTAACTTTTTGATTCACACACTGTGTAATTTTTTAAGACATGGCAAAATAACCATATACGGACACCACTAAGTGATAAAAGACCAAAAAAAAAGACCCCTGTCTCCCAGTTTTGCCCAAAGTCCTCCAGGTTTTTTTTTATGGGCCCTCAAAGATGTGGGGCCTCGATGTCATTTTTGCAAAAAAATGATAATTTCCTCAAGCTCATATTTTGCAAACCGTTTGAAATTTTGATATACTCTCTGAGGCAAAGTAGTAGCTCTTGTCATAAAGAGCAAAAAACTTTAAAAAATTCAATTTTTTTACCTTTTTTCCCCTGTTCAGGTCCATAGGTAGCAAACTGTTCAAAACTCAAGAAAACAATCAACTATAAAAATGAACCTAAGATCTCAATAAACAACTTTCTAGAACATATGAACTTCCTAGGAATGATTCTTAACACCGCTTAGGTAGCCGCAAAAGTAAAAAAATTCCCGAAAATTTTTTAGCTACATAAGCGCTATCTAAACGGTATTAAGAATCATTCCTAGGATTTTGAAAAATTAAAAAGATAATTAGTGATGGGGAATTTTGTTTACTATAACATGAAATGGATTACTTTTTATAAATATAAATTTTCAATTTTCAATTAAGAGCCATTATTGGGAATTTCAACCCAACGTGCGACTCACAGTGGTCAATTTCGCGAGATAGCGGTCAAAACTCTATAACTTTTGACCGGATTGGTATTTTTTTACGCAATTTGTTTTGTTCAATAGGAGGGAATTTAAGCTTCAATTTACGTATTCAAACGTAAAAATCGACTGATAGGAACGTAAGTAATGTGGAGTTAAAAATGCATTTTAATTTTTTGTTGAGTTTCCATGTAAAAGTTGAATATTTTGACATTTTAAATTGGTATTTTTTTTATAATTTCTTATTTTCTTCAATCGTATTTTACAACCAATACTTATTTATTATTCCTAAACTTAATTTTGGTCAGAAAATGCCAACATTTGGCCCCTGACATTTATTTAGTCTCAATATTCACAGGGGCCAAAGGTTGGTTTTTTTTGGAAGAAAGCTAATTCTTGTGAGGATTAAACTGAAAAATAACACTGAAATTCCCAACAATATCAATACCATTTGGATATATTATATACAGAACACAACATCGATAAAATTTTAAGTAAACTTTTACTATTGATTTAAAGTGCACATATATTTTATTTAAATGTATTAATAAAAATTTATACTAAAATTAGAAACAAATTATAATCTTTAAACTAGTATTAATTAAACAATATTAGTAAAAATTTCTTCCAAATAGCTTTGATTTTCATTTTGCAGCAGTTGTTTAGCTTCTTCATCTAACTCTAATGAGGTTGATTTCCATTTTTGTCGAATACTGGACATATATGGGTCTGATGTGCACAACAAAATATTAATAAGATCTTCATTAGTACAATATCTGGAAATTTTTCTTGTATTGTGCTCGCGAAAGAATCTGTAGTCTTTGTTCCTTTTTTCTTGCGCTTCTTCTGAGAGATCTCCAATTGGAAGCATATTGTGCTGAATTATTTGTTCCCCATGGAATAAAATTTTGTGAACTGTGGTTGGCATATGTCTCCAAGAATATTTTTGGTTATAAAGGGTTGCTGTCTCATTAGCATACTGACCAAATTTTTTTGCATCTATCTTTTTGCTACATGCTATAACTTCTAATATGATTTGGAATCGTCGTATTAAATCATAATCTACTCCAGTTATAGAAGCTGCAGTTTCTGGATCGGAAAAAAATCTCCTTGCTGTGTTTCCATCATTAGAATTTCCTTCTCCTTGCTTTGGCTGGTCAATTATAAGGCCTATCTCACGGTATTTTTCTTGAATATCTTTTTTTTTTGCTTTCTTTTTTCCAAATTTTCTTTGTTGTTTCTCACTGTTTCGCCTAACGGGCCAAATTCGAAATCGTATCCCAATTTAAGAATATGCTCCATAAAACGAATTCTAGCATGAAGAGGTGACATTCCAAATTCATATGCTTCATTAAAACTATCGTCTTGTGTTGGTGGTTGGCTCAATTGACTTGATGTTTTTTGGCATATGGTGCAGCTTGACGAAGACTTTGTTTCGGTTAAAGCTTGTGCAACTTTTCCTACGATCATTGTAAGTGACATTTTAAAGTTAACTTCGATGCATTGGTCATTAAATTCAAATATCACTGGTTGAAGTTCTTTAATTTCATCTGTAATTTTGCCAACTTCTTTAGTTATGACATCTTTAGTTTCTTTTTTGTAAGCAAACTTTATTGGTCTACAAAATTTTGTTGACGAGGGAATTTCATTCTTCCATGCATCTATCTCTGCAGCTCTACTAGTTGACGGCTCTGAACCAATATAAGTTTTTGTTAAACGTAATGGAACGAAAGAAATCATGAATAAATTGGCATCTGATGAATTTTCCGCATTACATTGTTTGTATTGTTTCTGGCCAGAGGACCCATCACATCCCCATTTAGAAATTAAAGTCATGCTGCAATTTTTAAACTTCTTTAAATAGTCAGCATCAAATGTCTTTAATAATCGTTCTGCAGTGTGTTCAAGAAGATCCTGCAATTTTATTTCTGCTGAACTTGAAGTTACACTAATAGCAGTTGGTGAAGGTAAGCAATCTTTTTTGGCAGAAACTATATCTCGATATGATGGAAAAATTCCACAATTTTTTTCATTGGTTCGCTTCCGCAATTCTGTATATTGGTTTTTAGTCATTTTCAAATCCAAAAATAGTGCAAATGCTTCTTCTGGAGTAAATTTATTTTCTTTCTAAAATCCTTTTTGTGCGTCTGGGGCTTGCTTCCACTATTTTTTCAATGATAGCAATTTTACTCTTTTTATTTTTCGATGGTTGAATTTGATTCAGAAATTAATCCTTTATGATGCTACAAGAAACTTCTTCATTGATATGTTTAAGCTTGCGTCTTCGTGATCTTTCACTACAATTATCAATTGGTTTTGCTGGTCGACCACCTTTTCCAGTTTCCGTGGTAGTTACTGATGGCTTTTTAAAAATAAGTTTATTTCTTAGCCATTCTTGGTTGCGTGAGTAAAACAATTTCTTGTTTCTGGAACATTGATTGTACCGTTTTCTTAAAGTATTTAAAAAGTTTTTTATTTTTAAGTTATGAATTTTAATTTCTTGTTTGTCGCATATTTTGAAGAATGGATTATTCATTATATGTAAAATAATGTCGTTTTCATCTTTCCGTTCAAAATATATATCAGATAGAACACTATAACTGAATTTAGCCATTGTTTAAACAATAATGAAGAAAAAAAAATGAATGCATGGATTAATATACTATTGCTCGAAGTTTCAACATGATCTTTTTTACCTCTTTGAAACATAATATAACAGGTACTTGGTTTTACCAGTTATTTCCATTGGTTTTAAATTTATTTTAAATTTTCAGGTATTTAAGTTGTGTACTATTAGATGGCAATAAAATCATTTTTTACCTTTTCCAAATGAATTGCTAGATACCACATAATTTGAGAGTTCTATTGTCATTTTTGTCAAAATTTTGATACACCCTTCTATGTGGACTAGGTCCAAATATGGGCCAACTTCTCCTAATTTTAACAGAATTATTTTTTGGGTCAATAAGAACTCTTGTACAAAATTTCATCAAAATATATGATAAAATAGCCACTTTCACATACAAATAACTTCTCAAAAAATATGACGTGCATTTGTACCGAATATCTTACCTTGGGTCAGAAAAATTGCTGTAGCTCAAAAAGTGCAGTCCCGATGCATGGACATGTATATATAGGAATGTAGGGGAGAGTTAGGACTACAAAATAGTAAATTTGTGTTTTGACTCAGCTTGACTCACAGGAGTTGTGCTCTATGAAGTAGGAAATTTCCGAGAAATTTGAACTTTTTTAAAAAAAATATTTAAATTGTTCTGACAACAGTAGAGCTTCAATTTTTTTTACCAGTAAAAGGAAATAAGTTAAGTTACAACACAAAATTTATTTCGTCCAAAAATCTTGAAAAACAAAAAAGTTATGATCATTTAAACTTAAAAAATTAACTAAAAATATCATAAATTTACTAAATTCTGAAAAAGCCCATTTTGAACCACCCTGTTCTCAGTGAAATAGTTGAAATAGAGTTCTTATTTTTTGGCTCCCGAGGTTTAATACTGTCTACTTTCATATGATTCTAATAACTTTAAAATAGGAGAACAAAAACCAAAAGGAGTTTTGGCCGCTATCTCAAAATATTGACCACAGTGCGACGGTTCAAAGGATAAAGTCAGATGTATGAAATATACAACACCTATCGAGGTAACCTTTAAATCTTTTTACTAGGTACTGTGGACATCAAATTTGATCAGCTATAGGGGCACACCCTGTTATTTCCAATTTAATATTTATTATAAGGGATACGTTCTGTGTAAATATCAAAAATCTATCTGTGTTATAAGGGGGTCTACTGTATAAGGAACTTATCCATAAAGATTCCTTGTATATTTCAACGATTCAAAAGTTATGCATCAATTTCAATCAACCATTGGGATACCTTTTAATATCTATACATCTTATTATACCGGACATAGTAGTGGGAGATTCTGTCTAATTTCCAAATGTTTATCTATAACAGTTCAAAAAATAAGGCCAGATAGATCAAATTACATCAATAATGGGGACACCCTTTAGTTTTCAAATTCAAATTTTATACTTGTTGTTATAGCGGACTTAGAAATACAGGTTCTTTGTAAATTTCAACTGTCTCTCTGTTTAAATAAAATTACATCAACTATTGGGACACCCTTTAATTTCTAATTATAAATATATGTACTTATTATTATAACGTACATTCTGTTCAATTTTCAAGTGTTTATTTACAATGGTTTAAAAGATAGGGCCATATAGATCAATTGACGTCGCCTATGGGGACACCATTTAATTTTTAAGTTTATTTTTTTTTTATTACTTTCTATTATTGGCAGCTATAGTGATACACAGTTTATTAAATTTTAAAATGGTGCCCTTTACGGTTCATAATGTACGTAAAAACATGTATGTTGTACGGGGACACACTTTAAATTTTAACTTATTTTCGAATGGGACCAATCTGTAAGCATATTCTTTCTAATGAAGGAAATATTTTAAAATCGTTTCAGAATTAACTAAACTCTGCGGGCAGAAACATAAAATATGGCTGTACCCGCCACGTTGCACAGTGCTTTGTTCCCATATAACGATGGTACACAAATAGAAGGAGTTGACACAGACTTTTGAAACTTTGCGAAGTAGTTATATTTAGCCTAATTAAGAAAAATGTTAGTTTTTGAAAAAATCGGAATAAGGACACGCCTACCGCCCAGTGACCAAAGGACTGGTACCACGGGAATCGGTAGCCTCACAGAGAGCCTATACTCTCTGTGACCCCTTCGGTGGTTGTGGTTTAAGATTGATTTATGTAGGTATGGTGTAAGGTCGATCAAGTGTGCTGTTGCACTCTCAACAGACGGAGTTTGGATAGTCTCCAAGCCCCTATCCAAGAGGCTATAATATGAAATCTAGGCTTGCCATATTATATAAATTGCTACTCATTGTGACTGTATAGCACACAAATTGCGATTGGCAATCATTGTATTGGCGTCATATCGTATAGTGTTATTATACTACACAATGGGGGCGCTAGTCTACGATTAAATTTCACTTGGTGGTAACACCACCGTGGTATTAGGCCAACCGGCAGGTGCCCACGTTAATCTTGTTCCACTACTACCAAAGTGAGCTTGAATTACATAAGCTTACTTTGGCTCACGATTATTCCCACCTTTTTGGGGATAATGGTGAAAAAACGTTATTGTTTACATATTTCCAATTCAGAGGCTTGTAACTTCTTAACGAAAAACTCCATAAAAATACTTGAAACTAGTTTATTCTAAATTTTATCAGAAATATGCTAATTTCTTAAAATAATAATCCGTTCATTAATAAGTACACCACGACAAAAAATATAACTTAAAGTTGGCCAAATTTAAAAAAAAAATTGTAAGCCAATTTTTTCCCAAACTAAAAGAGATAACCTACCCATGTAAGCACATTTTTTATTGATATTTTCAAAGTCTACTAAACTTTTTATAACATTTCCTAAAAATTATATACCCGAGGTACCCAATTTTTGGGGCTTACCCAAATGACCCTCTTTACCCTAGGGGTCCGACCGTTAGCAGCTCGACTCAGAAACACCTCTGCTTTGCCTCTGAAATTTAATTAAGATATCTTCAGTGGTTCATGAGATACCGAATTATATCCTAAATAAATCATTTTCAAACCACTGTGCGTACATATAAACAGCCCACATTAAAATCCTTCAACGGTAGTACATATGTATATCCGGATTATTATTTTTATATTGATTTTAATTTTTGAAAAGATTCATTGCTCATGTCCCAACTCAAATTTATACACTCTTTTTTTTCTTGTATTAACTCATGCAAAATCACAAGTGTCATTTAACAAAAAATAAAAAACAAATACTTTCAACATCAAGTTCAACTTAAATAAAAAATATTTATGTTAATAAAAGCAATTTGTTTATAATGCTAATAAAATATGAATGCTCATGAATGATTCCAAGCACAAAGAAATCCATCAAATCCAACACCATCGTGTTTGTCATAATCAAATATTCAGACATAATGTTAACATAATTTTTGATGAGTTTTTAATTTATTACTTTCGGGCAGGCTGAAACAAAACATTCTTTTTGATAAACAAAAAATCAAAAGATATTAAACAAGGTAACCTCAGTAGGGAATGATAATAAAGGGTGGTTAAATTTGAATGATCCGATGTTGATTTTGAATAAAACACAAATTATTTAGGAAATTATTGTCATTTGTTTTTATTTTGTTAATATTGTTATGGTTCAATTATGTATGGAACAAAATAACGGCCAATTGGCCGCCGCGACCTCGGTGGCACACCTCCATCCGAAGCTCCATATTTTTGCTGACGATGAGGCTTAATTGAGGTTCTATGCCGTTAATGTGCCGAATTAGCTCATCCTTTAGCTCTTGAATTGTTGCTGGCTTATCGACGTACACCTTTTCTTTCAAATAACCCCAAAGAAAACAGTCCAACGGTGTGAAATCACATGATACTGGCGTCCAGTTGACATCGCCACCATGTGTGTTAACACGGCCTTTGAATTTGTAGCGCAAAAGAGCCAATGTTTCGTTAGCGGTGTGGCAAGTGGCACCGTCCTGTTGAAACCACATATCGTCCACATCCATATCTTCCAATTCGGGCCATAAAAAGTTCGTTATTATCTCTCAGCGGGATGATAACGAACATTCACAGTAACTGTCTGACCGGCCTCATTTTGGAAAAAATACGGCCCGTTGACGCCGCCAGCCCATAAACCGCACCAAACAGTTACACTTTGTATGTGGATCAGTTTTCCGACATCACTGTTGGATTATCATTCGCGCAAATGCGGCAATTCTGTTTATTGACTGAAGATGATTTTTCGAAAATTAATCATCCACTGTTGCCATTTCTTGCCACCATTCTGACCATTGCTCGATTGTGTATCTTTCCATGGTTTAAATTGAGTTAGTCTGAAATTGAGAAATGTAAAATTAAATGCAGAAAAAAACTTGACGTTTAGATGTGGTTCACTTTCAACATCGGCCCTTAAAATTTAACCACCCGAACTTACTCTCTTACCCCTGAAATGGTAAATAAGTTAATTTAATTTACCATTTAAACTCCATGTAACACACAAAAAAAAATAAAAATGTGCACCCTCTCCTTACTGACCAAGGCGCATTTACCAAGGTAGCCTCACTACGTAGGATATATATGAAGGAGAAGATGTATTTTATATGGTCTTTCACAATTAAACTTACAAAGTTCCACTTAAAAGGTAGTTTGAATATCAAACTATATGTACAAAAAATCAAAAAACTTTCCCCTTAATGTGCCTGATAAATGTACCATGCTCCTACCCCTTAAATGGGAATTAACCTGTCAAACCTGTCTCCATATAAAAAAAAATATATAAAATTTTTACCTTAATATATCTCCTCCCACCGAAGTTGCCTGGTGTTATATGCCTCGCAAAAAATTAAACAAAAAAAGTTAAAAGTCAAGCAACAAAGCAAAAGGAAAACCTTTTAAAATTTTGAACAAAGTTTAGAATATTAAACATAAGAATTTGCATAAAATTCAATTGCTGAGTTGTTTAAACAAAAATTTATTAACCTGTTAAAGACAAAACATGTCAATGGAAATAATAAATCCTTCGAATAAAAAAGGAAGGATGTAGACACTCAAAACGGATGTCAAAGTTTTTGATTTATGGCAGATGTAAAGGGGAAATTTTGTTTTTGAAAAAACACATACACACATATAAAATTTAAAATAAAAATTTGAAAAAATAACATTTCTTTATTTATATCATTGGCTTTATATCATTAGCTGGTCTAAAAGCTTGAAAATAAGAAATCGTGCAACATCACCAGTAAAGGTTAATGGATGCCATATCAGGATGATGTGCTGCCATATCAGCTGTTTTATATAGACTTTTTACACTGATCAACATCTAACATCTACAATCAATTTGCGATGATATTAGCTTTTTTATATCTTCACTAACCATAAATTGGAATAAAACATAAACATAACGCCGCACGTAGGCGTATTTTGGCAATCTATCAGGACATTACTTTTTTTAAAACTTATATTGCTTCTCAAAAGTTATTGAGTAATTCTAGATCAAGCAAACTCGACAGAAAAATATCTTACGCCCAGGGGGCTGTAAATGCTTGAAAGTAAAAAAAATCGGACCAAGAAGAAAATAGTTCCCCTTAGAAGAACTAATCCTACCTCTAAAAAATTTCAATTTCTTTTTAAATCTTCTCACACTTGCTCAAGCCATATTTTACTGAATATTAAGACTTACCTAAATCCAATGAGAACGTGTGAAAGCAGTGTGTTATCAAAATGTGAAATAATATGGAAAAAAATTTAACATCTCATACTACCAAACCATTTTTAGAAAACTAAACGATAACATTTTTCATTTTATCAGGCTTGTGTTTTTGTTTAAATCAAAGAACAAAGCTGAGGATGTCGCAGCAGATAGTTCGCCGCCGCCGATTATATTTTAACTTTGTCCTGCACCTGCCTTAAATTGCCATCAGTCTTATCGCCTACATATGTACTTTGTTTCTGCGATTATTTTCTTTTTGTTTTGTTTTTTATTAACCGAAAACTTGAACGGCCAAACAAACTTAAGATCCGGCCGTCCACATAAAATTGCTCAGCCGACGCTTTTCAATGTCTCGTCTGGGCTTGTTCCTTTGCTGTTAATGTTATGTTACTTTAGATTTTTTGACAATCACACAATTCTCATTTGATTTCTGTCTTACAAAATCTAATAAAAATCTTAATACTCAGTATTACAGTGTGAAACGAGCTTTAGCAAATACAACTTTTAAGGTTAGCAAATGTTCAAAAACCTAAACGTGGATCCAGGAGATTCTAAAATAGACATAAAATATTTTTTTTTTTTTGAAAAAATAATGTAAATATTAAAAATAATAATACATACCCGTTAATACCATAAAAATAAGTTTTATAGGCAAGGGGAAGCGTCCCTCCAATCTCACCCCTCGAAACGTGAAAATTGGAATTTTAGAATATTGGTTTTCTTTATATAAAATTTCCCATCCCTGGGCAATTACTCAGTAATTAAGTAGCTAACTACACAGCGACGATTGACGATTCAACGGCGTTTGTGATCATGTAGCTGTGTAGACGCTTTCGATATAATTTAAATATTTTTTTTTAAAGATCCAAGAAATTCATTTTTTCTAGACAAGTCATTTGACTGACTTTCAAGTGCCTAGCCTTTTTATTATAGTCTAACCCTTTACGACCTACTTCGTTCCTCAAACATTGCTGATAGCCGATTAGCGACACTATGACTGGGCCAGCTATTGATTCGTTCAATCATTGAAAAATTCGTATGCACACATAAAAATCTCTCGTCAAGACCATCCATGTCAATGTCATGTTTTTGTAGAAAGAGCATTGTTAGAGCATTGGTTCGCACAACGAAGTCCGTCATGAAATGTTATTTTTTTTTCTTATGAAAGTTGGATTTTTAAAAAACACCATCTATTGGTCATGTGTACAAATTCTCATTGCTTTGTTATAAGCATTAAGACATTAAACACATAGACGACAGCAGACTACCTACTACATCCTGTCAAAACTAAAATACACACGTTGATATGAAGAAGATTATATTGTGATTGTAGCCAACTTAGGCTAATTTCAATATTTGCAAGCGACAATGAGCAATGAGAGCTGAGAAAGAGGAGGAGACAAAAACATATATATCTTTCTCCTTCTTTATCTTTAATAAACATCAAAGATTGTGACTGAACAAATTCATTTATTTGCTTTGACGTGATAAAAGTATTTCCTGAAAATGCTTTTTCATTTTTAGAAAAGTAAAAATGTCAGAATTTTAAGTATGTAGCTGTCGGCTTTAATAGAATTAAGTAGCTGACTACACCGTGAAAATTGCAGCCAACGGCGTTTTTAGCTGAGTAGCCGCTGTCATCGAAGTGCTTAAAACATGGAACAACATTGAAGACAAATTGAAAATTATGTCTAGATTGAACATGAACAATAATCAACAATGAACACTATTTTGCTATGACTTCATTACTTTAATTGCGTATCGAGCATCACTTTAGTCTAAAGTGATTTCAGCCTTTCGGTAAAATTTAACTCCTTTCCTCACTACACCCACCGTTATTGTTGGCTTTTGTCTAAGGCCAAATTCCCTCTAAGCATCCATATTTATTTTATATATCTACTCGTGGCGCTATATGTAATTCTTGTCAGTGGTGGATATTCACACAAAATGTTAGCCTCATCAGGCACATTCTTTCTTCTTTGATTTTCATCTTTTTCAAATAGAACTTCTAAATAATGCAGCTAGCCAGCTGCATTATTATTATTTCCATAGTCTAAAAGGTTGACCCCTTTTATTTCTCTATTGTCCATTATCCACAACCAAACCAAAGTTCTTTCAATTTATAGTTCATTGTCGGCAAGATGATAATACACCTCTTCAGAAAAGATGAGATTTTTTGGTTAAATTTGATTTCCGATTGAAGCTTCTGTAAGGGGCTCTAGCCGAGAAACCGCTACGAAGTAAGGGATGGTCATTTGCCTTCAAGTGCTAAGTCAGTTGGAACTTGTAAGCGAATAATCAATGATATTTTTGCAAAATTCTTATCATTTTGTTCAAAGTTCTAGGATCAAATTGCACACTTTCGGCCACATTCTCGTTAGTTCGTAGTTACCTCAAAAACTATTTCAAAGTCGTTAAAGAGAAAATACTAATTTTAGTATTCATTGCTATTCTATGAAAAAAAATAAATATTTTAAACATAAAAACATATTATTAGGTCACCCTAAAACCAATAAATTCATGTAAATGAAAAACTACAAAAATGTGTTATTTGAACAATTATCTTTTATACCCATTACAAATTATAATTTTCGGCTGTTGGCTAATGGCTGTTTTTTTATTCATCACAGTAATTGTATAATGATCAAATATTCTTCAAAATGGTAATATACGTTTCCAAAAATAAGGTTATAAACACGAAAAACATGTCACTGATGGAACACCCTTTAATTTGTAGTAATTGTCATAGCGGCCGAGGCATCACATCTTCTGTAAAAATTTCAAGAGTCTACCAATTACGGCTTTAAAAATAAGGCTTTATAAATGCAAATCACGTCACTGTCGGAACACCCTTTAATTTTTACTATTTCTTATAGCGGCCATAGTAATACA
Organism: Phasia obesa; assembly: GCA_949628195.1. Taxonomy (NCBI): domain Eukaryota; kingdom Metazoa; phylum Arthropoda; class Insecta; order Diptera; family Tachinidae; genus Phasia; species Phasia obesa. The sequence continues at coordinate 143,267,597 of OX451216.1, read as the reverse complement.
CATCCAGTAAAAATTTCAAGAATTTTTAGGTATAATTTTGTATTCTTGTTTATAAAGCGAACATAGTTTTAATTATTGTCTGCAAATTTTAAGTGGTTGCCTCCTACATTTCAAGAAATAAAGACATAAACGCTAATAACATGACTTTCGAAACACCCTATAATATTTAGTATTTGTTGCCACAGTTATACAACTTTTGTGATAATTTCAAGAGTCCAGCTGTTATGGTTCAAAACTTAGGCCAAATCACGTCACTATCGGAACACCCTTTACTTTTCAGGTTTATTTTTTTATAATTGTTTATATAGCGAATTAAGTTCTATTTACTCTTAGTTAATTTTAATTGTATTTCCTCTTACAGTTCAACAAATAAACACACATACGTGAAGAACACGTCTCTATCGCAACAACCTATAAGTTTTGGTATTTGTTGCTATAGCGGCATCGAATATACATCTGCTGTGAAAACTTCAAGATTCCACCTATTACGGTTCCAGAGATAAAAGGCGCTGACGGAAGGACGGACAGACATTGTAGCGAAAACAATAGGATTACGTTTTTACGCTTTGGGTATGGAACCCTTTTGGGCGATTTTTCATAGCGTCATTTTGCATGCAGCCAATATAAACCTACTCGTATTACCTTATAATCAAGCACATAAATGTTTATTACTTTATTTTTTATATTAAAACATTTAAACATTCGATATGAGATGTGACTCAAATCATAAATTATTATTTTTATTTTTATTTTTATTTATAGATAAAATCGGATTCTAATAATTTAAAAAAACTAAATACAAAACTTCAAAAAACAAACATTATTTGCATTTAGTACTACTGCTGTTAGATCTTTTTTTGTTTTCCTTATGTTGTTTTTGTTGTGTTTGATGGTGTTGTTGTCGCTGGGGTTGTTGTCGTTGGGCAGAATTTTTCTTTACCCATGGCACACAATCTTCCTCTAACACGATCAATAGGATTGCTAGTCTGATTATCCTGGCGATTTAAGAAGAGTCCATTCACCAGCAAGCTCAAACCCAATAAGGTCAAGCAAATAAAGTATAACGAAGATTTCATTCTAAATTTATTGACTTCTTTACTTCTAAAGAATAATTGATTAAATGATACTATTACTGTGTCGAACAAATGTTTTTATACCAAAAAAAAGAACAGCCAACAGCCCAAAGTGATATTCTGTAATGAGTATAAAAGACATTTGTTCAAATAAAATATTTTTTTAGTTTTTTCATTTACATAAATTTATTGGTTTACGGATGACCTATTTAAAAGTTTTTTTTTAAAATATTAATGTTTGTTTCATAAACTATCAATGAATGTTAAAGCTACTATTTTCTTTTTAACAACCTTAAAAGAGCTTAATTATGTACGAGTATGATACAACATAAAGTTGTGTTATGTTGTAAAATTAAATTATACTGTACAGACGTATTTATTTGCCCAGCTGCTATCCAAATTTAAGTTTTAATAACACATGCCCCCAGAGGCTTCTAGAACCTTATTTCGGAATTTCACTTTTTGACTGATATAAGTGTCGTGACTGTCAAAGGCCATGAATGGAATTTCTGAGTTATCCGTAGCGATACGTCTGCTTCAAAATCTATATAAATAAAATCAAATATGGTTCGTTGGTAATCGCAATACTTAAGGACGTCTGGCCAATTTTTTTTTCTATACAATACGTATAGCTTACATACCTCTGCAACTGCCTTATGGACCTCAGCTACCCGATTCAATTTTTATTTTCGTAAAAACCTAAGTTGGGTTATGATGAAGACCTAACAAGAAAAGAAAATTGGCCAGAGGAAAACAAAAAAAGATCTGACAGCAATAGTACTAAATGCAAATAATGTTTGTTTTTTGAAGTTTTGTATTTAGTTTTTTTAAATTATTAGAATCCGATTTTATCTATATATAAAAATAAAAATAAAAATAAAAATAAAAATAATAATTTATGATTTGAGTCCTATCTCATATCGAATGTTTAAATGTTTTAATATAAAAAATAAAGTAATAAACATTTATGTGCTTGATTATAAGGTAATACGAGTACGTTTATATTGGCTGCATGCAAAATGACGCTATGAAAAATCGCCCAAAAGGGTTCCATACCCAAAGGGTAAATATGTAATCCTATTGTTTTCGCCACAATGTCTGTCCGTCCATCCGTCTGTCTGCGCCTTTTATCTCTGGAACCGTAATAGGTGGACTCTTAAAATTTTCACAGCCGATGTATATTCGATGCCGCTATGGCAACAAATACCAAAACTTATAGGTTGTTGCGATAGAGACGTGTTATTCACGTATGTGAGTTTATTTGTTGAACTGTAAGAGGCATACAATTAAAGTTTACTAAGAGTAAATACAACTTAATTCGCTATATAAACAATTATAAAAAAATAAACCTGAAAATTAAAGGGTGTTCCGATAGTGACGTGATTTGATTATATATGGCCTAAGTTTTGAACCATAACAGCTGGACTCTTGAAATTATCACAAAAGTTGTATAACTGTGGCAACAAATACTAAATATTATAGGGTGTTCCGAAAGTGTCATTTTATTAGCGTTATGTAGGGGGTCAACAATACGCTGAGCATAAAAATATTGTTTCTAAACCATAAACTGGCCAGGCCCCTCGCATTTAAGTGGTAAAAATTGCCTAAAAAAGCTGTAAAAAAGATATGTGGCTTTATTAGTCAATCCCCCTAATTACGTATGTCGTAGTTGAATTGTGACAACTGTCGTAGTCGAACCCGAATTTACATTTTATGGGCATTATGTAAAACTTTCGACGTGAGTGTTTTTGTAGTAGATTAGACACGCTCATTCATTTACAATAACAGATCAGCTGATAGAAGAAACATCAAATTCAATAATTTTTATTTGTTATTTGTTTTTTAATAAATAAAATTAATAATTATTAATATAAATGTTAAGTGTTGTAGATTTTGCATCTTCTGGTTAAGAAGAACATGAGAGGAGCCAGGAACTTATAAGTTTACGGAGACAACTAAGACACCGGTCTAACATATCGATCTTCCAAGTTCCGTGTAAGTTTACTGTGGATAAATTACATTGGATTTTAAGCTGGTGTTGTAAAAGTGTTTGGTTTTCTTATGCTTTAGAGTGTTTTTTTATTTTTCTGGCTCTTGATTGTTCTAAAATTGTATTGCCTCCTGAACCGTTACTATTTCCATCTTCATCATTGGCTTCTAAACTATCGTGTGTTTCCACACAATCAATTGTTTGTCCCCTCTTATGGGTTTCTTTGTTACGGCTATATTTCGCGTTTTGAATACCGAAGTTTGCTCGTTTCGGATTAATTATGGAATCAAGCTGTAATAATCCCGACACTGCCTCATCTAGGGCTGTTAAAGTTTTTTTTTTGTGGGACCACCTCCAGTTCCACAATTTTGTTGCTTATTGAATACAAGCTTCTTTTTAACACTTGTCTTCATGTCAGCCCAGACTTTCATCCATCCCTCGGAGTCGCGTGAGGGAGGACCAATACTGTTCAACTTTTCTTTAATTGTGTTCCATTGCTCCTTTATTAAAACTTTGTCTTGGTTCTTGTGGTACCCTTTAGCAAGGTGTGGATTTTGTGTCATAAAATGAATAAGGCTTTCAAATTGCTTTGGTGTTGTTTTTTTTTCAGTCTTCAATAAGTAAAAAGAGATGTTGTAATTATAATTTTGCTAAATATTTAATAAATATTATTGATGAAAATGATCTTACGTGTTTACGTCCATTTTCTGTTTAGTTTGATAAAAAAATTCAATAATTCGATGTTGTCACCAGCAAAATACACTACGATTGTTTTTCTCGAATTTCACAATAAAAAACGGCATACAAAATACCACAATTTGTAATAGAATTCGACGGAATCGTATTTCAGTCTCACAAACGACATGGGTAATGCCATATTTAAAAAACGACAAATATTTGGCGTGACTCCGACATACGTTATTAGGCGGAATAACTCTTAAACTGAGAGGTTTTCGTGATTTACTTATATAAACTTTTTATTCGTTATAAAGGTAGAAATATTTTGTTCATACAAACTTTTAACCCACGATAAAGCGTAAGTGGTTTTTTTAGCGGTTCAATTCGAAGGTTATCTTGAAATTGAATTTTGTGTGGTTCTCATTCATTTCTGGAGGCATGTAAATGCGAACTCTCTTCTGGCCTGGCCGGTTTACATTATAGAAATTAAGTTTTAATGCACATCTCAATTTTTAATCCCCTGATAACCGAAAATGCGCGGGGACTGCTTGGTATCGTTGTCCTACTGAAAATACCAGCCAGTATTTAGTGTCAGTTTTTTTTTATCAGTTTCTTTAAGAAGTATTTGGTATATTCGGCCGTGCCGAATCTGCTATACCCTTGACCACGGTAATTTTATTTATACAGATATGTACAGCATTATCCATATTGTTGACTCTTTTCATAAATTAAAATAAGTTGTATGAAAAAAACTCATTATTCATGCTGTAAAAAAATAGAAGACATCGGCGACGCAGCTAAAGAAAACAAATTCCGCTGGCTACAATTGTCGCCGTGTAGTCAGCTACTTAATAATATTGAAGACTACAGCTACACTAAACTCTGACATTGTTGTAGAAATAATTATTTTGCTTTTATAAAATTAAATAACTTATTCAAAAAATAATACATACATATTTCCTCCAAAACTTTTTGTTTGTAATTTATAATTTTGTTGAATAAAATTAAATTGTCGCGTGCAAAAATAAAAAGTAACCTAAGTTGACTACAGCCACAACGGTGGTCGTGTAGCTATGTATGTAGCTTTGCTGGCTTTAATCGTTTACTTATAAACGTGGATATTTTATTTTTGACAGTTTGTAGTCGGTATCCTAATGTTGTCTATGTGTTAAATGCTTCTAGGTTTTAAAATAGAGATCTCATGTATTTAAAAAGCAAAGCAATTAAAAAATTATGTTACTCTATATATGAATGTATGTATATTTTATATTTAATAAGAACCCTGTAGGAGACTAAGCGATAATTGCCTAAAAGCTACTAGTACAATTACTAGAGCTACAAACAGTAGTGAAAACAGAGTTAGAACTTTCATTACGAAATACTAGTCCTGATGAGTTGTAGTACTTGAAGTAGTTCAAGGGTACCACTTGTAGACTGATGGAAAATGTGGGTAACAGAAAAATTTGTATTTTAGTATAACTTTCGGAGTTTGATCTTCGAGATATAGTCTTTGCTTAATTCTATTTTTATAATTAAAAATAAAATATTTTGAGAAATTCTAATTATCTATTCATATTTTTTTGTGTTTTTAAGAACTGCCATACCACAATAGGCATTTTAAAAACTAGTAACAAAAGCACCCTATCGGGTCCATGTGTACTAGTATGCGTCTAGAACAAATGGTACTAGTGATTTTCCAAACACACTCAATGTTATTTTGAGCATTAAGATGATATAGGAAAGTTTACAGTTGAGAACTAGTACTGGTGCTTTTTGTACTAGTAAAACACTAGTTAGACACTAGTTCGATCTCCTACAGGGAATAGTCAGACGAAACGAAATGCAAATGCCCCTTGCAGGGGTTTATTGAGCCCCCTAAATCTGTATGCACTCCTTGCGATCTATCTGTCGCGGTCTAATATTTATTTGACAAAAAAAGCGAGAATCATTAAAGCAGAAAAAAAATTTTAAATTATGAGTGTAACATAACCCAACATACCAAATGGCTTGTGAAAAATATTTTAAAAAGCTTATAAATATAAGCCTTAAGCTTGAGAAAGTTTTTAGAATTTATTGAAAAATGATATCGTAACAATTGTAGAAAAATCAAAACGGAACCCTTATGAAAATATTATATGTAAATGATTAAGAAAAGCTTATATTTGTAATTGTAGAATAATCTTACAGAAACAATATTTTATTAATTTTTTTAATCTTCTTTACATAATTGCAGACTTATATTCGCAAATAATGTATATTTGTTTGTATATGTAATTTGTGGCTAATTTCCACAAAAATGTTCACCTAAAGAAATAATCAAGTTTTCTCAAATCTGATAAACCCTTTTTACTATATATGTATAAGTACATACATCTTTCCAGAATTCTCAGTACAAAATTAATCACACAACACTACTATGAAGGAACACTGCCTAGGAGAGAATTCATAACTCGCTCATAGATACTCACTATTAACCACATTTTTTAAGATTGCCCCAGAAGTACTACAAATGAGACGCTTTAAGAGATCCTATGCTGCAATAACAAGAACTCTTAGTAGATCTGTCAATGAAATTTAAACTATTAATTTGTGGTGTAGTGGCCTAATAGCCCAAAACATTAATTTCTCTATTTTGTACATTTATTTTTAAGTTTTTCAGAAAAAAAAAAAAAATTATGACAAGAAAGAAAACGAATTGTTTAGAAACATTTGTGTATAACAATAGTTTCTTAATCATTGTTAAAAAATGGTTGTGAATTTATATTTTCTAAATATTATTATAATCGAAATTAAGAAAATATTAAAACAGACTATTATTTATAAGCTTATTCACAAGTTGTATTGTAATTTGATTGCTATATGGTATGTTGGGAAGTTATTTTTGAAAAGTTAAAAAAAATTTAAAAAAAAACTTGTATAAATAAAATCACCGTGATCAAGGGTATAGAAGATTCGACACGACCAAATATACCACTCTTACTTGTTTAATTTAATACTTCTTAAAGAAACTGATAAAAAACTGATACTAAATACTGGCTGGTATTTTCAGTAGGACAACGATACCAAGCACAATGCGTATAGCTTACATATGTATATATATATTATATCTCAGCAACTGCATTATGGACCTCAGCTACCCGATTCAATTTTTATTTCCGTAAAAACCTAAGTTGGGTTATGATGAAGATCTAACAAGAAAAAAAAATCGCCAGACGTCCCTAAGTATTGCGATTACCAACGAACCATAGTTGATTTTATGTATATAGATTTTGAAGCAGACGTATCGCTACGCATAACTCAGAAATTCCATTCATGGTCTTTGACAGTCACGCCACTTATATCAGTCAAAAAGTGAAATTCCGAAATAAGGTTCTAGAAGCCTCTTGGGGCATGTGTTAATAAAACTTAAATTTGGATAGCAGCTGGGCAAATAAATACGTCTGTACAGTATAATTTAATTTTACGACATAACACGACATAACTTAATGTTGTAATATACTCGTACATAATTAAGCTCTTGTAAGGTTGTTAAAAAGAAAATAGTAGCTTTAACATTCATTGATAGTTTATGAAACCAACATCAATATTTTAAAAACAAATACATTTAAATATGTAGGTCATCCGAAAACCAATAAATTTATGTAAATGAAAAACTAAAAAAATATTTTATTTGAACAAATGTCTTTTCTACTCATTACAGAATATCACTTTGGGCTGTTGGCTGTTTTTTGGTATAAAAACATTTGTTCGACACAGTAATAGTATCATTTAATCAATTATTCTTTAGAAGTAAAGAAGTCAATAAATTTAGAATGAAATCTTCGTTATACCTTATTTGCTTGACCTTATTGGGTTTGAGCTTGCTGGTCAATGGACTCTTCTTAAATCGCCAGGATAATCAAACTAGCAATCCTATTGATCGTGTTAGAGGAAGATTGTGTGCCATGGGCAAAGAAAAATTCTGCCCAACGACAACAACCCCAGCGACAACAACACCATCAAACACAACAAAAACAACATAAGGAAAACAAAAAAAGATCTGACAGCAATAGTACTAAATGCAAATAATGTTTGTTTTTTGAAGTTTTGTATTTAGTTTTTTTAAATTATTAGAATCCGATTTTATCTATAAATAAAAATAAAAATAAAAATAATAATTTATGATTTGAGTCACATCTCATATCGAATGTTGAAATGTTTTAATATAAAAAATAAAGTAATAAACATTTATGTGCTTGATTATAAGGTAATACGAGTACGTTTATATTGGCTGCATGCAAAATGACGCTATGAAAAATCGCCCAAAAGGGTTCCATACCCAAAGGGTAAAAATGTAATCCTATTGTTTTCGCTACAATGTCTGTTTGTCCGTCCGTCCTTCCGTCAGCGCCTTTTATCTCTGGAACCGTAATAGGTGGACTCTTGAAATTTTCACAGCAGATGTATATTCGATGCCGCTATAGCAACAAATACCAAAACTTATAGGTTGTTGCGATAGAGACGTGTTCTTCACGTATGTGTGTTTATTTGTTGAACTGTAAGAGGCATACAATTAAAGTTTACTAAGAGTAAATACAACTTAATTCGCTATATAAACAATTATAAAAAAATAAACCTGAAAATTAAAGGGTTTTCCGATAGTGACGTGATTTTAATATATATGGCCTAAGTTTTGAACCATAGCAGATGGACTCCTGAAATTATCACAGAAGGTTGGCCTAATAGCAAGACTGATATACACCATTTTCAAATAAAAGAAAATATAAAAAGAGAATAAGAATAAAGAAAAATGTTTGCTTGGTAGTATAATTTAAAAAGAAATGGTGTTTAAAAGCTCTATCTTCTATGAAATATAATAAAAATTAAAAATTTATCTCATCCTATTTCTTTGATAAGTTTGTTTAAATAGAAAACTAAGAACAGTTGAAACTACCTTGTAGATAGCTACGAAAAGTTCTGATGAAGGACGTAGGTGTCTAGAAAATACATTCCACTCTGCTGGTGTCTAGATTTTCTTCATCTCTTTATAATTGAGAACTTAAGTCTAAATAATTAATTTATTCATTAAAAAACTAAAAATTAAAACGGTTTTGCTAAAGTGACAAATATAGCCTAATTTTTGAATCGGAACGTGTAAAAACTTTAAATATGTGTGCGAATAAATTTGTCGTCTATACCAATAAAAAATAATAAAACCAAATATTATAGGGTGTTTCGATAATGACACGATTTTTCATATAAAGGGGGTTAAATTTGTAAGAGCCGATGTTGATTTTGAATAAAACACAAATTATTTTGAAACTTACTGCCATTTCTTTTTATTTTGATAATATTGGTATGGTTCAATTATATATGGAACAAAATATCGGCCAAATGGCCGCCGCGACTTCGGCGGCGCACCTCCATCCGAAGCTCCAAATTTTCGCTGACGCTAAGGCATAATTGAGGTTCTATGCCATTAATTTGCCGAATTATATCATCCTTTAGCTCTTGAATTGTTGCTGGCTTATCGACGTACACCTTTGCCTTCAAATAACCCCAAAGAAAAAAGTCCAACGGTGTGAAGTCACATGATCTTGGCGGCCAATTGACATCGCCACCATGTAAGATAACACGGATATTGAATTGGTCGCGCAAAAGAGCCATTGCTTAGTTAGCTGTGTGGCAAGTGGTACCGTCCTGTTGAAACCACATATCATCCACATCCATATCTTCCAATTCAAAAAAGTTCGTTATCATCTTACGATAGCGAACACCATTCACAGCAACTGCCTGATCGTCCTTATTTTGGAAAAACTAGGCCCAATGATGCCGCCAGCCCATAAAACGCACCCAACCTGTATTGGGACCAGGATACTAAGGTATTTCATCACAAAATTTTGTTAAAATCCATCCAGTAGTTTTTACATGATACGAACGCAAAAGAAAAGCCGACAGGCGGAAATGAGATTATATTTTATTATATATAATGTATATAGATATAAACCAGCTTTCACTTCTATCTATCCAAGAATGCATTAAGCACGCGCTATCCACAGTGAATGAATGTTCCAAAAACTTCGATTTTGTGTCAGTTTGACCTTTTTTTTTTGCTATTCAAGACGACGAATCGCCAAGTCTGGACTGTCACCAACACTCTGACACAATAAATTTGAAATTTATTGGACGTCCATTTTTTTTACGATCCTTAATGATGATAAACTCATAACGAGTACATCTCAAAGATAAATGATCCTACTTTTTGCAAAATAATTTACGTAAATAATCAGAAACTGTTTGAAGTCTGCCACTAGCACAAGTTTAAATGTGATATCAATATACATATGTAATTTCTAAAAGTTAGCAATTTTTTCGGAAAAGAAAATACAGAAACTAACTTGCTAATTTGTCTACTTTTAATCACAATAGAATTAAATTTTTAATGGTAACACTTTTCCAGTTTAAGATACATTTCGTAGCTACTTATTACTAGTGATGATTTTTAATTAAAAATAAATCTTTTTTAAGACAAACCATTATTTTTACACTATTGTTGAATAAAATCGCTCAGAAATTCAAGTTGTTAATTTTTTAATGTCTTATGGGGCCCCCTTGAATTTTTAATTATATTTGTTACTGCAGCATAGTACTAAAAACCCTGTGTAAATATAACGTTTGTTACTAAAGGGTGTTTTTTATAGAGGTATGGAACTTTAAGTTGCAATAAAACAACGATGGATTATTCGATGGACATGCATTTTATTTATCCGAAAGATAATCTTTTGGCATTACATTTTAAATATGATATCTGGCATATGACCGTCACGGCTGGCGCAGATGTAGTCTAATCTGGACGTCCAATTTTCGAGCGTTTGTGGCTTATCCGCATAGACCAATGAATTTACATAGCCCCACAGAAAGTAGTCTAGCGGTGTTAAATCACAAGATCTTGGAGGCCAATTCACAGGTCCAAAACGTGAAATTAGGCGGTCAACAAACGTGTCTTTCAATAAATCTATTGTGGCACGAGCTGTGTGACATGTTGCGCCGTCATGTTGAAACCACATTTCCTGGACATCATGGTTATTCAATTTAGGAATGAAAAAGTTAGTAACCATGGCTCTATACCGATCACCATTGACTGTAACGTTCTGGCCACCATCGTTTTTGAAAAAGTAAGGACCGAAAATTCCACCAGCCCATAAAGCGCATCAAACAGTCAGTTTTTCTGGATGTAACGGTGTTTCGACATTCACTTGAGGATTATCTTCACTCCAAATGCGGCAGTTTTGTTTGTTGACGTAGCCATTCAACCAGAAGTACGCTTCATCGCTAAACAAAATTCGCTTATGAAAATCGGGAACAACAGTAATCTCGTTTTGGACCCATTTGCAAGCGTTGTTCAGGCGTGAGTCTATTCATGATGAATTTCCAAACCAAACAGAATAAATCACTTGACAGATGCTAAATCGGTCGCCATCGTGAAATGTAATGCCAACTTAAAGTTCTATACCTTTATAAAAAAGAGAATTTATAACGTTTCCTCAAATTCGTGACATCTAGGGAACACCTTTTTATTTTTAGTAAATTTATTTTCGTTACTTGTTGTTACAGTAGAAATTTTAAATATAATTTGTATAAATTTTAAGTGTCAGCCTATTACTGTTCAAATAGTAGATTATAAAAGGTAAATTTTAAGAGCCGACGTTGAATCTGAACCAAACCTAAACGTCAAGTTTCTGCATTTACTTTGACATTTCTCAATTTCAGACTAACTCAATTTTAACCATGGAAATTTACATAATTGAGCAATGGTCAGAATGGTGGCAAGAAATGGCAACAGTGGATGATAAATTTTCAAAGAAAATCATCTTCAGTGATGAGGCACATTTTCACCTCAGTGGATTCGTCAATAAGCAGAATTATCGCATTTGGGCGAATGATAATCCAAGACCGATTGTCAAAAAACCAATGCACCCAAAAATATCTTATTTCCTAGAGAAAGTGGAGAAAAATCAGTAAAAGTATACAATTTCCGGTATAAAGGTACTGAAATTTTCGGGTTTAAAACTGGGATATTTACAACACGGTTATATTTTTACCACACCTCTTTATTTTTGAAAGTGGAATATTTTAAAAACTATTGCGCAGCAGATGGCGCCAGTTGAATAAAATTTGTATTTGAGTATTTTTACTTTCTGGAATTACATTGTTATTAAAATATTTTAAACACCTCTCACAGAGCATATCAATAATTTTAAAGTCTGCCTAAAGATTGCTCTAATTCACTCTGCTGCAGCAATAGAAAAATAGAAATAAAGTCTTCTTGAAGTGTACTTTAAGACAAAATTTTCATATAAAATTAGAAATAAAGTAGACTTGAAGTATACTTTATTTCTTTTGCACAAGTGCAACTGTCTTTAAGCTAACGGTACCCTATCTTTTTACAATGTATTTAGACAAGTTTCACAGCGTTTTACTTACCTATAAAATCGCAACCAGTCATCGTTAATTTTAACTAAACATTTGTGTATCGGGCCCACAACTGGTAGCATCAAAAATTTAGAAAAAAACCACATCACTAGCGTGAACATCCCAAAACAGCAACGTTATCAGTACTGATTTGAAAGATGATAGTCGGAGGTTAACCCAAACAAGGAGGAAGCATAGTTCCAACGTTAAAAACCCCAACGTGTCTACTTGCCTGATATGCAAATTAAATGTCTTCCAATGTAAAAAAAATAAAGTTCGCCTACCAAAATCAAAGGGGTATTAAACTGTACTGATGGTCAAATATTTGCGCCATCTGACTTTACTTTCACGCTTCAGAGAACCAACAATATTTTTCTTTCTTTTAAGTTTTAGTATGGCTTTCTGATTTAATATGTACTCGTATTCATATTTTACTCCCTTTATCTCGGCCAATATTGTTGCAAACTTAATGAAATTCGATCGACCGTAACATTTATTCAAATTTAATCGGAAGTGGAAAGTGGAAAGTGTCATAGAAAAGGCAAAGAAGCTTTAATATTGAAGAGAAAGAAAAGAAATACATTTGTATGTATGTATGTATGTATGTATGCATGTATGTATGTATGTATGTACGTATATATGTATGTATGTACCATTTAAAGTATTTGTTTGATATTTATTTTCTGTTTTCTTTTTATACCCTTCACCACAGGTGGAAAAGGTATATATAAGTTTGTCATTCCGTGTGTAATTTCTACAATATTTACTTCCGACCCTATACAGTGTATATATTCTGGATCGTTATACATAGAGAAGTTGATTAAGCGATGTCCGTCTGTCCGTGTTCGGGTAGTAATGCCATTTGTCAAGGCAGCAGAAGAGATACAAAAAAATTAAGCACACCAATCTGTCAGGCATAGTTTCGAAAATTTTGGTATTGCAATTCAGCAACATCATTCCTTTGGAGGCTGCGGGCCAAAAACCACGCCCATCTACATTTTTTTCACGTTTTTTTAATTTTTTTTCGGCTTTAATGATTCTCTTTTGCCTTTTTTTCTCAAATAAATATTAGACTGCGACAATTAAATATTAGACTGCGATAATTAGATCGCAAGGAGTGCATACAGATTTCGGGGGATCAATAACCCCCTGCGAGGGCCGATTTTTGTTTGTTTTTATGTTGGGAGGGTTTTTCAGTTTTGATTTGTATTAAAGACTTTTAGAGAAAGCAACACACATAGAGGTAGCCAATGGACCCACAGGGTACCCACTGGTAAATAGGAGCAGTTAAAGGGCACATAGGGGGTTAATATGAGAAAAATTTGTTTAAGGTTTATTTTTTGCTTTAATCTGACCATTCTAACTCAATATATATTGCAGGAAGGTCGTAAATTAAAAAAAAAGAAAAAAAATTCAATATAATTTAAAAAAAAATTTTAAATTTAAAAGAAAAATAATTTTTTTTTTAAATATTTAGAAAACATTTTCAAAAAGATATTTTACAGAAAAATGTTCGAAAAAAAAATTTTTAAAAATTTTCAAAAAAATTTTCTAATAAAATTTTATAACAAATTTTTAAAAAAAATTTTTTACAAACATTTTTCGAAAAATTAAAGAAAAAATTTCAATATTTCTTTGAAAATGAAAATCATGAGTGTAACATAATATATTTTTAATATAAAGAATATACATATACTCGTACGTATATGTTTATAAAGTAACATATTTTCTTAAATGCGTTTGATGTTTAAATAGATGAGATCACTGTGTTTAAACCTAGATGCATAAAAAACATAGACAACATCAGGATACCGATTACAAACTGTCAAAAATAAAATACACACATTTATAGGCTACACGACCACCGTTGTGACTGTCGTCAACTTAGGCTAATTTCTATTTTAATTTCAACAAAAGAAAATGTCACAAAATTGTAAATTACAAATTCATAAATGAACAAAGAAAAAGTTTTGGAGGAAATTTGTTTTCAGTGGTCTTCTATTTCTTCGAAGCATGAATAATGAATTTTTACAAACATGTACATGTCTGTATAAATAAAATCACCGTGGTGAAGAGTATAGAAGATTCGGCACGACCGAATGTAGCACTTTTACTTGTTTATTATTTCATTTATTTGCTTTGTTCCCATCAGAGTAATTATGAATATTGATATGTTTGCAATAATTACTTGCAAGCTAACCTAATGGGTTTGCTCATGAGCAAGTGCTCATACTCGAACACAAACTAGCTTACTGAACACATGCCTACTCATACCATACTATTAGTGCACAAATCTCATGCCCAAGTTCAAACTTTATTATGGACACTCTGCAAGCTTATGGCGTTTAGCTCGCTGATCTTTGCTGTTTATTGTTGTCCACTCATCGTTACTTGTGTGCAATGAAGAGTCATGAATTCAATAAAATATTTAATGAGCATCTTATGAGCTTCGTTTTTTGTGCTCATGCAGTACCTTAGTTTGGAAATTATGCTTTAAATGTTAGAAGTAAATATTAAAAAGATATTAATAATATTTTTACCATCAAATGTAGCAACTCTAACTTTTATTAATGAATAAAAAATATGGTATATTTTATTTTTAATTTAAGCAAGTTTGTTTATTTTATAAATAAATAAATGAAATGTGTGCTCACATGAGATTAGTGGATAAGGATTTAAAGCTCATCCATTTGTGTTTTCGATTAGGAAGTGAATCGCACTATACAATACAGAGTGCATTCGTTTTTAGCCGAACAGTTCGTTTGTGGAATCCACTTTCTGCAGAAATCTTTTCTGTCACTTTCAATTTGGGAAAATTCTGGCACTACGCATTACAACAAGTAGGAGTCATCTAATGAGTGCTGATCCGAGAAAAAAAATATATCTTGAGAATCTCCTATTAGTTTCCTCAAGAAAACCTTAAAATATGCGTAGGGGTTTATCTCAAAAGGAACTTCGCTAATTATTCGAGAATATGAGTATCTGGAAGAGCCAAGGACTACGATGGGTTAATCTTTAAAGGCGCTACTTTAATTAAAGCAATAGATTCTCGTCAGCAAATACAAATAGTTGTTTGAATATAATCGAGGTACCTTCAGCTGGGTAAATTTGCTAGTGACAAGTCATAGAAACTTTAAGTATCATCCAACCAATGTCTAGCACTGCCTAACATTAGGCTTACGACTATGAGCAGACACATATCTATGGAATAAGGGGCCTATAGCAACCATATTTAGGTGAGACTCTATGATGAGTAGGAAGGTCGTAGCCTGATATCGAATGATACACCCGAGGTTGTCTTCTTGTCCACACACTAAAGTGTGACTAAAGTTCGAAAATCCATGTACCACCGGAAGCTATGATAACAGTATTTTATTGACTGGCGGAACAAATCCAATTAATTTAATACCATTATCCTGTGTTAGTAGTTTTATTTGACACTTAGAAAGAGATGCTAAGCATATTATAATACCATTGAAAATGTATATTAGAAAGAAGGATAGAGAGAGTAAAATTGTGGCCGAGAATGCCTTCTTAGCTTATTTACGTATTACTCTAATCGTGATGACGCAATTTTAAAGACTATTTTTACCAAACATATATCATAATATGAGCCAGTTAAGCAAATATACCTACTGAATGTCCAATTTTTTTCAGAAGATTAATCTTATTAAACAAAGTTATGCTCGATCTCCAATAGGGTCAGTGAGATTCTGTTAAATTTTGGTTACATGGGGTTCCCCGGTGGGCTAACCTACTGGTCTATCGGACCAGGTTTGTGGATTCGATTCTGATCGTTGGCAGGAAGATAAGAAAGCTGCTTGTATAAAATGTGGGTAACAGTTTAGCTTCGTTACTGACAGCTCAAGGAAACTTAAAGTATCATCTGCCAAAAATGAAAATCGAGTAACGATGATACTTGCAGACTGTGCCTAGAAAAAATGTGAACACATTGTGTTTTTTTGGCTAACAATAGGCTTATGAACAAGGGTGTACCCATATTAAGTGTGGATGCTATACAAACTTTAGCCTTAGGCCAATGTTAGCATTTTGGAGAGTCTCTGTAATGAGGAAGAAATCACTACAGTAGGGAATAAAAAGCTGGTAACAGCATGCGCCTCAGTGGAAGTAAGGTAACCGTAAATTACTAATCGGTTACCAGAGATCATTGAGAAACTAAGGGGATCGACAGGGGACACATAAGGTTAGTGGTTTACTTCGGTATCCACCAACCCACCAAAATATTAAAAAATTAGGTGACATGGTTTGTTTACTAGTAAACATTTTTTTTCCTTTAAGTAAACATTTTAGATATGTTTATACGGGGTCTGTTCAAAAGAAAAGATGAATTTTGAATTTTCGGGGGCTGTGTACATTCGATTATCGATATATATTTTTTTTTGTTATGTTGGTACACATGTGTTAGTCATAAGTTGGCAATATCAGCAAATTCGGATTAGTGGTTTGTTCTTGGCAACTGAAAAGGTTAGTGCGTTTTTGTGTGTTCTTCGATTTTTGACTTTTGAAAAAATGGATCAAAGAATATGTATTAAATTTTGCGTTAAAAATGGTGCTTAAGGGCTCCAAAGCACTTGAAATGTTGACTGTGGCATTCGTCCAGTCCACTTTGTCTCAAAAAAGTGTTTATAAGTGGTACAAGCGGTTTACAGAAGGCCGGGAAGATGTTGATGACGATAAGCGTCCTGGAGTTGCAACCACGACAACAAGTGAAGAAAACATTGAAACATTGAAACAGTGAAAAAATTGTTTTGGAATTGGGGAAGTTGCAGAGGATGTTGGCATATCAATCGGGTCATGCCATGCAATTTTCTCGAATGTTTTGGGCTAAATTTTGAGCAAAAGAAACGTCGAATTTGTATCGTTCAGGAAAAGTTGAATGACATCAACGACGATCCAGGTTTGCTCAAAAGTTTTATAACTGGTGACAAAACGTCGCTATATGGTTATGACGTCGAAACCAAGGCCCAAACAACCCAACGAAAGCAGCCAGATGAGCTAAGACTGAAAAAAAGCACGCCAAGTTCGATTAAATGTGAAAGCTTAGCTCACTGCTTTCTTCGATTACAGTGGCGTAGCCAACAGGTCGTACGGTTAATAAGGACTACTACAAGGAAATTATGAATCGTTTGCAAAAAGCACTACGGATCAAAGAATCCGAATTGTCAAAAAAAAACATGGATTCTGCATCACGATAATGCACAGCTTACGCATCAATGCTTGTTTGTGATTTTTTTGCTAAAAACAACATCCTAATCATGCCTCAGCCACCTTGTTCCGCAGATTTGGCACCCTGCGACTTTTCCCATTCCCAATACCCCAAAACAGAAGAGACCAGTGAGAAAGAGAGCGTTTTGCCACAATTGATGAGATAAAGACCGAATCGAAGAACGAGGATTGGAAGAAGCGCTAGCATAAGTGCATTACATCTGAGGGAGACTACTTTGAAGGGGACAAAATGGATATTGATGAATAAATAAATACTTTTCAAAAAAATTTAAAATCCTCCCTTGAAATCCTCTCTTGAACAGACCTCGTATATTTTCTCTTCAGCGATACCAATATAAAATATCAATACGTTAAAGTATTCCTCGGTTATGACTATGTTTGAAGTCCATCGATCTGGCCTTATAAAAATGGCTGATTTATTTGCAAAATATTTAGTTGCTAACCCACAGTGCAGTTGAAATTTCTCTCTAAGTCTCATCTTCCACTATAATATTAATACGATTATGCTAAACTAATTCGATAAAACTAAACATTTTTCGAAATGAGAACTAAATGTTTAAGTTATGTTTTGCCATGTTTAAGTTTCATTTAAACTAATAAATCATTTATGCATAATTCTCAAAAGTCATAAATAAACTTTTGCTGTTTTAATGAAATTCGAGTATGTTTTGCGACTGCTTTTATAATTTAATAAATTCTTCTGAATTTAGTTAAAGCCAAATCTAGTTTCTTTTGCTTTTTTCTAAAAAAAAATTTGGCAATTTTATTTAAATAAACAAAGATATGAAAAGAAGAACGTTGTTCTGTAAAAAACAAGCGTTAAATAACAACGAAAAAATCACTAACGCAGCAATTCTTGGGAAAATAAATGCCAACATAAAATAAAAATTCAAAACGAGGTTTTATGTAGAAGCCTGAATACCCTACACTACAAATTTTTTGTTAAATTGCAATATTCATAAAATCCTAACTAAGTAAAAAGCTCTTTGTCATATTGTTAATGACATTGTTTTGTGTGTCATAATATCAATAGATAATAAATAACTAATAAGGGCTATGGAAATGATGGTAATTTTTTTGTAACATGTTGTCTATGGACATTATGATAAATGTGTGTCATAGAGTCTTAAGACAATGACACTTTGGTGTGTCGTTATGTCCATGCGTATTATGACGATTTTTTGTGTGTTGTTTAAATTGAAATATACTGCACAGAAGAAGTATTCTGCACCAATTAAAGGTTTTATATAATTTTAAGTTAAAGTTCAATTAATGTATTAATTGTTTAAATTATATATTTGCTTAAAAATAATTCCTGATTAAATAAATCTTTAACTCAATTATTTATTAATAAAAATTTGTTCTTAAAATAATTAAAACCTTTGATTGCGGCTAATATTTTCTTGTGTATTTTAAACTTGATGCCACAACAAGCAAGGCATCGAAGAGACTTTTAACAATACGATACCTATAACGATGTTCAAATAAAAATATTGGTGTTACTCGTAAAAAACAGCCCAAGAGGTTACAAAATGTAAGACTCTTTCGCGAGTCTCTTTTTATCTGAAAACTAAAGTAAGTAAGACGCAGCCATTTTAAAATTTCAGTGTGAGAAAGAAAAGCTTAAAAGAGTCGTAGGCGTCCTTAGTCGCAATTTACATTAGACAGAAAAATGGGCAGACAGACGAGATTTGTAGGCAAGGGGTTGAAGAGGTAGAGTGTGTATTTCATGACTAGTGTACTGGACATTTTTTCGTTTCTCTTTTCTGCTTTTCGCTTTTTTCTTTGTTGCTTCACTTTATATTTCTCAAGTCGGCCTCATTTTAATGAGTTTCTAGTAGAATGTGCATGTGCGGAAACACACAAACATGTAAAGAATATAACACAGAAAATAAAATGTGCAAAAATCTGTCTGTCTTGTTTATGTCCAATGTAAATTGTTTAAGCAAGAGCAAAAGAGAATTCAAAAAATGTCTGCCCTGTTTCTGTCCTATGTAAATTGCGACTTACAATATTTTGCTTGATTTTGCATTGAAAGTATTTCCCACCATTTGAAAGACTTTTGCTTTTATTATGCTTCAGTTGCGGATTTTGTATTTACTTTATATAAAGAATAAAATTCTTTATATAATGGAAAAAATTCTAAAATTTATAAAAAAATCTAAAATTCTAAAAATTATTGTAAAACTCTCTAAGAGGTGTTTAAAATATTTTAATAAAAATATAAATTCCACAAACTAAAAATACAAATCACATACAAATTTTATATAACTGGCGCCATCTGTTGCGCAATAGTCCTCAAATTATACCTCAATCAAAAATAATATTTTTAAAACAAAAATTTCAGTACCTTTAAACCGGAAATTGCGGACTTTCACTGCTTTTTCTCCACTTTCTCTTGGAAATGAGATATTTCTACATAAAAAAATATCTTATATGGGAATCAGGATGTTAAGTTACCTCCTCACTTAACTTTTTCTAAATCCATCCAGTATTTTTTGTGATGCGAACGCAAATAAAGAAGGGCAGGCTGACAGACAGACGACGGAAATGAGTTACTATTTTGTTATATGTATAGATTTAGAATTGCATTCAGGGAAGGTAACCTCTATATAAAAAAAATTATATATAGCATAAATTAAGCACTATAATAGTAAGAGTCTTAAAATTTGTTGTGAATTACCTTTAAAGCAACATCGAACAAAATATTGTCAGAACTCCCGCGGCGTGTTGGGCACAGCTAGTCTATACATTTAAGCTCCTGATTCCAATACAGGGTACTTTTTTTCGCAGAAATATCTTACTTCCAAGAGAAAGTGAAGAAAAAGCAGTAAAAGTACGCCGATTTTTTTTTACCGATTTAAAGGTACTTCTATTTTTGAAAGCGGGATATTTTAAACAGAGTTGCGCAACAGATGGCGCTGTTTTAAAATAATAATAAAATAATAATTACTTACTGCCAAATAGGCAATTGAATAAAATTTGTATTTTTACTTTGTGGAATTACACAGTTATTAAAATATTTTAAACAACTTTTACACAGCTTTACAATAATTTTTGGAATTTAAAAAATTTATATAAATTTTAGAAGTCTATGCAGGGATGGGTACTTTCATATAAAGTAAATACGTACCTTTATATAAAGAAACATCGAACAAAATATTGTCAGGACAACTAGTGTGTAATAAAACTGTAACGTTATGACTGTGTGGGTCTGCATCACGTAAAAACGCTTTTATGGATGTTAATATAATTAGCACAGGAGGTACCTTATTACCTCCTACCTCAAAAATATCTCATTTCCAAGAAAAAATAGAGAAAAAGTAGTGAAAATACGCAATTTTACTGATTCAATGATACTGCAACATTTCTGCTTTAAAAATTGTTTTGACTTCCACGACTAGCTGTGACAAAGCATCAATTCAATCCAATATTTGAGCTCTTTTTAGGCTTCCGTACACAAAGTGTAAAGTGGTAACCCTATTGTTTTCGCTACAATGTCTGTCCTTCTGTCAGCGCCTTTTATTTCTGGAGGTAGACTCTTGAAATTTTCACAGATGATGTATAGCTGTGGCCGCTATAGCTACAAATACCAAAACTTATAGGGTGTTCCGATAGAGAGGTGTTATTCACGAATATGTGCCTATTTCGTGAACTGTAGGAGGCATAGACTCAAGATTTAAAAACAGTAATTAAAACTTAGTTCGCTATATAAATAAGTATAAAAAAATAAACCTAAAAATTAAAGGGTGTTCCGATAGAGGTATCGGCCTAAGTATAAGGCCTAAGTTTTGAACCACAATAGGTAGACGCTTGAAATTTTCACAGAAGGTGTATAGCAGTGGCCACTATAGCAATAAATACTAAAACTCATCGGGTGTTCCGAAAGTGAGGTGTTATTTGCCGTTATGTCTTTATTTCTTGAGCTATAGGAGGCAACCACTTAAAATTTGCAGACAGTAATTAATTCTATTTTCGCTTTCTATTAAGTTAAACCTTAAAATTAAAGGGTGTTCCGAGAATGACGTGCTTTGCGTGTGGCCTAAGTTTTGAACAATAATAAGTAGACTCTTGAAGTTTTTACAAGAGTTTTATTACTATGGAAACTATAATAAATAATAAAAATTAAAGGGTGATCAATCAGTGACATATTTTTGACGTATATTACCTTATTTTTTGAACCGCAATAGGTAGGCCTGATATTTGTATAGAAAATGTATTACCATGGCCGTTATAACAACAATTCCTAAAGTTTAAAGGGTGTTCCAATATCGATGCAATTTTCGCGAATATGACTTTGATTTTAAAAAGAAAAGGGTGCCCCATAAGACATGAAAAAATAAACAACTTGAGTTTTTAAAGGCGTACTAGATATAGTACGAAACCCTATTGTGTGAGACTAACTCGCACTTGACTGATTTTGTTAAAAGACCTTGTAGTCGTCTCAAAAAAAAAAAAAAAAAAAAACAATTATCACCTCTTCCATTATTATCTAGTCTGCTGTTGTAAGTTCTAACTTGCAGGCAAGCTTGATATGCAATTCGTTTTTAAAGCAAATACATTTTAGCACCAGTAGCCCAGCAAAGTATTTATATTTATATTTGTGTTAATAAATTTTAAAATTTGTAAAGTATCGGCAACAAAAATATCGGCGATACCGATATATCGACAAACCAGAATAATAGGGAACGGATGCTTCTTTTGTAACATTCATAGACACTTTAAAAAATTATTAACTGTCTTAGTTTTCATGATGCTCGCTGTATGTAGTTTTGCTCTATCGCAAGAAAAGGTTTTTTTCTAAACTAATCATTGTAGTTTCTCCAGCAAAACTAAAATAGAATACAATTCATGATGAAATATAAGGCAGCATTAAATTCGTTGCCTTCCCACCTCTTGCTTTAAACGATGCTCGCAAATCAAACAACGAACGTCATGTTAAATTAAGTCGACTTTTCACTTTAAGTTGTCGGCAAATCAAGACTTAAACCAGAACCCTTTAATAAATCAAAACTAGTAAAACAAAAGTAAAAAAAATATGTGCGAACAACACACTCTTTAAACAGCTTTAGCGAAATAAAAAAAAGATTTTGGTAAAATACAAAAATAAAAATTAAAGTGAATGCTCACAAAACAGAAGCGTTATAGCCATTAGCAACCATTTGAAAATGACTGCAAACTGAGAAAAAATCTGTTGTTAAAATCGAACAAAAATTGTTTTGTTTTTTTTTTTTTTTTTACAAAATCAACTGAATGAGATGTCCTTCCGCGTTCGTGTTGAATTGGATTTTTGAAGAATCCTAGATAACGTGTGAAAAATCTTAGTATATCAATTTATCAGATATACTTTAAAAATTTTTGTTATTTAAATTCAGCAACATCGGACCATAAATGCTAGAGATATGATCAATATAAAGAAAGGATCTATATATTCTTACCTTTTTCTTTCACTTGTATGTTATTATGGTCTTTTGATTGGTTATATTGAAAACCGAAAATTTAGGGAAAAACTCCAGATAACGAAAAAATCGGAGTTTTACTTATTAAGTGCAATTTCAACAAAATATTAAATTTTTTCGAAAATTACACCCAAATTTTAAAACTTTACAAAACAAATGAGTGCTATATTCGGCCATGCCGAATTTTGTCTACCCTTCACCATAGTAATGTTAAACATTCCCTTACTCTTTTATGTTTCCGAATTTCACAGTAATATACATTCAGTTTTTACTTTTTGATTTTTAACTTCATTATTACAAATATAATATATAGATATACATTTTTTTTGGAAAAATTTAATCATAATTGTTTTGTAAAAATTTTATCGAAAATTTTTTGTAAAAATTTTATTTTATTATTTTTAATTTTATGTAACAAAATTTTTTTTTGTTAAAATTCTATCGAAAATTTTCTAGAAAATATTTTCTAAAAATGTTATTGATTTTTTTTTTGAAAACGCTATCGAAAATTTTTTGGACAATTTTTATCGAATTTTTTTTACAAATATTATAGAAATTTTTTTGTAAAAATTTTATAGAAATTTTTTTTCAAAAATTTTATCGAAATTTTTTTTCAAAAATTTTATATAATAATAATTTTATATAATTTTTTTTTTTCAAGAAAATTTTTTGTACAAATTTTATCGACATTTTTGTGTAAAAATTTTATCCGAATTTTTTTTGTAAAAATTTTATCCAAATTTTTTTGTAAAAGTTTTATCAAATTTTTTTTTTGTAAAAATTATACCGACAATTTTTTGCTAATATTTTATCAAAAATTTTCTCTAAAAATTAAATAGAAATTTTCTTCTATAATAATTTTCTGTAAAGAATTTTGAAAATTGTTTGTAAAAATATTTTTTTAGAAAATTAACGTATATTTTTTGGAAAAATTTTATCGAAATTTTTTTGTAAAAATTTTTAATGAAATTTTTGTTAATATTTTATAGATTATTTTTGGTAAAAATTTTATAGACATTTTTTTGTAAAAATTTTATCGAAATATTTTTTTAAAAATTTTAATGAATATTTTTTATCAAAAACTTCTTAAAAAATTTTATTAACATTTATCGAAATTTTTTTCAAAAATTTTATAAATTTTTTTTTTATATTTTACAGCAAATTTTTGTAAAAATAGAATCCAAATTTTTTTGTAAAAATTTTATCCAAACTTTTTTTTGTAAAAATTTTCTCTAAAAATTAAATAGATATTTTTTTGTATTATAATTTTCTGTAAAAATTTTTGAAAATTGTTTAAAAAAATATTTTTTTTGAAAGCTTTAGTTAGATTTAGAAAATTTACAAAAATTTTTTGTAAAAATTTAAAAAAAAATTTTTTGTTATTATTTTATAGACAATTTTTGTTAATATTTTAGAGACAATTTTTTCTTTAAATTTTATCGAAATATTTTCGAAAACATTTTTTGTAATAATTTTATCAAAAATTTTTGTTACAAATTTTATAAACATTTTTTTTGTAAAAATTTTATCGATTTTTTTTTTGTAAAAATTCTATTGAAAATTTTTGGTTAAAATTTTTTTCTAAGAATATTATTAATATTTTTTTTAATTTTATCGAAAATTTTTTTGGAAAAAAATTATAAATTTTTTTTAAAAATTTTTCTGGAAATTTTTTTTTATTTTTTTTTTTTTTTTGAAGATAGAACCTTCCTGCAATTTATATTGCAGTAGAATGGTGAGAATAAAGCAAAAAGTCCTTAAATTCCTGTCTTTTGATAGCAGCTGGTTACCAGTGGGTACCCTGTGGGTCTGTTGGCTACCTCTATGTGTATTGCTTTCGACAAAGCCCTTTAAAAAAACCAAAGCAGAAAAACCTTACCAGCCTAAAATCAAACAAAAAATTGCACCTCGCAGGAGATTATTGATCCTTCTAGATCTGTATGCACTCCTTGCCATCTACTTGTCACAGTCTAATATTTATTTGACAAAAAAAGCAAAAAAGAATCATTATAACCACAACAATATATAAAAACAACGTGAAAAAATATAGGTGGGCGTGGTTTTTTTTCCAGCAGCCTCGAAAATAATCGTCTGATGTTGCTGAATTCCAATCCTAAAATTTTCAAAATTATGCCTGGCAGATTGGTGGGCTTAAAAATTCTGCACATTTTAACACCAAAACGGACAGACGGGCAAACGGACAGACAGACATGGGTTAATAAACTTTTCTATGTATAATGATCCAGAATATATGTATGTAATGGGTGATTTTTTTGAGGTTAGGATTTTCATGCATTAGTATTTGACAGATCACGTGAGATTTCAGACATGGTGCCAAAGAGAAAGATGCTCAGTATGCTTTGACATTTCATCATGAATAGACTTACTAACGAGCAACGCTTGCAAATCATTGAATTTTATTACCAAAATCAGTGTTCGGTTCGAAATGTTCAAATGTGACAAATTTTGTTCAGCGATGAGGCTCATTTCTGGTTGAATGGCTACCTAAATAAGCAAAATTGCCGCATTTGGAGTGAAGAGCAACCAGAAGCCGTTCAAGAACTGCCCATGCATCCCGAAAAATGCACTGTTTGGTGTGGTTTGTACGCTGGTGGAATCATTGGACCGTATTTTTTCAAAGATGCTGTTGGACGCAACGTTACGGTGAATGGCGATCGCTATCGTTCGATGCTAACAAACTTTTTGTTGCCAAAAATGGAACAACTGAACTTGGTTGACATGTGGTTTCAACAAGATGGCGCTACATGCCACACAGCTCGCGATTCTATGGCCATTTTGAGGGAAAACTTCGGAGAACAATTCATCTCAAGAAATGGACCGGTAAGTTGGCCACCAAGATCATGCGATTTGACGCCTTTAGACTATTTTTTGTGGGGCTACGTCAAGTCTAAAGTCTACAGAAATAAGCCAGCAACTATTCCAGCTTTGGAAGACAACATTTCCGAAGAAATTCGGGCTATTCCGGCCGAAATGCTCGAAAAAGTTGCCCAAAATTGGACTTTCCGAATGGACCACCTAAGACGCAGCCGCGGTCAACATTTAAATGAAATTATCTTCAAAAAGTAAATGTCATGGACCAATCTAACGTTTCAAATAAAGAACCGATGAGATTTTGCAAATTTTATGCGTTTCTTTTAAAAAAAAAGTTCTCAAGCTCTTAAAAAATCACTCGATATATACTTTATAGGGTCAGAAATGAATGTTGTAGAAATTACACACGGAATGACAAACTTATATAGACCCTTTCCATCTGCGGTGAAGGGTATAAAAATTAAAACTTCATTAGAAACCGAAAATTCACAAAAAAAAAACTAAAAACTATTAATAATTCAAAACACGCTAAAGAATTAAAGTTTTGCAAAAAAATTAATTTGCTATACGTGTTTTTGTTGAAATCTCTTTTCTAGGGAAATTCTTAGTACACCAATCTATCACATACAGTTTCGAGAACTTTGCCATTATAAATCAATAAAATCGGGTTATAAATGTTGGAAATATGATAAAAAAAATGGCGAAGGCTTTTATTCTCCTAACTTTTTTGCTAATTTGTTTTTTTTAACCGACTTCAAAAAAAGAAGGAGGTTATCAATTCGTCTGTGTGTTGCTTTTTTTTTTTTTTTTTGTATGTTTGTGCCTTCATAACTCGGTCATTTCTGAACCGATTTTCAAAATTTTTGCACTATTAGAAAGGTTATGGCTACAGATTGGTCCCATTTTAAAAGAAGTTCAAAAGTTTAAGAATTAAAGGGTGTCCCCATACAACATACATGTTTTTTACGTGAATTATGAACTTTATAGGTCACCAATTTAAAATTAAAAAACAGTGCGTATCACTGTAGCTCCCAATAATAAAAAGTAATTCAAAAATAAAATTAAAAATTAAAGGGTGACCCCATAGGTGACTTAATTTCACCTTTATTCTCCCATCTTTTGAACCGTTATAGACAAACACTTGAAAGTTGCACAGAATGTTCGCTACTATGTCTGTAATAATAAGTATAAATATTTAAAATTAGAAATTAAAGGGTGTCCCATTAGTTGATTTATTTTGATATATATATGGCCAAACTTTTGAACCGTTATAGACAGACAGTTGAAATTTACAAAGAACTTGTATTGCTAAGTCCGCTAAAATAACAAGTGTAAAATATGACTTTGGAAATTAAAGGGTGTCCCAATAGTTAATGTAAAAGTAATATATATGGCCAAACTTTTCAACTGTAATAGAGAGACAGTTGAAATTTACAAAGAACCTATATTGCTTAGTCCGCTATTACAACAAGTATAAAATTTGGATCTATAAATTAAAGGGTGTGCCCATTTTTTATGTAATTTGACCATTATGTCCTCATCTTTGGACCCGTTATAGACAACACTTTAAAAATAGACAGAATGTTGACTACTATGTCTGGTATAACAACAAGTATAATTATTTAAAATTGGAAATTAAAGGGTGTCCCAATAGTTGATGTAATTTGATGTATATGGACACAAAGTTAAAATTTAAAAAGAATCTGTATGACAAAGTCCTCCTTAAAAAGTATTTATATTAAAATTTGAATTTAAAGGGTGTCCCAATAGGTGACGTCATTTGATATATATGACCCTATCTTTTAAACAGTTATTGATAAACACTTAACAATTAGACAGAATATTCATTACTATATCTGTTATAATAAGTATAAATATTTAAAATTATTTAGGTGTCGCAATAGTTTATGTAATTAGATGTATATGACAAAACTTTTAAACCGTTACAGACAGACGGTTGAAATTTACAATGAACCTGTATTGCTACGACCGCTATAACTAGTATAAAATATGAATTCGGAAATTATAGGGTGTCGCAATAGGTACCGTCTTAAAGAAACATGACTTTAAGTTTGTCTGTTTTGAAGTCGGTTTTTTTTTGCATGAATTATTTGTATATTATTATTGGGCACGTTCATAAAGCGTAACTGTTGAGCTCAACTACTATGAAACTGTTGCCAACTATTGAGCTCAACAGTTACGTCTTAGAAACGCCTGTAGATATATTGCAAACTAAAGAGCTGATAAATAAAATGAAAAATAAAAATATTAAAAAAAAAATAATTTAAATTAACTAAATTAATTATTTTAGCCGAAAATTATGGATAAGAAATGGTATAACTCTCTTCTATTAGCTATTTAATTAAGCTGAGCACAACATGATGACTTTAGGTAGCTAAAATATTTTATGATACAAAAAATATCCAACTGTTGAGTTGAGCGCAGCTAGTCAACAACCCGTTTTATGAACATGCCCATTGTTCTTTAAAATTCAGAGGAAAAAACTCAAAATTTCGCTAAAAAAAACTTAAAACTTTAAAAAAATTCTAGTTGTGATAAAAAATTTTATATTTTTTCGCTTGCGATCATTTCGCTAGAAAAATTAGCATTTACCTCTAGATGTTTAAAAATCCATTGAATGCACTTTTATTGCATTTTATGATCAGTTTCTATGCTTCAGTTAATGAATTGAACTTGATTAGCATAGCGACGCATGTAGATCTTTCATCAATTTTTTAATTCCTCTCATTTAAATTTTGCAAAATGAAGACAATCTGCCAACAGTGGGATAAGAAAATTTCGTTATTTTTTAGGTATTGTTTTAACAAATCTTAAACTGTCAATTGTGACAATTTATATTATTTATTTTTTTTTGGTTGGCAACACTTTTTTTTATAAGGCGGTAAAATGTTTTTGTACTAAAATAACCATGTCAAGTTTACATTTAATATCTGTTTACCTTAAGGTGTGTATGTCTGTTAATTTTTTTATATAGAAAATAAAAGTGTTGCTCTCATGTCGCTCAGCGCTAGTTTAAAGTGTAGGTTTATGATACACAATCTTCTTTATGTTTTTTTCTTTTCTTCACCCTCATAAATCTTTATAAACTCAAAGAAGTTTTTAAAACAGCCGCCTAAACCTAACAACTCTAAAGAGTTTAGACCCTTGAAAAAGATAATAAATATTTAAATTTAGGAAAGGTATGTAAAGGGTTTCATGTCAACAGCTTAATAGACATAATAAGACAGAGATTACATTCATATATTTGTAGAGAGAAATTTTTTTTTTGTTGTAGGAAATTATTCAAGTATGTACATAATTGTAAATCGTGTGTCTTATGAATAAACTACATAGATATGGACCGCTTACATGATGAGAGTAAATCACTAATTTTTCAGTTACGTGAGTATGCAGCAGCGTAAGCATAGGAATACATGTATTCCAATACATGTTTAAATAAATTAGTCAAGTGCGAGTTAGAACCACACACGTAGGGTTCCGTACTATGTTCAGTATAACTTTAACAATTCAAGTTGTTAATTTGTTATATGGGGCACACATTAATTATTAAATACTTCTTATACTAGAGCGTGGTACTAAATACCCTATATCAAATGTCTACTAATAACGTTTAGAGGGGAAGGCCACCTTCTTCAAATTCGCGAAATTTAATATAATATATTAATATACGTTAAAAACATGTCAATGATGGAACACCCTTTAATTTTTAGTAATTGTTATAGCGGGCAAGGCAATACATCTACTGTAACATTTCAAGAGTCTACATATTATGGTTCAAAAAATGAAGCTATTTACGTACAATTCATGTCACTGACGGAACACCCTTTAATTTTATTATTTATTATAGCGGCCATGGCAAATCCCTTTCTATGAATATATCAGAAGTCTACCTATTACGATTAAAAAATAAGTCACTATGAAATTGTCTTAGCGGCAGTGGCAACATATCTTCTGCACAAATTTCAAGAGTCTGCCTATTACGGTTACAAAAATAAGGCGTTTGACATGCAAATTACGTCACTGTAGGAAAACCCTTTAATTTTTACCATTTTCTCTTGGGGTCATAGTAATACACCATATGTGACAATTTCAAGAGTCTACCTATTATCGTTCAAAACTTAGGTCATATACATGAAAATCACGTCACTATCGGAGCACCCTTTAATTTTTAGGTTTATTTTTTTATACTTATTTGTATAGTGAACTAAGTTTTAATTACTGTTTGCAAATTTTAAACGTATGCCTCCTACAGTTCAAGAAATAAACACATATACGTGAATAACACGTTACTGTCGGAATACCCTATAAGTTTTAGTATTTGTTGCTATAGCGACAATAGTTATACATCTTCTCTGAAAATTACTACCTATCTACATATTACGTTTCCAGAGATAAAAGGCGATGACCGACGAACGGACGGACAGACATTGTATCAAAAACAATAGGGTAACGTTTTTACCTTTTTGGGTACGGAACCCTAAAAAATTAATTATTACTTCAAGAAAAAATGTGGATTAATTTTTGGAAAGTGTTATTCGTCAGAAACTAGGATTTTTAATTTTTCTGTTTTGGGGTGGAATTCATAAAATACAATTCCACAACCATTGGACGGACAATGAGAAGTACCTTTAAATCGGTAAAAAAAATCGAATTATTTTAAAGCTCTTCAAATAACAGACAGAAAATGAGTTATTCATTATTTTAAAACAGCGCCATCTGTTGCTCAATGTTGCTTAAAATATACTGCTTTCAAAAATAACAGATGCCTTAAAGTATGCAATACCTCGTTAAAAATAATCGCCGTAAATTCACTAATTTTTCTCCACTTTCTCTTAAAAATAAGATATTTTTGCTAAAAAAAAGTATCCTATATTTGAATTAGGATACTAAGGTACCTCCTAAAAAAATTTTGTTAAAATCCATCCAGTAGTTTTTACGTGATGCGAACAAAAAAAAAAAATACAGACCGAAAGGAAATGAGTTATTATTTTATTATATGTATTTATACCTATAGCAAATGAGTGTAAAAGAAGAATTGGGTAAAAATATAACGATTCTTTCTCCAGCCCTATCCTAACATGCCAATTTTAAATCAAAATTTGTAATTTATTTTCATATACCCCGGAGTGCAACTCACCCACTAAAATAAAGTAAACAGATTTTTAAGGCTTCAGTTGTTGGCTACATTCTCCAAAAAAGCATTTGACAGCCCCATGGTTAATAAAGGCTGAGTAGCCACTTTTATAAAAACCAATTCTTGGGAACTTATCAATTCCTTTTTAGAAATTCAGATGCTAAAATAAAAAAAAATATAAATTTTTTTATCACCGTTTGATTAAGAGCTGTCTCATGTACGTTAGTTTTGAAGGAGATATCAGTAAGGATATCTCAATCCGATAAGAAGTTGTGTCAATTCCAAATCTATACTCTATTTTTCAAAAATCTTATAGTAAAATTTCTAATTTTAATGGTAAATAATATGTACAAAATGGTGCTCGAAAAAAAAATATTTACGACACCTTAATCTAGTCATACACCTTTCTCCGATACCACTTACTTGTGTACAAATTATATATGTACTTATGCTGTAGGAGATCCACAACCTTATCCTATTATTGAATTTTTTGATATTTTCTATGTAAAACTGCAAAATATGTTTATAAACATTCTGTGTTTATACACATTATTGCAGTACTTTTCTTATACACACATAATGTTTTTTTATCATTAAAATATCTTTAGTGGTTCGTGTGCTATTATTTCCATAATAAAACGTTTTCAAACCACTGTGCGTTGTTATATAAATGCCATGAGGAAAGTAAAACAATTTTCTTTATGATTTACGAGCGTCAATTTAAGTTTGGTGTCATTAAGTAAAGGGTTACATGTTTATATTTTCCATGATAATTTAGTAACCAGCATCTTTTTTCCTATAGTTGTGCTCCTTTCAGGTATGAAATAATCAAAACATGTTGTAATAACCCGTTTTAAAATTAAGTGAAGAATTTTTTTTGTACTTCTATTTCTTGTTAGTTTTTCTATTTTAATAATTTTTAACATGGCGCAACTTTCTTAATATGCCAATGTTTACTCTTTAAAATTAACTGGCACTTGATGTGTCTGTCTGTCTATCTGTATGTGTCTATCTGTCTAGCTGACTACACTGCCTGTCATTTTAATCTGCTTTTATGACACCTTAACCGATTGTTTAATGTCTGTGCTGTTCATTTGTTGGTTTCCTTTGTGATTTATTAGGTCAGGTAGCGCCACTGCTTACTCGTATGGCTCAATTTGTTTAGTTGCTTAATGACAGTAGCCGTCATCGTAGTCATGTAATTATATTACATATTGTCATTTGTTGTTGTGTATAAAAAGGGGTGTTCTATTTATTTGTTCTATTTTGTTTTTTTTTTTCTTTAAATATGTTTTCTTTTTATTTTTCAAAATCACTTTACTCGTTCTTTCCAATGAAAATTGTGATTTATGAAATGTTAAGTATTTTTCTTGAAGGTGTAATATAAACCCTTATGTTGTCACTGTTTGCACAAAATTATTTAATGTCAAAAAAAGATAAGCTTACGACCAATAAAAGGGGTTTCTGAACCCTAATTTGCTTGTGACATAAAAGGGGGTGTCTAACAAATTTTTTTTACGCAAGTAAATAATAAATGATGTTTCGCAAAATTAAAAAAAACAAAGTAAACTTGCATGTAACTGACAATTATAAATGGCCGTTATATCGGGTGGTTAAATTTTAAGGGCCGATGTTTAATGTGAACCACACTTAACGTCAAGTTTTTTTCTGCATTTAATTTGACAATTTCAGACTAACTCAATTTGAACCATGGAAATATACACAATCGATCAATTGTCAGAATGGTGGCAAGAAATGGCAACAGTGGATGATCAATTTTCGAAGAAAATCATCCTCAGCGATGAGCCACATTTCCACTTCAGTGGATTCGCCCATAAGCAGAATTGCCGCTTTTGGGCGAATAATAATCCAAGAGTGATTGTCGAAAAAAATGCACCCACAGAGTGACTCTTTGGTGCGGTTTATGGGCTGGCGGTATCATCGGGCAGTTACTGTTAATGGTGTTCGCTATCGTGAGATTATAACGATCTTTTTATTTATTGGATTTGGACGATATGTGGTTTCAACAGGACGGTGGCACTTGCCACAAAGCTAACGAAACAATGGCTCTTTTGCGCGACAAATTCAATGGCCGTGTTATCTCACGTAGTGGCGATGTCAATTGGCCGCCAATATCATGTGATTAGACACCGTTGGACTTCTTTCTTTGGGGGTGCTGGAAAGAAAAGGTGTACGTCGATAAGCTAGCAACAATTGAAGAGCTAAAGGATGAAATAATTCGGCACATTAACGGCATAGAACCTTAATTATGCCTCAGCGTCAACGAAAATTTGGAGCATCGGATGGAGGTGGAGGTGAGCCGAGGTCGCGGCGGCCCTCTAGCCGATATTTTGTTCCATACTTAATTGAACCATACCAATATTATCAAAATAAAAAGAAATGACAATAATTTCCTAAATAATTTGATGTCGCAATCTTACATTCACGGCTGTAGTAATTTTAGACTGAGGACTTAAAACTGTTGACCTTCTTCCTCATCAGAGTCTCTTGTAATTGCCAGCATTTATAAAAGTTTAATGATGGAGGCGAGAACGTTGGCCGTGCTGCACAACGGGAACATGCGCATATTATACTGTATCTGCAAGCGCTGCACTAGTGATAGCGGAAATGACCCCAATAACGAAGGAAGATAAGGTTAGCAAAACAAACCAACGACATATAACCCGTAGGTGAAACAGCGATACAAGCGGCAGTTGGTCTGCACGACTAATCCTAGATATAGAAAAATGGGTAAATTCACGAAACGCAATTTTACCGATTTAAAGCTTCTGCATACTTTCAGGCATCTTTTATATTGGAAAGCGGGATATTTCAAACACGGCAGCGCAACAGACGGTGCTGTTTTAAAATAATGACAAAATATGAAATGAAAGCGGGATATTTTAAGCATGGTTTAGCAACAGATGTTGCTGTTTTAAAATAACAAAATATAAATGACTTACTGCCAAATAGACAATTGAATAAAATTTGTATTTGATTTGTATTTCGAATTTATGGAATTACATTGTGAAGGTGTTAAAAATATTTTAAAAACCTTCACAGAGCTTTAAAATAATTCTTAGAAATTTATATAAGTTTTAGAAGTTTATCCAGGGATGCGTACCTTTATATAAAGTAAATACGTATACGTGAAGCACTATAAAAGTAAGAGTCTTAAAATTTGGTGTGGATTACTTTCAAATCACAATTGAACAAAATGTGATCTTGACGCACACAAAGAGTGTGGGCACAGCTAGTTTATATATTGAATAATAATAATAATAATAATAATAATAATAATAATAATGTAACAGTACAAAATTATTGTCGGTCTATTTGTGTATGCATCACGTGAAAACTACTAGAAGAATTTTAATAACATTTTGTAAAAAGGTACCTTAGTATTTCGGTTCAAATACACAATACTTTCTTCCCGAAAAAATATCATATTTCTAAGAGATAATAGAGATAAAATAGCGAAAGTACGAAATTTTACCTATGTAATGGTACTGAAAACTTGGCAGCATCTTTTATTTGTGTAATTTTCGACACTACAGAACTCTACAATACTTTTAGAATTTTATATTAATTTCAGAATTTTATGGAATTGTATATAAAATTTATGTTGCGATATCCGGACTAATTAACCAGATATGGGTACCTCTACATAATATAAATAAATAAGCCATATCTGCAGAACAATAAAAGCAAGACTATTAAAATTTCACAGCAGTATCGAACAAAATATTGTTAGAACTTGTATAAAAGATTTCTTCAAAAAATATATGTAAATACATACGTAGATGAGTTCATAGGCTGTTAAAGCTATAAAATAAGAGAAATCGGACTAAGAAGAAAAATTTCCCCTTAGTAGAACTAATCCTACCTCTAAAAATACAATTTTTTTAAGTTTTCTCATACTTTTGTTTAGCAAATGCAACTTTTATAGTCAGCGAATGTTTAAAAACCTAAAGACTCCGAAGATTTTCAAAACGCCTTTTTTCACCCCGACCTTTTTTGTGGGCGATTACATTTGGCCTTAATACCGTAAAAATAAAATTATTAGGGTTTTATGGGCAATCCCTCCAATCACATCCCCCGAAACGTCCATGTGACTTTCTTTTATTTTTTGCTAATTTTTGAAAATTCATTCATTTTGAAGCTGTTATGTCGAAGAGAAGAATATTAATAAATGTAATTTTTGTAATTTATTAATTTATGGTATTTAATTTAGCTGAGATAATTAATTTATTCATAAGTATCTGTGCCTGCCACTTCGTCAGCGTCCTTATTTTGCTTTGAAAGTAATCCACTTTAAGATTTTTAATTTTATAGTGCTTCAGTTATGGTTTATGTAATTACTTTATATAAAGGTACCCATCCCTGCGTAATTACTTAGAAACATAGGCTTCATATAAAAATCTAAAATTTGTATAAAATTCCTAAATTATTGTAGAGTACTGTAAATAGTTTTTTAAATAACACTCTGATAAAAATAAAATTTGCTGCCAAGTTTGCAGTACCATTAAATCGGAAAAACTACGTACTTTCACTACTTGGTCTTCCTCTTTCTTGGTAATGAGACATTTTTACGAAAAAAAAGATATCCTATATTTGAACCACGATAATAAGGTACCTCTTTGTAGAATTATGTTATAATTCATCCAGTAGTTTTTACGTGATGCGAACACAAACAGACAGACAGGCAGAAAATCACTATTTTATTATATGTAGAGATAATAAATAATTTACTTTGGTAACAATAAATTTTATATAAAATAATAAAAATTAATTTATTTAACAGAACTTAGAAATCAAAAACATTTTATGACCGACTAAAAGGTTTCTTACTCGTATCTTACGCTGCAAGATGAGCAAAAAGAGAAAAAAGTGATTTAAAAAAAAATCGCCAAATAAATGGCGCCAAAACACGCAACTTTTTTCTACAGTATAAAAATAAATTAGTCAAGTGCGAGTTAGACTCACACACGTAGGGTTCCGTACAATGTTCAGTATAATTTAAAAATCCAGTTGTTTATTTCTTTATGTCTTATGGTACACCCTTAAATTTTAAAATTAAAGTAATATTCGCGAAAATTGCATCATAATTAGAACATCCTTTAAATTTTAATATGTAATTTATTTTATAGCGGCCATGGTAATACACTTTCTA
Organism: Phasia obesa; assembly: GCA_949628195.1. Lineage (NCBI taxonomy): Eukaryota > Metazoa > Arthropoda > Insecta > Diptera > Tachinidae > Phasia > Phasia obesa. The sequence goes on along the minus strand of OX451216.1, from coordinate 143,231,539 downwards.
TTAAAATATCAGAAGCCTACCTATTGGGGTTAAAAAAATAAGGTAATATTCGTGAAAAACACGTAACTAATGGACACCCTTCAATTTTTAATAATTGTTATAGCGGCCGAAGTAACACATCTACTGTAAACATTTCAAGAGGGTATCTGTTACGGTTTATAAAATCATGTCACTGTCGGAACACCCTTTAATTTTATTATTCATTATAGTGGCCATGGCAACTTCCTTACTATAAATATATTAAGAGTCTACTTATTGCGATTAAAAAATAAGTCACTATAAGTGAAAAACATGTTACTGTCGGAACACCCTTTAATTTTTAGTAATTGTCATATCGGCCGTGGCAACACATCTTCTGTACAAAATTTCAAGAGTCTACCTGTTACGGTTCAAGAAATAAGGCTTTATACATGCAAATCACGTCACTGGCGGAAAACCCTTTAATTTTTATTATTTGTTATAGTGAACATAGTTATACACCTCCTGTAAAAATTTCAATATTCCACCTATTCATTCAAAACTTAGGATATATACATGCAAATCACGTCACTATTGGAACATCCTTTAATATTTAAGTTCAATTTTGTATACTTGTTTATAAAACAAACATAGTTTTAATTACAGTCTGCAAATTGTAAGTGGTTTCCTCTTACAGCTCAAAAAAAAGACATAAACGGAAATAACACGTCACTTTTGGAACACCCTACGTTTTAGTATTTTTTGCTATTGTGGCCGCAGTTATACATTTTTGGTAAAATTTTCAAGAGTCTACCTATTATGGTTCAAAACTTAGGCCTTACACATACAAAGCACACCACTATCGGAACACCCTTTAATTTTTAGGTTTATTTTTTAGACTTGTTTATAAAGCAAACTAACTTTTAAATACTGTTTGTAAGAAATAAACACATATTCGTAAATAACACCTCTCTATCGGAACACCCTATAAGTTTTAATATTTTTTGCTATAGCGGCCATAGTTATACACCTTTGGTAAAATTTTCAAGAGTCTACCTATTAGGGTTCAAAACTTAGGCCTTATACATGCAATTCACTCCACTACCGGAACACCCTTTAATTTTTAGATTTATTTTTTTCAGACTTTTTTTATATAGCGAACTAATTTTAATTTAGTGCTTGCATATTTTTAGTGAACTCCTCCTACAGTTCAAGAAATAAGCACATATTCGTGAATAACACCTCTCTATCGGAACACCCTATAAGTTTTAGTATTTGCTAGTATAGCGGTCACAGTTATATACTTTCAGTGAAAATTTCAAGCGCCTACCTATTACGGTTCAAAACTTAGGCCTTATACATGCATATCACACTACTATCGGAACACCCTTTAATTTTTAGGTTTATTTTTTTATACTTTTTTATATAGCGAACTAAGTTTTGATTACTGCTGACATATTTTTAGTGTATGCCTCCTACAGCTCAAGAAATAAACACATATTTGTGAATAACACCTCTCTATCGGAACACCCTATAAATTTTAATATTTGTTGCTATAGCGGCCAAAATTATACACCTTCTGTAAAAATTTCAAGATTCTACCTATTATGAATCAAAACTTAGGCCTTATAAATCAAAATAACACCACTATCGGAACACCCTTTAATTTTTATTACAGTTTGTAAATTTTTAGTGTATGCCTTCTACAGTTCAAGAAATAAACACATATTCGTGAATAACACCTCTCTATCGGAACACCCTATAATCTTTGTTGTTATAGCGGCCATCGCTATACACCTTCTGTCAAAATTTCAAGAGTCTACTTTTTATGGTTCAAAACTTATGCCTTATACATGCATTTCACACCACTATCGGAACACTCTTTAATTTTTAGTTTTTTTTTATACTTGTTTATATAGTGAACTAAGTTTTAATTACTGTTTTTAAATTTCAAGTGTATCCCTCCTACAGTTCAAGAAATAAGCAAATTTCGTAAATAACACCTCTCTATTGGAACACCCTATAAGTTTTAGTATTTGTTGCTATAGCGGCAACAACTATACATCATCTGTGAAAATTTCAAGAGTCTACCTATTACGGTTCCAGAGATAAAAAGCGCTGACAGACGGACAGACGGACAGACATTGTAGCGAAAACAATAGGGTTTCGTTTTTACACTTTGTGTACGGAACCCTAAAAAGTAGAGGTCATAAATTTTATAGTGATTTATAACATTTTTAGAATTGCGATGGCCCTCACTCTCAAAAGCCTTTTCACTTTTTTTTGACAAAAATGTGAACAAAAAACCCTTTTAATTTCGCACAAAATTTTTTATCATAAAAAATAACACACTGTGTACCTAAACATTATTAAGAATCATTCCTAGGAAGTTCATATGTTCTAAAAAGTTGTTTACTGAGATCTTAGGTTCATTTTTGTAGTTGATTGTTTCCTTGAATTTTGAACGGTTTGCTACCTATGGACCTGAACAGGGGAAAAAAGGTAAAAAAATTGAATTTTTTAAAGTTTTTTGCGATTTTGACCTTGAAGATGAAATTTTTTTGATTTTATATGTTCACAATTTTTGTTCCTTATGACAAGAGCTACAACTTTGCCTCAGAGAGTATATCAAAATTCCAAACGGTTTGCAAAATATGAGCTTGAGTAAACGATCATTTTTTTGCAAAAATGACATCGAGGCCCCACATATTTGAGGGCCCATAAAAAAAAAAAACCTGGAGGACTTTGGGCAAAACTGGGAGACAGGGGTCTTTTTTTTTGGTCTTTTATCACGTAGTGGTGTCCGTATGTGGTTATTTTTTTTCGTGTTGCACTGTGTAATATATAAAATTTTCTAAAAATTTATATAAGTAGCTGTTAACGTGGTCTTTCACGGACAAAATCAAAATCAATACAAAGTCTTTATTTGTTAAGCTGCAAAAAAATATATTTGAAACCTCTCAAAATCGTAAAAAGTCAATAAAAACGTATGCGATTTACTCAACTTTCCTGATTTTAACACGGTCCCAAAACGACTAATCTGAAGCAGAAGCCTTGAAAATTCACTGTTCGATGCAGATTTTTTTTGTCTGTCGAGCTGCGTACTTAAATTTTTACATTTCTCAAAATTAATTATTGTCCTAATGTTCGTCTAACTAGATTGGCAAAATGCCCCTCTGTGCGGCGTTGGTAACTTCAACCTTTCTGAAATAATCTGCATTGGAATTTTAAAGAGGTAATACAACAAGCTATCACTGAGAACTTTTGTCTTGAAACCTTTTGTATTGTTTAAAATCTTGGGAAGTCCGCTTCCTATGTTTGTTAAGTGTCAATATCATTCTGAAAAAAAATTTTACAATAAAAATTTAAATTTCGTAATAACGGGAAGAGAAATAAAATTAAGCAAAAGGAATTTTATCTCTAAAATAAATCCATTTAACTTATTTTAAAGTTGTGTTAACATTTTCAAATTATCTTGAAATTTTTCTGCTCAACATTGCTTCATTAATTTATGTTAAATTGAAATACCGGAAATTGATTTTATTCATCAAACTTTCAATTTTGTTTATTAATACTTCCTCTTTATCTTAAATGCACTCACACTGTTCATCATGTTAAAAACTATAAATTCCAATTATTTGACAGTCTCTTAAATATTATGAACTGCTGGAAATTAACATTTTAAAAGAGGTTTAATATTTCATTTTGTGTCTGTACTTGTGTAAAAGTACTTGTTTACTAGCGTGAACAAAAAACAAAAAAAAAATTTATAAATTTTTATTTACTTTCTTTAGGACGGGTTTCACAACTTTGTGCAAAGGTTATATATTGCCGGGCACATTTTCCGTTTTTTTTAATTACCGGCTGTGCCCGTCACTTCGTCAGTGTCGTTACAATATTTTGTTCTTTTTTTGGTATCTCTCCGAAAAAATTGGTAAATGGCAAAGGTACTAGACCAAAACGGCAGGGTATGATTGCCTTAGCTTCCTCCAAAATCTGAAGCGCGACCTATACCTTCGTAGGAAGTGAGACTCCAAATTCAGCTAGGTAAAAATGAATAAGAGTTTAATGATGCTCGTTCAGTAAAAATCTTGAGTTTATTGGTTCTCCTCCAGTTAACAGTTGAGTTTAATGGTGCTCCTCCAGTTAACAGTTGAGTTTTGAAAATGGTGCTCCACCAATGTCCGACCTTTTGAAATTAAAATTTATAGGTTATAAACGATAACCAAACGATTACACGTGGCTGATTAAGCAACCACCAATAATAGTACCGTAGTACAGCTATTCGAGGACGCCAATCATTTTTGATTGACTTTAAGCGACAATGACAATAACGCACGCATGTGTTCCCCGACCTAGAGCTACTTTACGACTGACAATATTTTGTTTGATTTTGAAAGAATAAAATACAAGGTGCTGCCAAGTTGGCAGTATCATTGAATCGGTAACTTTGCATACTTTCGCTACTTTTTCTCCCAGAAGTGAGAAAAGCTATCCAATATTTAAGTTATCGGGCAGAAGATTTACCCCTTAACTTTTAACACAAGGCTATGGAAGCTGCCAGATTTCTGCTGGCTTTATATTATTGCCATATTTTTTGCATATTTCTAGACTTTATTTCTTATATACATTTTAATTTTTTGAACTGAATATTTTTTTCTATCATTTTTACATTTCAAAAAGTTTTTGTTCCTTTTTAGGGTTCCGTACCCAAAGTGTATAAATATAACCGTATTGTGTTCGCTACAATGTCTGCTGTCCGTCTGTCCGTCTGTCAACGCCTTTTATCTCTGGAATCGTAATATCTTAAAATTTTTACAGGAAGTGTGTTACTATGGTCACTATAACATTAATAAAGGATTCACTATCCTACACAATCGAACGATTTAATTGCAAAAAAATCTGACAGATTTCTGTCTTACTCAAAACTCGTTTCAAAATCGCGTTCTGATGCCACACTATCATATCATATCGCATGGAAAATACTTTTTTTTGTGATTTTTCTCAAAATATTATCAAATCGTACAGACCTGTCGAAAAGTCTGTCACACGCATACATTTCTAATCCACACTATAATACTTTTTAAGCACACATGCTATTTTTGACAGATCATACGACTGAGTGTGATAGTGAATCATGGCCTTAAAAATTAAAGTGTATTCCGACAGTGTACAGTGGGGCAGAATCAAAATATTTTGGAAATAACTCAGCCATTTGTAAAGGGCTAGGCCGATTGATCCATGGCATGAGCATAGCAGAGAGTATCTTAGCTTAAGTTTTGATGGTGGGCACTATCCACTTGCCAGGAGTGGCACTATGCGGGCTCAAAGTTGGGTACCACGGCATTGATAATCCTTTTTAGAGCTTAGCTCTAAAAATTTTTTTCAAAATATTTTAAACAATTTTCTAAATTTTTTTCTTTATTTTTTCCCATAGTTAGAAAGCAAAATTTTCAAGAATATATTTGTTCTTAGTTAAAAACTAGACGATTTTTAATTTCAAAATTACAAAATTATTGAATTTTTGTGTATTTTAGCCTAAAATTCGCCGTCAATCTTATTAATTTTAATAAAAAAAAAATTTTCTTAAGGAATATATAAAAATTTGATATCTTTTTGTAATCTAACAATATGTACGTATGTTAGCCAAATTTCGTGTAAAATTAATAAACCTTGTAGAATATATATATCGATATTTTGATTTATGTTCTAAAATCCCAAGGCTGGGATCGGAAAAATAACACTGCTATATATACTCCCATCTTGTGCTGAAAGTATTTCATGTACTTATGTGGAATTAATGGGAAAAATACTAAAAGATTCCAATTTTGGGATTTTTAGTTGTCTCCCGAACCTGCGTAGCCATCCAGTGCACCCGAACCAACTATTTGACGAATCAGTTGGGCTGGCGTGCGGCGGTTATCCTAATTTTGTATTCGTATTGTAACAAATTATAATATTAAATAAAGAATATAGATTTGAATTTAAACCCAGAAAGGGAAAAATAATCTCTTGTATTACTTAAGGTTTGTGGATCCGTAAGTAAACCCTGGACAAGACTAAGCTACCTTTGCCTACGACAAAACCACGTTACACATATTTAGAGAAGGCGGCCAAAAATCAAATTTTTATGGTTACCAATACTCGTTTGAAAGTAAATACCAGAGTACCTCGGGAGCCAAAATAATACTGGCCTATTTCATCATTATCACAGCGAACAGTGTGTTCGAAAGTAGAATTTCTCTGTATTTTGTTAAAATTAAAAGAGATTTTTGAAAATTTTATTTTTTCAATGCCCATAACTTATTTTTTTTTAAGATTTTGTTACAAAATAAATTTCCTATAATTATATGACCTATAAGTTATTTGTTCTTAAAAAATGAAGTCGGTGTGTGTGTGTTTTTTTTTTAATATTTAATATTGCTTTAAAATCTCCGACTTAATAGAGCATAACTCCCTGAGGTCAAACCAGGTAAAAAAAGATTTTCACGAGATTGTAGTCCGAGCACTCCACTACACTCCTATACCCCATTACATATGCGCCGGTTTGCGACCGTGGGCCCCAGAACAATTTTTCTGATCCAAGGTCCTATATTTTCTGCACAAAAAAAAAATACTTTTAAATATAACACAGTGCAACACGGAAAAAAATAACCATATACGGACACCACTACGTGATAAAAGACCAAAAAAAAGACCCCTGTCTCCCAGTTTTGCCCAAAGTCCTCCAGGTTTTTTTTATGGGCCCTTAAAGATGTGGGGCCTCGCTGTCATTTTTGCAAAATTTACTGAAGCTCATATTTTGCAAACCGTTTGGAATTTTGATATACTCTCTGAGGCAAAGTTGTAGCTCTTGTCATAAAGAACAAAAATTGTCAACATACGAAATCAAAAAAACTTCATCTTCAAGGTCAAAATGAACGTAAGATCTCAATAAACAACTTTCTAGAAAATAGGAACTTCCTAGGAATGATTCTTAACACCGTTTAGGTAGCGCTTAGGTAGCTAAAAAATTTTCGGGAAATTTTTCACTTTTGCGGCTACCTAAGCGCTACCTAAACGGTGTTAAGAATCATTCCTAGGAAGTTTATATGTTCTAGAAAGTTGTTTATTGAGATCTGAGGTTCATTTTTGTTGTTGATTGTTTCCTTGAATTTTGAACGGTTTGCTACCTATGGACCTGAACAAGGGAAAAAAGGACTTTGGGCAAAACTGGGAGACAGGGGTCTTTTTTGGTCTTTTATGACGTAGTGGTGTCCGTATATGGTTATTTTGCCATGACTTAAAAAATTACACAGTGTGTAACTAGTTTTTACCCGGACTTTTTTATCCGGTCGATTTTTGCATTTTATAGCAAATATTGAAGACCAAAGTCTCACCTAAAAAACAGAAAAAACCGCGTATAAAAATTCCATTCCAATCAAATGCTATGAATTTTTGACTGGCTTCTCGTGAAATGGTTCACTGTGCAACGTGGTAGGCACAGCTAGTATGCAATTCATTGATCTTTAATTTCATATGAATTACTCTTGCGTTCAATGAATAGTAAAAAAGTTTTACAAATTATGCAGCCACCAGCATTTATTTCCTTATCTACAGTAATTATAGAAAATATTTATATTTATTATTCAGAATTTCCTTCATTGATTTAACCTATCCAGTCAGCCACAACCCAGTCATTTCTCCAAGTATTCATTATCATTAATAGAAATCCTGTCCCACACAATAATTCAATAAATACAAGTACGCTTTACTATCACTTACACTTATCTAACGACTGGTCCTTTTTTTGATTACTTAGTGCCCCTTTGTGTCGAGTAATCCTTATCATTGCAACAACACTAAATATTGAACAAATACTTGACACACCTCTCAGACAGTGTTGAACAAATACTTCTCATTGTTGCTGTTGTATTAATGTTTTTTTTTTCTCTGCTGTACTGCTTCTTTTTTTTTGCTAAGGAATTTCAAAAGAAAATAATATCAACTTTATCAGTTTTAGACATCTGGTGATGGTCAGCAAAACAAGAACAGCAGCAGCAAAACCAACATCAACAAAAATTATAAAAAAAAAGAAATAAAGTTAACTAACCGACCGTAACTAAGAAACGCCATATTCCAACACTTAAGCACTTTAATTAAGAGCGGAAAAATAAAAAAAAACTAAAACGAAAAATTTAAAAGTTTGAATGAGATTTGCTTCTGTCTTGTCAGCCTCCACTGAAGAAAAAATTACCGCTATTAAATATTTATTACAAATTTTATGATGTATTTACCTGCAAATAGGTTTTCTCTTTATGTATATCGCACACACAAATCATAAACAGTCACAACTCAAATTTGATGAAAAACGTTTTGTTTTTCATAAACCGGTTGACAGATCAAATATCTAGTGAGCACGAACATTTCGTTTGCATCACTGACTTCTTTAACAGGAAAAATACCGTTATGTGTGAACTTGGGTTATAAAACATGTTTTTAAAAACAACAAAATAAAAATTTTTAGTTGCAACTGTTAATGTTTTAGTGTGCGATATGTGTATATTCATTTGATATGAAAACGTGCGAGCCCTTAGTATACATATACATATATTCTGAAACCTTATACATACAGAAGTTGACTAAATGTCCGTCTGTCGTTCCGTCCATCTGTCCGTCTGTGTTCGGGTTGAAATCAACTATACCAAGGCACCAGAAGAGATACAGAAAATTTAAGACCACCTATCTGCCAGGCATAGTTTCGAAAATTTCACTACTGGAATTCAGCAACATCAGACCTTTCCATTCGAGGCTGTGGGCAAAAAACCACGCCTACCTATATTTTTTCACTGCTTTTATTTTTATCGGTTGTAATGATACTCTTTTGCTTTTTTATTTGTTAAATAAATATTAGACCACAACCAGTAGATCGTATGGACTACATATAGATCTCGGGGCATCTATAACCCCCTGCGTGGGGCGATTTTTGATTGTTTTTAAGTTGGTAGGTATTAAAGGCTTTTATAGAAAGCAATAAACCTAAAGGTAGCCAATAGACCCGAAGGGTGCCAACTAGTAACAAGAGCAGTCAAAAGACACATTGGGCTGGGGCCAATGTGAAAAAATTTTGTTTAAAGTTTATTTTTGATTTTGCCTGAACATTCTAACGCAATTTAGATAGCAGGAAGGTTCTATTTTTTCCAAACAGTTTTACAAAAAATTTTTTACAAAATAAAAAACATTTTATTTGAAGGTTTTAATTTTAACAAACAAGTTCACAAAAAGAATTTTACCAAAAAAATTTTTATTTAAAATTTTTTAAACAAATTTTTACAAAAAATTTTGAACAAAATTTTAACAAAAAATGTTCAGACAATTCTAACTTAAAATTTTCAAATACACATTTTACAAAAAATGAAAAAAAAAAATTATAAAAAAATTGTTACGAAAAGTTTTTAAATTCATTTTTACAAAAAATTTTCTTAATATTTTCCAAAAATTAAAAAAAAAAATTACAAAAATTTTGCGAAATATTTTCTATAAAAAATTTCCAAAATATTTTCATAAAAATTTTACAAAAAATTTTTAATAAAATTTTTACAAAGAATTTCTATAAAATTTTTTAAAAGCCTTTCAATAAAATTTTTACACAATATTTTTAATTATATTTTTTTCTACAATATTTTTTCAAAAATATTTTCTATATAATTTTAGAAAAAAAGAAATATTTTAAAAGAAAAGCTTTAGAAAAAAATTTCAAAAATATTACAAAACATTTTAGAAAATATTAAAAAAAAATTACAAAAAATTTGTTAATCAAATATTAAAAAAAGGGTCTATAAAATTTAAAAAAAAAAATTTTTTCAAAATTTGTACAAAAAAAAATTTCTATAAATTAAAAAAAAAAAAAAATTACAAAAAAATTTATATATACTTTTTACATAGTTAGGCATTTTAGGTGACGATTTTTGTCGTATACGAAATATTGCTGATTAGAGGAAAAAAACGAAGTTCTTGTTTTGAATGCATTTGTCTCTTAAATTAAATCAATTTTGAACCTACGTCTGTAGAAATAAAATCACCGTGGTGAAGGGTATACAAGATTCGGCACGGCCGAATATAGCACTCTTACTTGTTTATACTAAAGTTTTTAATTTTCTTTTTTTTCTCCTGCTGCATTCCTTCTGAAAGCCTAACGGCTTAGAAGAGTTGAATGTTTATAAATTATGACCAGTTGTAGTAAGAGGCAAGATTCGTTCTATATTTATAAGATTCAAACCTACTGTGTTGTTGTAGGGTACATAGCAATACATATGCTATGTAATTTTGAATCACCTATCTATATATCAAAAGACAAGGCTATAGTCAGCCACGGGGACACTATTTGATTTGAAATTTTTTTGTAAATAACATCCCCACTTGGAACACCCTGTAATTTCAAATTTTATACTTGTTATAGCGGACTGGGTAGCAACGATTTTTTTTTATAAATTTTACCTATCTGTCTATAACGGTTAAAAAGTTAAGCCACATACAATCAATTTAGTATTATATCAGTATTGATGGGGACACCCTTTAATTTCTAATTTTAAATATTTATACTGTTTATTATAATGAACATGCATAGTAATACATATTCTTTGTAATTTCCAAGTGCTTGTCTATAAAAACTCAATATAAAGGTGAAATTTCGTCACCTATGGGTGCACCCTTTAATTTTTAAGTTTATTTTTTTTTTTTTACTTTTTGTTATAGGGAACTATAGTTACTTCTTAAAATTTTCAATTTGTGCCCTTTACGGCACATAAAATTCATGTATGTTGTGTGGAGACACCCTCTAAATTTCTAAACACTCTCTAATTTCTAACATTATGAATAATTTTTCAAAATCGGTTCAGAAATGTCTGAGTTCTGTGGACACATATATAAAAAAGCAACAAATAGTACATACGAATTGGTAACCATCTCCCTTTTTAGCCGATATAAAAAAAGAAAGAACTCTTATAGACAGACAGCTAAAATTTACAAGAAACCAGTATTGCAAAGTACGCTATAACAAGTACACAATTTGAATTAGTAATTAAAGGGTGTCCCCATGAGTGATATAACTTTACCTATATGGCCCTATCTTTTGAACACTTGAAACTTTTCAACAGTAATAAGGAAATGCTTGACATTCACATAGTCTTTACTTTTTTTCCTGCTAATTTTGTCGCATCTTTAATTTGGTTTATATCTAATTCTTAAAGATTACTTCTTACATTTCCACTTCCATCTATCTGTTTTGAAGTCGGTTTTTTTTGCAAGAATTATTTTAAATCAGTTCAAAAGTTATTGCTCATTTAAAACTAAATAAAGCATTACACTGTTTAAGAAAATTATGATAAAAACCCTCTCATACAAATTTTCTATTTTGTCGCTTTGAAAATAGCGATTTATATGTTGTATAAAATCTTCTACGAATGTATATATATTTTTAATACCACATTGAATACCTATAGTACTTCTAAAAATTTCAATTGTACTGGAAAAAGTACCATTATACCCACATTATCATTTATCATTATCATTAAAAAAAATATTTCATATTTTGTAATCCAAGACTGTATAATATTAAGAAAAAGTTATTTTTCAACAATAAATTATCATAAATTAATTTTTACGAATACATACCACCAGCACAGTAAACCAAAAGATAAGGTTATAATACCAACAAACACTTCACAGAAATATATGCTTATCTTAGAACAATAAAAGTGGGCAATTATCCACCTACTTTCTAAGAAGAAAATATTATAATCCACGATTGAGAGAAAATTTTTGTTGTTGAAAAAATATTTAGGTATTCTTTTTTTAACTAAAATGTAGATTTTAATATTGAAATGCTCCGAATTAATGTAGAATTGAACCAGAATTGGGCCTTCCGTATCCTACAGAATTAAACGAGAATTGAACTAGATTTTAAATTGAAATTTAGCATAAACAGAACTAGAATGGAATAGAATAGAATTAAAAAAAAAATAAAAGATGCCTACAAGTATGCAATACCTTGAAATCGGTAAAATATTGGCGTACTTTCACTGGTTTTTCACAACTTTCTCTTGGAAATAAGATAATATTGCGAAAAAAAATATCCTATATTGGAATCAGGATACTAAGGTACCTCTTAAAAAAATTTTGTTAAAATCCATCCAGTCAGGAATTGAGTTACTATTTTATTCTATGTATATATTTTATTATAAGACTAGCTGTGCCCGCCACTTCGTCAGACTCATACCGACAATATGTAATTCTCATAAGAAAAAAATACATTTTATATAGGGAAAACACACCATCATAATACTGCGCGTATAACGCATATTCCTATAAATTTTTCTATGTTTTTTTTTTTATAAACCATCAGTGAAAGTAGACCTTTCCAACACATGTACATATTGAAAATCGGTTGAGTTGTTCTCGCGTTATAAAATCACGAACATAGGACAACTTATTTTTATATATATAGATAGAAGATAGATTAAAAATTATAAATAATAATTACAATCACAAAAAATTATTTAGAAATTTTTTATTATTATTATTATTATTATTATTATTATTATTATTATTATTATTATTATTATTATGCACCTGAAGAATACTTTGGTTACATACATATAACTTTATAATAATTTGTTTGTTAGTAATATATTATGGTTAAAAATATCTATGTTTCTATATATATAAATGAATGTTTGTCTGTATGTTTGAATGTCCTTTATAGAATCGTAAACTATGCATCTGATCATGTTATGATCTTAAGCAAAGTTGTTGCCCATGAGCCGGCGAAGGTTTCTAAGTTGGTTCGATTAACTTCCGACAGATGGCGCCACAAAAAATTACTCAAAATTAATTAAATCGTAAGCTGTGCATTTGATGATGGTATGATCTTTAGTAAAGTTGTTGCGCATAAGCCGACGGAGGTTCCTAAGTTGGTGGGCTTAATTTCCGACAGGTGGCACCACAGAAAATTATTCAAAACGAATTAAATCGTAAACTGTGCAATTGATCATGCTATGATCTTTAGCAAAGTTGTTGCGAATGAGCCGATGAATGATTGTAAATTGGTGCGATTAATTTCTGACAGGTGGCGCCACTGAAAATTACTCAAACTTAATTAAATCGTAAGCTGTGCTTTTGATGATGGTACGATCTTTAGCAAAATTGTTGCGCATGAGCCGACGGAGGTTCCTAAGGTGGTGGGGTTAATTTTTGACAGGTGGCGCCATAGAAAATTGCTCTTTTGTCTGAAAAAGTGCTGAAGGGAAAATTTTCGCGTTAGAAGGGTCAAATAGAGCTAAAAACATCGCGAAAAGAGTTAAGTTGGCATCGCTGAATACAACACTAATGTTTGCTTAGGGCCAGCAACGCGGACCGGGTCAGCTAGTTCTAAATAAATCAAAAATTCTAAAGCTAAAACTAACCATGTTTCATTTTTGAGCTTAGTAATAATAAAACTTTAACCAATCCTTATTTTTTGTGACCAAAAAAAAAAAAAAGTTGAAAACAACAAAAATTTTTTCACCTCAACTATATATTGTTACAGGCAACAAAATGTGATTCCTGTGACCATACCACAACTATGGTTTTTCTCTGCGTGCAACTAGTAATGTGGATATTATGGTCAGCTCTAGCAAATTACACAGACATTCCTCCGTATGTGATTAATAAGTATGTAGATCTTCAACAGCTAGTTGTTTCACGTCTCTTACAGCGTTTATTGAATTAACACATTCAGCTGTAGAAGAGAAAAGTTTTTAATCGTAAATAAAAAATACTTAAAAAATTAAATTAAGAAAATAAAAAAACCCAAATATATTTTTGAAATATTTAGAGCATATTACACTACTACTACTACTACTGTTTTTTATTAACAATATACCGCAGGAGATGGCATCATTATAAACTTTATTATCATTACTTCCACAAGTTACTAAAGTGTTTTCCAATAAGAACAACAAAATTTTGAAAGTTCATGACGTTGATATATATGTATATCGCATACTAAATCATAAATATTAACAACCTAAAATTTCTCCAATATTCATGCCAGGCCCTATAAAGTATATACATTCTATATCCTTACACATAGTGAAGTCGATTTAGCTATGTTCGTCTGTCTAGTCGTGTTCGTGTTGAAATTAATTTTCTGAGGATTTTAGATAACTTAGGTAACAATTCTTAGTATTCCAATCCGTCAGATATAGCTTTTAAAAGTTTTCTATTGCAATTCAGCGCATATCACATTTTAAATGTTCAAAAAAGCCAGGTGCTCTATTTTATCCATTTTGGTTTACTTCGTAGTGATTTTTTGTAGAAATTTTGAAAAAAATCTTAAATTAGAAACTATCAAATATTTCATAACAATTGAAATTTCACCAAAATATCACTAAAAATTAAAATTTTCCAAAAAAAAAAGAATGTAGTAAAAAAAAGGCGAGGGCTATTGTTCCTGGAAAATAGAAAACGAATTGGAAACATCACTATGGTGAAGGGTATATAAGATTCGGCGAATATATAATTTTATTTTTTTTCCAATTACTTATTGCATTTTCGAATATAGCTGAACTAACAATAAATGATGACATTGTTCATAAATAAATTCTCCTGCGCGGAGCCAACATTTTTTTATTATTTTCGAATCGTCTCTCGGGTATTCTGCAAATAAAGCCAAAATTCCTCCTTTTAAATCAACTGTAAACATGATCATATCAAGCTTACGAACTAACCGGCTTGTACGTGTTTCAAGCTGCTTTAAATATGTTAGTGGTATTATCTTTGGCTGTAATAAATCTTAGAATCTTTGGTACCTTTAAGAAGATAAGACTCTACGAGAAGATAAGACAAACGACTGGGAACCGGTAGGTTAGTCAGGTTAGGTTAAGCAGGCAGCTCCAATACAGCTCACTTGGGTCCAAGTATTGGTCCCTTTGTGTAACCTGCAAAAGAGGAGAGGAAAAAGGGAGAGATAGAAAAGAGAGAGAGAGAGAGAGAAAAGAGCAAAAAGCGTTGAAAGAAGACATAGGATAAAGTCACAGACAGACAGACAGACAAACAGACAGACAGACAGACAAACAGACAAACAGTTTAAAGGTAGATAGAGAAGAGTCAGAAGTGTGGGGAGGTAGCCAACGGAAGGCAGGTTGGTCAAGCCAGGTTGTTAACGAGATTGTCTATGCCTCGTCAAGTGTAGGTTGGTTAGAAAACCATCCGCTGCTTCTCAGAAAGGAGTTAATCCTGCTCGGTTCCAATATGGAGACACAGGAGAGGCTTGCAAAGACCCTTTGTCCAAGGTACTGGAGGCGTTGGTATTCTAACGCAGGGCAGTGGTAAAGGAGGTGTTCGACAGTTTCCTCCTCTTCCTCATCTTGACAACTTCTACAGAAATCGTTGTAGTGGAGACCCATTTTTCTTGCATGAGTTCCGAATAGGCAATGCCCAGTGATCCAGTATAGGCCAGATTGTCCTCGTCGTTTGACAAGTCGACTCATTGGACCATCTTACCTGGGCCAGATCGTATAAGGCTCGATTTATTCGATGCCCGCAAGCAGAGAGGGAAATGCCACAATAGACGTCAATGGCGCTATCGTTGAGCAAAGTTCCCTTCTTTGCCAGTTCGTCAGCAACACAGTTGCCTACAATAGTCCCATGTCCCCGCACCCATTCAAGGGTGACTGTTGAATTTTCCGCCATAAAATTTAAGGATGTCCGGCATTCCAGGACTAAGTTTGATGTGGTAAACACACCTGCTAAGGACAGAATTGCAGCTTTACTGTCGGTACAAAACCAGATATCCCTGTTGAATATTCTGTGGTACTTTAACCAGTTTGCCGCTCTTTTGATAGCAGATATTTCTGCTTGTAAGACGTTACAGTCATTTGGAAGTCTGAAACACATTTTGATTCCAAACTCTTCCATATATACTCCACCCCTATCACCCCTTTTAGAGCCATCCGTGTACACACAGACTACTCCAGGTGCAGGTGCAGGACCCTCCGTCAAGTCAAAAACAAAGCTTTTTGTGTACCCCAATGGGTACAGTAGTCAATAAGACCGGGAATGACGTTCATGATCCCCAGGATACTGGCATGACCCCATGGCCTATGGTTCCATGCATTTGTGACATTCAGTCCAACAGCTGTTTTCATAGCAAGCCCCCTAACCAGTTGGTCTACTGGTAGCCAATTGAGTATGGCAAAGAGTGCCTTAGTCGGTGTTGACCTAATTGCCCCTCTAATGAGGATAGCCATATTTCGTAACACACCTTCTATGATAGATATGTTAGTTCTAGTGTCTAATGCTTTCCACCAGACAATAACTCCGTAGAGTAATATCGGTTTGATTACCGCTTCAAATAACCATTTTACAATCCTTGGATTCATACCCCAAATTTGCCAATGGCTTTCCTACATATGTATATTGCCGTAATAACCTTAGAGGCTCTCGCCTGGGTGTTCATTTTCCATGATAATTTACTATCTAAGATTATGCCTAAATATTTCGAACTCTCAGACAGAGTAAGAGGTATCCCGTTTAAAGTCGGTAACCTGAAAGATCGAATCTTGTATTTCCTAGGGAATAATACAAGTTCTGTTTTGGTTGGATTAACACTCAGCCCGCTCTGTACTCCCCAGGAGCAGATCATTCTAAGTGCCGTCTCCAATCTTTGTGTGATAATGTCTAAATGGATACCAGACATTTCCACCGCCACATCATCTGCGTAGGCGACAGTCTTGAAGTTCAAGGAGTCTAGAACCGGGAACCGGTAGCCCCATACATACACGTCACGTCCTTGTGACTGGTTGTGGGTGAGTGCCTTCGAGAGTTAAAATCGTTTGGATCCAAAATTGCAAGAAGGGCCGTTTGGTCC
The DNA here is from genome assembly GCA_949628195.1 of Phasia obesa. Lineage (NCBI taxonomy): Eukaryota > Metazoa > Arthropoda > Insecta > Diptera > Tachinidae > Phasia > Phasia obesa. The sequence continues at coordinate 143,214,693 of OX451216.1, read as the reverse complement.
GGTGTGTTGATCCACTTCAACAGGAGCAACCAATGGTGTGGCGGAGGTTCGGAGATTCGGTCTGTGGCTAATTATGTTCTAAAATTGCTTTTACTTTACATATCCCCACAGGAAAAAGTCTATCGGTGTGATATCACACGATCTTGGTGGCCAATCGACCGGCCCAAAACGTGAAATTATGTGCTCACCGAAATGTTCTCTCAATAAATCCATTGATTGATGAGATGTGTGTGAAGTGGCGCCGTCATGCTGAAACCAAATGTCGCCGAGATTATGACCTTCAATTTCAGGCATCAAATGGTCGGTTATCATGGTATGATAACTGTCGCCATTCACGGTTACGTTCGCACCGGCATCATTTTTAAAGAAATATGGAACGATGATTCCACCGGTCCACAAACCACATCAAACCGTTATTTTTTCTGGATGAAGTGGCAGCTCTTGAATCTCTTCAGGTTGGTCTTCGTCCTAAATGCGGAAATTTTGTTTGTTTACATACCCATTGAGCCATAAATTGGCTTCATCGCTAAACAAAATTTGTCTCGAAAACGTCGGATCTTCTTGGAACATTTCAAGAGCCTATAGAGCGAAGCGATTCAGGCGGAGGTCTTTTCATTATGAAATGCCAAACAATACTAAACAAAAATAACATAACAGCATGACACGACTCAAACGTGATCTGTCAAAAAAAGGCTATTGAAAAAAGTCCCTCGAAATGGATCACCCTTTATATACTATAAAGTAATAAATGATAAAAGTTACTTTTATTTATATTCTCTTCGACATAAAAAGTTAAAAATTAATATTTTTAGGAAATTTCCAAAAATAAAATTTTAAATAATTCACATGGACGCTTTGGGAGGTATCCCTCCAATCCCTCTCTCGAAACTTAAATTTTTTTTTTATGCTATTTAAGCGTGTAATCCATTTCTTTTAATAATTACATTATTTTTGAAAATAATATTTTATGTCACCGCCCACAAAAGGATGCGGAGAGAAACATGGCTTTTTAGAATCTCTAGGGTCCAAGTTTAGGTTCTTGCACATTCGCTGACTATAAAAGTTGCATTTACTGAACAAAAGTATGGGAGAAATTAAAAAAAATATATTGAATTTTTCAAAGGTAGAATTAGTTCTTATAAGGGGAACTTTTTTCCTTGATCCGATTTTTCTTATTTTATAGCATTAAAAGCCTATGACCATAAGGAATTTTTCTGCTAAGTTTCATTAATCTACGGGCACTCAATAAATTTACAGAGCTAATATAAACTAAAAAAAAGTAATGTCCGGTTAAATTGCCAAAATACCCCTAAGTGCATGGCTCGTCAAGACGTAGTGTAAGCCTTTTGAATAAGAAAAAAAAAATTGTTATTATATTTTAAGCAACTTATTTTATTTAATTTCAAAATCTACCCGTATCTATTGGAAAACCTCTTAAAGTATTATATGTTTATCGAATTTTATTATTTTGCTTACTTTACTAAACGTATAACTGCTGCCATTTCAACAACATAGTCTTACTTAATTTTCATAAAATTTTCTATATTTTTTATTTGTTCTTCATTTCCTTCCCCTTCACATAGTTTTCCTGGTTTTCCTGGTAGTGTTGTAGTAATTGTTGCTACTGTAACGATATCATCTTCTGCTGTTGGTCATTTGTTGTGCATTCTTTTAACAAACATCTTGCATAATCCACATTTTTAAAATCTTGTATTTAATACGATACCAGACCGACCACCATCATACTACATATATGTACATATGTATGTACATGCAGCAAAAAATTAAAGACAAGAAGACAGGCAGATACATACATATATGGATAGATGAGAAGACTGTCTGCGAGATTTATATAGACGGACCATATCAAAACATTAAAAGGTTCCGCAACATCAAGTGGAAAATCTTTTTTTTTTGTGTAGTTTCTTTAATGCTGATCCATATTAAAGTTTAATAAAATTCCAGACAGACATACAAGTACTCCCAAGCACAGAAATGAAATGATTTTCTCTCATTCTTGTTTCATACAGGGCACATGCTTTATGCACGAGTTAAACACAATAACAGTGAAATACATAATTTCTGTTTGCATGTCATGTGTAGGAAAGCTGTTTGTTTGCAGCAATTGCTGCAACTTCCACACAGCGTTGCTATGTATTTTATTATTTATATAGAATGTGTAAGCTGTACTGATTGGTCAGTTATTTTTAATGAATTGTTTAATTAAACATTTCCATATGATTGCTTGTTTCAAAAGGGAGAGGCACCCACTACGAAATGCAAAAAAAAATTAATTTTTATAGAAATGTTTTAATACTAGCTGTGCCCGCCACATCGTGGGCGTCCTGTCAATATTTTGCTCGATTTGGCTTTGAAAGTATTCCACACCAATTGTAAGACTCTTATTTTTATAGTGCTTCAGTTATGGTTTATGTATTTACTTGGTATAGGGTGATCGATTTCGAGATAATTTTTTCAATAACCTTTTTTTGACAGATTACATGTGAGTCGTGACATGCTTTTATGTCTTTTTTAGTATATTTTGGCATTTCATAATGGAAAGACTTACGCCTGAATCGCTTCGATCTATGGGCTCTTGAAGAGTTCCAAGAAGATCCGACGTTTTCGAAGCAAATTTTGTTTAGCGATGAGGCATATTTCTGGCTCAATGATACCCAAACAAAATTGCCGCATTTGGGATGAAGAGAAACCTGAAGAGATTCAAGAGCTGCCACTTCATCCAGAAAAATAGCGGTTTGGTGTGATTTGTGGGCCGGTGGAATCATCTTCCATATTTCTTTAAAAATGATGCCGGTGCGAACGTAACCGTCAGGGGCGACCGTTATCGTGCCATGATAACCGACTATTTGATGCCTGAAATTGAAGTTCGTGATCTCGGCGATATTTGGTTTCAGCAAGACGGCGCCACTTCCCACACATCGTATCAATCAATGGATTTATTGAGAGAGCATTTCCGTTATCACATAGTTTCACGTTTTGGGCTGATCGATTGGGCACCAAGATCGTGTGATATCACACCGTTAGACTTTTTCTTGTGTGGTTATGTAAAGCCTAAAGTTTATGCGGACAAACCCGCTTCGATTCAGGCCTTGGAGGAAAACATCACGGGTGTCATTCGCCAGTTACCAGACGAAATGCTCGAACGATTCATCGAAAATTGGACTCAACGGATGGACCATCTGCGACGTAGCAACGGCCAACATTTGATGGATATAATCTTCAAAAAATAAATGCCAAAGAATTTTCTTTCGAATGATAATAAACATTCTCAAATAAATTTTCTGTGTTTTTTTCTTTGAAAAAGTAAACATCGATGTTGATCACCTCTTATATATAAAATTCTAAAAATTATTGTTAAGCTCTGTAAGAAGTAAAAATACAAACCAAATACAAATCTTATTTAATTTGTTGCGCAATTTTATTTAAAATATCCCACTTTCAAAAATAAAATGTGTTTAAAATATCCCAGTTTTTAAAATATCACACTTTCAAAAATAAAAGGTGCGCAACCGTGCTTAAAATATCCCAGTTTTAAACCGATGACTGATTTCCTATATTGAAATCAGGATACTAAGGTACCTTCTCACAAATTTTTGTTAAAATCCATCCAGTAGTTTTTACGTGATGCGAACGCAAAAGGAAAGCAGAAACATATAGACAGACTGAAATGAGTTACTATTTTATATTTTATTATATGTATAGACAAGTGAAAGGAAATTCCATTTTATTTATGCAATTTATTGTATTGTTGGTTACTCTTTTGCAAAATGATTTATACAAATAAAGACAATCGAAAAGGATCCCACGTAGCAAATAAACTGGACCTCTAAATATGTGGGTCCCTTATCGACCTTCTTCGTTCCACAAGAATTTCTGGCTGAAGTGATTTCAGATTGTCAACGGTAACGGTGTGAGGCTAAGGTCTCAGAGTAAGGCTCAGGTATTCCATAACATTCATATTTAATATGTATCTGTTCGCGGTTGGAAGTTTAATGCTATCCAGTGTTGGTATTCATGCACAATGTGCCAGTCATTTTCAGGGACGCTCTGCATCATCTTCATCTTGGCCAAATGATGTTTTGAAATGTTAACGACCTATCACTTACTCAGTTATCTAGCTTTCTCGACTTCCTGCCGAGGGTATATTGCCTCAGATATTCCTTTATATATTAACCTTTTTGGTGAGCTCTTCTGCTCCTTCTTCTCTTACTCCAGATTTCTGTCTGCCGATAAGAGCTGGAATTCAAAGACTGACTCCCTCATCCCATGCGAATTTGCCTTGTCTATCCCTGTCAAATTCTCATGGTCCTGTTAGTTTTTAACAAAACTGTATTTAATGAAAATCCCAGGAGTAATGTAGAGAAGATTTCCACCCACACTAAGACTAAAACTCGATTCGTTGACTTAAGCTGTTTCACCGTGGGTTAGTGTAAATTTTTTATAAGGGATTATAACAGCTACACTGTTTCCGATAGCCACCGTGCGATAGTCGAACTTCAGAGGGCACACCCAGAAACACTTTCATATATTTATTTTTTACTCTTCGTTGATAGTACTATGCTTTAGAAAGGAATTAGTGGCAACCCCAAACAGCTGATGATATGTGCAAATTTCCTGGCAAAACTGTCTCAGCTTTCTTTGGACGCAACTTGCTTAGGAACGGTGCCAGGTTTGTTACTCTAAAACCTCTCCAAATGGTATACATATTATAAAGAAAGCTGGCACTAATTTTGTTCATCGCTTACATTCATATCCAAATTTTGCTTATTACATGGCATGACTCACTACCTATCGATTTAAAATTCTCTTTCAACACTTATCTTATGACCATTTTGAAGTTCTTTCCAAAGTCTTAAGCATCATTTACCATTCCACATCTTACAGTGACAATCTTTGGAGAACTTCAACTCCTTGACGTTATATGTATGCGATATTATCGAATGCTTGTCAAGAGTCTTAAACTTGCAGATAATTTGCTTTCGGTCTTACCACATTGGTACCAAGAACTATAGGACCACGGGAACCCTGGGTTTTTAGCAGCGGCTTTCATGGAGGCTGTTGTTTTAACACGTTGACTAGGATTACGCGATTCCTGATAGAATAAGCCTATGGATTACGCAGGGCGTATTACGCTCACTCACCATGTATCACAATGGTTCGACCGACTGATAGACTAAAATACAAACGCGTGTCAGCATCTGCTATCTGTCGTACCCCATCCCGTCAATCCAATTTTCCAAGACCTTGTTGATGGTTTCGGGTACTATCTTACAAAAAACTCGGACGATATTAGCCTTAAGGGTAGGGATCATTCCTGTATTACTAGCATAACATCGGTCTTTGAAGGTATCTCACAAGAAAAATTCTTAAGGTGTCAAATCGGAGGTGCGAGATGGCCAATTGACATCATTAAGAAGGCAGATAACACGATTGCTGAAACTAGTGTGCAAAAAGATCGATAATTTAATGAGTTGTGTCACATTATGTGTCATGTCAGGCTACAAAAGGTTGTGGTTAGTTGCTTTAATAACGGTGCTGAAATAGCGTTACCAACAGTATTTTCGAACAAATCCGCATCAAACTATTACTCACTGTGAATTCGTTGGCATTCCTTACCGAGAATGACGAAAGGTGGTTCCGATTCCCAGTTGCGGTATTTTCGTTTGTTGACGTAGTCGCAGAAAAATAATTTTACGACCAAATTCGTTGACCGATTAGTTTGCAATTTTTGTTTTAATGTTGCGCAAACGTAAAAAGACTAATTATGACCCGCGGAGGTATGATACTGGCCAATTGAGGTATGATACTATGTAATAATTAATATTTTAGATAGAATCTATCAGTGCCAAAACGACATAATATTTAACAAGATACTTGTATTTGGACTACCCGGTTGGTAACACGAGTCAAAGCGAAAACCCCTGTGTTACTGGTATGTGAAAATGCGAAAATCTGCCGTCAGTTACATATCATGATATCATATACATTACTGGTTGGTTGCCTCACCTAACTTTATCAGATAATTAAGAAGGCAGAGTCGCCAAGGTTTCGGATGAAAGTAACCGATAGCTCAATAAATTATTATCCATACATATAATAAAACTGTAACTCATTTCCTGTCTGTCTGCCCTTCTTTTTATGTGTTCGCATCACGTGAAAACTACTGGATGGATTTTAACAAAATTATATGAGGAGATACCACAGTATCCTGATTCCAAGATAGGATACTTTTTTTCTGCAAAAATATCTTATTTCCAAGAAAAAGTGGAGAAAAGTTAGTGAAAGTACGGCGATTATTTTTAACGATTTAAAGATACTGCATACTTTAAGGAATCTTTTATTTTTGAAAGCAGTATATTTTAAGCAACGTTGCGCAACAGATGGAGCTGTTTTCAAATAATTACAAAATATGAATTTAATGCGGGATATTTAAAACACGGTTGCGCAACAAAATAAAATAATGACAAAATATAAATTACTCACTGCCAAATATCCAATTGAATAAAATTTTTATTTGATTTGTTTTTTATTTTGTGGAATTACATTGTTATTAAAATATTATAAACACCTTTTGCAGAGCAATACAACCATTTTTAGAAGTTTATATAAATTTTAGAATTTTATCTAGGGACGGGAACCTTTATAAGGGGTGAACCATTTCGAGGTTCCCTACTTTTCTAAAGAAAAAAAAAAAAAAAACACAGAAAATTCAAATTTAATGGAGAATGTTTATCATCATTTGAATGAACATTCTTTGGCATTTATTTTTTGAAGATTATGTCTATCAAATGTTGGCCGTTGCTACGTCGCAGATGGTCCATCCGTTGAGTCCAATTTTCGATGACTCGTTCGAGCATTTCGACTGGTAAGTGGCGAATGACAACAGGGTTTACAACCAAATTTTTGGTATGCCAATGGGAAACCCGCTATCTCCCACGATTGCCGACATCGTACTTGATAATTTACTTGACGTAGCATTGACTGAACTTAACAATAAAGACATTCATATAAAATACGTAGCCAAGTACGTAGATGATATTTTAGCTGTAATCCACATGGACGACAAAGATGAGATTCTGAAAACTTTAAACGGATATCACCCCAAAATCAAATTTACAGTGGAAGTTGAAAAAGAAAGGGAAATAGCATACCTGGATACCAAATTGTATAGAGGCGACAACCAAATAATATTTGACTGGTACGCTAAAAATACATTAATTTCAATGCTACTCAACCGAAAAGCCAAATAATCAATACAGCCAGGAATTTCATCACGAGAGTACTAAAGATTAGCGACAAACAATTTCACAAACAAAATATTCAAAAAATCAAAAAAATATTAATATCAAATAGTTTTCCTCAAAATTTAATAAAATCATTAATAACATCAAACGAAACAGCAAGAAATACTGACCGTGACAACATAAATAACAATGTAAAACATTTTTTCGGTGTAAAATATATACCTGGTCTCACTGATACAAAAAACATAAGAACAACAATAAACAAAAATGACATAATATTTGCTTACAAACCAAACAAAACATTAAGTGCAATATTCACAAGCACAAAAACACCAATACCTAAATTACAACAAAACAACGTTGTTTATGAAATTGCATGCAAAGGTAATGAAGACAACAACTGCAACTTAATTTATATTGGTACGACTAAAAGAAATTTGGAAACAAGAATGAACGAACACAAGGCTGATATCAACAAAAGTAAAGAGAGCACTGCATTATCACAACACGTAATAGAATCAAATCACAAACCTGACTTTGACAATATAAAAATACTAGATAAAGTAAACAATGAGAGAAAGCGGTTCATAACAGAAAGCTTAAGAATTCAGCAAAAAATACACAAAACAATAAACAAAAAAGAAGACGTTGACAATTTAAGCGCCAGTTACAGGGTTGTAATAGAAAATAGCCATTTAAAATAAAATTTCTGTTTCTTTATGTTTGTGGTAATATTTGTATATGTGTAGTTATGTTTATTTAATTTAAAAGTTATAAATGTTATAAGCAAAATATTGTATTACTGTAAGTAATTAGTGCTTAATAATTCTGTTGTTTATTTGTTAACTATAATGATGTTTTTATATTTTATGTAAATAGACGAATCCCTTGATAAAGTGAACATATAATTCACGAAACGTCGGGAAAAAATGTAATAAAAAAATTCTGCATTTTTATTAACAAAAAAGAGTTAGGCCTTATTAGCTTAAAGATAATAATCAACACAATAAAATTCAACTTGGCCAAAAAATACATACAACGCGACACTCGTGATGTTTTCCTCCAAGGCCTAAATCGAAGCGGGTTTGTCCGCATAAAATTTAGACTTTACATATCTAACGGTGTGATATCACACGATATTGGTGGCCAATCGACCGGCCCAAAATGTGAAATTATGTGCTCACCCAAAATGTTCTCTTAATAAATCTATTGATTGATGCGATGTGTGGGAAGTGGCGCCGTCTTACTGAAACCAAATGCCGCCGAGATCACGAGCTTCAATTTCAGGCATCAAATAGTCGGTTATCATGGCACGATAATGGTCGCCATTTTTAAAGAAATATGGACCGATGATTCCACCGGCCCACAAACCTTACCAAACCGTGGTTTTTTCTGGAGGAAGTGGTAGCTCTTGAACCTCTTCGGGTTGCTCTTCGTCCCAAATGCGGAAATTTTGTTTGTTTACATACCCTTTGAACCAGAAATGGGCCTCATCGCTAAACAAAATTTGCCTCCAAAACGTCGGATCTTCTTGGAACTTTTCAAGAGCCCATAGAGCGAAGCGATTCAGTCTTATGTCTTTCCATTATGAAATGCGAAACAATACGAAACAAAAATAACATGACAGCATGACACGACTTACACGTGATCTGTCAAAAAAAGGGTATTGAGAAAAGTACTTAGAAATGGATCACCCTTTATAAATTTAATACGTAAGATTCGTAAAATTGGGTGTAGATTACTTTCAAAGCAAAATAGAACAAAATATTGTCAGGACGCACACAACGTGTATGGGCACAGCTAGTTTAAAATAAATAATGGGTGATTTTTTTGAGGTTAGGATTTTCATGCATTAGTATTTGACAGATCACGTGAGATTTCAGACATGGTGCCAAAGAGAAAGATGCTCAGTATGGTTTGACATTTCATCATGAATAGACTTACTAACGAGCAACGCTTGCAAATCATTGAATTTTATTACCAAAATCAGTGTTCGGTTCGAAATGTTCAAATGTGACAAATTTTGTTCAGCGATGAGGCTCATTTCTGGTTGAATGGCTACGTAAATAAGCAAAATTGCCGCATTTGGAGTGAAGAGCAACCAGAAGCCGTTCAAGAACTGCCCATGCATCCCGAAAAATGCACTGTTTGGTGTGGTTTGTACGCTGGTGGAATCAATGGACCGTATTTTTTCAAAGATGCTGTTGGACGCAACGTTACGGTGAATGGCGATCGCTATCGTTCGATGCTAACAAACTTTTTGTTGCCAAAAATGGAACAACTGAACTTGGTTGACATGTGGTTTCAACAAGATGGCGCTACATGCCACACAGCTCGCGATTCTATGGCCATTTTGAGGGAAAACTTCGGAGAACAATTCATCTCAAGAAATGGACCGGTAAGTTGGCCACCAAGATCATGCGATTTGACGCCTTTAGACTATTTTTTGTGGGGCTACGTCAAGTCTAAAGTCTACAGAAATAAGCCAGCAACTATTCCAGCTTTGGAAGACAACATTTCCGAAGAAATTCGGGCTATTCCGGCCGAAATGCTCGAAAAAGTTGCCCAAAATTGGACTTTCCGAATGGACCACCTAAGACGCAGCCGCGGTCAACATTTAAATGAAATTATCTTCAAAAAGTAAATGTCATGGACCAATCTAACGTTTCAAATAAAGAACCGATGAGATTTTGCAAATTTTATGCGTTTTTTTTAAAAAAAAAGTTCTCAAGCTCTTAAAAAATTACTAAACTGGATTTTTAACCCTTTTGAAAACATTATGAAGCCACCCACTCACTCACTGTACATGTTGTATCAATGTAACACCGCTCTCATTTAACTCATAATTCAATGTTGCTCTAGCTGAAGGTTAAAATAATCAAAACTAATCGATCTAATGACTTCTGTATTCTACGATTAGTCTCTTTGTGTAATTTCCCTTTGAGTTTCAACAAGCTCCACTTAAATATTATTGTAGATTTTTTTTACCATTGCAGCCAATGTACTAATTAAACTTAATTAATTTTCATCTCTTTACTTCAATAAGATGACTGCAATCAAATATTTATAAATTTACACGCTACTTACACACTAAAACATTCCACATCATCTTGTGAAAAAAAAGGTTTACAGAAAAGACAACCCTTGTCATTCTATGCTCTATTTCTCCAATCACACATCACACTTATAAAATATAAAACCGTGTCATGTAAAATTGTGATGCTAATTAAAATTTTTCAATAAATTATTAAGATACGAGGGCGGTTTGAAAGGTACGTTATTTGGTTTTTATACGAAACATCAACAATTTGAAACCATAATAGTGAACAGGTAATTTAAAACAAAAAGCAATAGAATGTATTCATACAAATGAGTGTAACAGGCATTTAGGTCTGACACGCTAATTTAAACATGACTTTTTCGCTGAGTGCACATATTCAACAAATATAACAACTTATTTTTTTCAGGTTGATCAAAAATTTTCGTGTACTCTGTTCGAATTTGTGAAAAATATTGAGCAATATTTAGTATTTCACAAGGAAAATTTGACATTTAAAATGTGGTGTCTATCTTGCGATTTGGAAGAATTTTACGATTTTATTGTTTTTAAGTATACCACATTGTTTTAGAAATGTTAACAAAAGCCAAGCGATCAGCTGTTGTTTGAAAAATTCCATATGAAATAATGCCCCTTTGCATTATTTCATAGCTTTCAAAAAAATGTTGTAGGAAACATTTCAATGTTTTTCCACAGCAAAAACAGAGTACTACTTCTGCAATAAAATCGTAAAATTCTTCCAAATCGCGATTTGAAATGTAAAATTTTCCTTGTGAAATAATAAATGTTGCTCAACATTTTCACAAACACAAACAGAGTACTAAGCTTTAGAATAAAACTGTCGTTTTTATTGGCCTTAGGTATGCAACATTGTTTCAAAAATGTAAACAAAAAACATATGTTTGTATTTGGTGTGTGTGGAAAAAAATATTATTTATAAGATTCGTGACAAAAAGTAAAAAAAAAATGTAAACCAATGGAAACTATATTAATATTAACAGCTTGTAGAGCTGCTCCACAATTAATACGAATTGCAATTGCTACCGAGGAATTTTTGGAAACATTAGCTGATCAGCTCTTGGTTGAAATCTCATGCGAAAAAAATGCTGTTCATATTGTTTCGAAGTTGCAAAAAAATGTTGCCAGAAACATTTTTCAGTAGAAAAACATGCTGCCAGAAACATTTCGTTACTTTTCAATAAACTTTATTTCTTATTTATTTTGCAGTAAGTATTTTATACCTTTTGACAGCATTTCCTACGAAATCATGAACAGTGTACTATGCTTAAAGCACTGCATGAGCACAAAAAACGAAGCTCATCAGACGTTCATCACTCACACAGCTCGAGTGTTTCGAGTGTATAAACAAAAAACAAAAAATTTTTTTTAAATATTTGAGAATTTTTAACAAAAACAATTTCTTAAGTAATACAAAATACAAAAAACCACTAATACAAGCAAAACGCAATAATCAAGCTAATTTGCAGTGTTGTCAACTTTGAAATTTCAAAACGCACCAAAGTGAAGAAAAAAACGCACCATTTAAGAGAAAACGCACCAAATTTTACAATTTATTTTTTATTTAAAATCTTGAATGAATTAATTTTCCCAAAAAAGTATAATATTTTTGTTTTAAAAATATAACAATAAAACAGTCTTAAAATTAAAGGTTAAAAAAAGAACAAAATTAAATTATAAGACTTAACAAAAATAAAAAAAACTAAACTAATATGTTTCTATTCAGTTGTACTAGATAATACATTTTTTTATTTCATATATTGCATACACAACTTTTTAAATAGAAATCAGCGATCATTCACAATATACATAGATTAACAAAAAACTTAACAATAACATTTAACTTCAGTCCAAAATTCTAATGTTGAATCAATATTTTTCCATTGCATAAGGTAAACCATTCGCCATCCGTTTCCAAATTGTACTGCCTATGGCATGATATCATTTTTGCCATGAGATAAAACATTTTTTACGTTTAAAACGTTAATTTTTTGTAAAATTTCAACATTAGAAGGCAGTCAGGCCCAAATCTTTTCAACTAATTTTTTGGTGAATTTACAACAAGTTTTTGATATAATCTTTCTTTGCGTCATTGCTTATTTTCTTTATATCTTCAAACTAACAAATATCAAACGATGTATTGATATCACCTGTTAAAAAATTCGAATTCAATGTCAGGCTCAGTGAGTTTGGATTTAAAAATTTTTAAGAGATTGTGCAAATCATCAAATAATTTAGTCTGTTCGGCATTTTTTGATTCAAATGCGAGATTAACACGTTGTACCTATTTTAAAATATTGAATAAATATACTAAGTAAACATAATTAATATCATCATTGTATATATGTTTTAGTTGGTTAGATAAAAAATATTGTTGAGATGTTGGAAATGTATTAAATACCGTTTTTAAAATTGCTTTGTATTTTCTATTGAACTCGTTATCAGTATTATCAGGATACTCATTATCAGTATTTATTATCAGTATTTATATTTGTTCGCAGGTCTTTTGCCTAACAGCTGAATGGGAAAACCAATGTGTTTTGTAGGGATAGCAAAATCCTTACAGTGGCACTGTTGGTGCCACCAAAAATTAAAAAAAAAACACCAAAATTTAAATAAAAAAAGCGCACCACGCATCAACTCGTGAAATTTTCGCACAAAAGAATTGAAAAAGCACCCAAAATGGTGCAAAACGCACCAAGTTGACAACGCTGCTAATTTGTCTTCGTTTATGAACAATTGCTCATGACCTTATGAGCACAATCGTTAGATGAACTTGCTTATACAACTGTTTATTTTACATAGAAAATGACAAAACAATTTATTAATAGGCAAAGGTTGTGATTCTCCTACCGTTTGAATACACATATGTATGTATAAGTTTTAGACAAGTAATTGGTATCGGAAAAATTGTATGGCTTGTGGATTAATGTTTGGTAAAAAATGTTCTTTACTTTGCATATTTCAAATAAAGGGTGATTCTTCAAGTAGAGATACTTTTTTCAATAGCCTTTTTTTTGACAGATAACGTGTGTGTCGTGTCATGCTGTCATGTTATTTTTGTTTAGTATATTGTTTGGCATTTCTCTATGGGCTCTTGAAATTTTGTTTAGCGATGAGGTCCATTTCTGGCTCAATGGGTATGTAAACAAACAAAATTGCCGCATTTGGGACGAAGAGCAACCTGAAGAGATTCAAGAGCTGCCACTTCATCCAGAAAAAACAACGGTTTGGTGTGGTTTGTGGGCCGGTGGAATCATCGGTCCATACTGCTTTAAAAATGATGCCGGTGCGAAAGTAACCATCAATGGCTACCGTTATAGTGCCATGGTAACTGACAATTTAATGACTGAAATTGAAGCTCGTGATCTCGGCGATATTTGGTTTTAGCAAGAGGGCGCCACTTCCCACACATCGCATCAATCAATGGATTTATTGAGAAAACGTTTGGGCCGGTCGATTGGCCACCAAGATCGTGTGATAACACATTGTTAGACTTTTTTTCTATAGGGATATGTAAGGTCTAAATTTTATGAGGACAAACCCTGTTCGATTCAGGCCTTGGAGGAAAACATCACGCGTGTCAATCGCCAGTTACCGGTGGAAATGCTCGAATGAGTCATCGAAAATTGGACTCAACGGATGGACCATCTGCGACGTAGCAACGGCCAACATTTTTTAGACATAATCTACAAAAAATAAATGCCAAAGAATGTTTTTTTCAAATGATAGTAAACATTCTGCATTAAATTTGAATTTCCTGTGTTTTTTTTTTTTTTCTTTAAACAAGTAGGGAACCTCGAAATGAATCACCACGTATTATTTTGGTTGGGCTACACAGGTTATAATGGGCCCTGAAAGACAATTGCTTTGGGTTCTTTTTAAACCAAAGTATAGCCATCTCATACTTTGGCGCTTGTAGGCGCTTCGGTGTAAGGCCTGCCTATTGCCTTTACTATTATATTTAAAAGTTCTAAGAAAAAGTGTTATTATATTTGAATAATTTGTTTGCTAAAGCTTTAAAAATATGTACCACAGTAATATCAACCACATAAATGATTTTTTAAATTAAGTAAAAAATAAACCACAGCATTGTAAATGAAAGGGGTTTATATTAAAAAAGCTAAGTGTTTGTAGTTGCTGTTTTATAAATTGATTATTAATATTTTCTTATTTATTTAATTCAATTTAAAAAATATATTTAATTTTATGAATGAACACCATTGTAGTATGTTGTCAATATAATTTTGTTGTATTTAACTTAAATGTAGCTAATATTTAAACAACTAAAAGATTCATTCCACATTGTGAAAAGTGTACTTAAAATGTTTACTTTGTGATAAGGGTTTTATAAATGTCAATAAAAATTGTTGTGGTTTGAAAAAAGATTCGAGTTTAAATATTTGTTAAAGAGATCATATTTTAAATGTGTTATATTTCTTTATACACATTTGGGGTTCTTTTAATAATTTTGATTTTAAGAAAATAATTTCTTGTTCATTTGTTGAGCCCTCCGCAAGGTGTGGGGAAGGGTATATTTTATTTTGTCTTATTGTGTTACATTTTTTTAAGTATTAATATGAGGTTTATAGCAGTGTCTCAAGGCATTACACCTATCCCCCATATTGCATGGTAGATATTTTTCTATGAAATAAAAAAAAAAATAAATAAATGAAAGAAAAAAATTGTTGTCGAACGTAATTTACTTGAATCTTAAACAACATTTTCTTTTTACTCAAACATAAATAATTAATTTATGGAAGGAATAGAAATTTGTTTAATGGTTTATTGTTCCTGTAATAACAAATTGAACTTCAAGCGGGTACAGCTGCAGGTATAACTAGAGAAGGAAATTTATTTGTTTTTGAACATTAATAAAGTTCTTTTGCCATTGAAAAATTAATCATTTAATAATTTGTACTGTGTTTCCAATATAATTCTCATTCTGTTCTATTTCTAAAATTATTTGTTCATCTCTAATGCTGAAAGTCCATACCACGCGTTCTACGCTTACGCGCTTTTAATGCTTTTCATACTTTATACGCGTTCTATACTTTTCAAACTTCAAATTACATGCAACCCTTTTTATGCGCCGAGTTTTTGTTTTGAGCAGCTGTAGTATAAATGAAATAAAAACAATTTTTGCTAAAATAGAGAGTGAAATAGGAATTTTAAAATAATTTTTGAAATTCACTAAGTTTATGCACATAATATTTTGTGCAAAAATCATTAATTAGCTTCTGAATTACAGTTGTTTAATAAGTTGATATAATTAAATATACATGTCAGAGATGAGACTAAGTACGTAAAAGTAATCGACAACTAAAATGAAAATTTTTTGATGAAAGAATTGTTGTAAAAATTTATTTTAATGAATTTTAAACATTAAAATATTTGTAATCTTTATTACAAAATACTTTTGTTTTAAGAAAAAAAACTTTTTAATACAAAAATACATAAAAAAGTAATCAATGACGCAAACATATTTATCGATAGCATTGTGAATAAAATATAATTTACCATCCTTGGCTATGAAAACAGCTGACATTTTTTCATGGCGCTAGCAAAGCGTAGAAAAGTAGAAAGTAAACCTACTTCATGCGTTCTATGCTTCTTAAGCATTCTATGCGATGTGCTTGTAACAATTACACTGATCTTACTTTTTTGACAGACGCATGTAAAGCGTGTGCGCATAGAACGCGTGGTATGGACTTTCAGCTTAAAATTTGGATGCCGATGATCTGGTTTAAGCAACCAGTTAAATAGGTGAAGGATCAGGGATAGAAAAGTTAATGCGATCGAACATTTTCTGATTATATTTAATAGTTAAAAAAAAACCATTGTACTCCCCTGAATCATTTGATACTCTCAACGCAATTTTACTATTGTGTATTTTTCTTTTTCTCTCCAACCACCACTCAGAGGATGACCCTTACTCATGTAAGTTATGGCATTGTGCCCTAACTAGAAAATTTGGTTATGGGAAGGGGAATAAAGGGAGTAGCGCTTGTGAGCATTCGATATGAATTTTTCCACATTCACAGGAAAGACCTCTGTAGGAAGATGATTTCACATATGAACTGTTCGGCTAAAAAGCGAATTCTGTCTGCAATGCACAGTGTGATTCACTCGTCAAACGACCAGAAATGAATAAGCTAACAAAGAAAGGCATGTTGTACGCAAAAACATAGAGATATCGGTAACGTGTTCCCTAATCTCGTTAGAGCATATGCCGTAGTAGTAGCAATAAAATAGGGACACACATCCCACATTGCACAGTGGGACAGAATAAAAATATTTTGAAAATAACTCAGACATTTGTAAAGGGCTAGGCCGATTAATCCAAAATTTAACACGAGCATAGCAGAGGAGTATCTGAGCTTAAATTTTAACGCTAAACACCATCAGTGGCGGTTGGGTACCTCGCACTTGTTTTGAGCTTGTCATTTCTTTAATTTTTTTAATTCTAAATTATACATGGTCTTAAAGGTCTAGTTAATACCTACAAAATAATGCTTTAGTCTAAAAATTATCATTTAAAATGAACGATAATTTAATGATTAAATCAACATTTTGTAGGAATTACCTGACCTTAAAGACCATGTATGATTTATAGAAATAAAAAATGAAGAAATGTCAAGCTCTAAAAGAATTTTGAAGTGCGAGGTACCCAACTTTGAGACCAAATAGCGCAACCCCTGGCAAGTGTATGGTGCCCAGCTTCAAAATTTAAGCTCTAATACCCCTCTACTATGTCTCACAAATTTTGGATCAATTGGCCGAACCCTTTTACAAATGGCTGAGCTATTTCTAAAATATTTTTATTCTGTCCCACTGTGCATTGCGTCGATGTTCAAGGGAGTCATAAAAAGTTGGATAACCTCATGTCACCTATTAGTTTCTTCGCCCTCTCGTGCAAGTGGTCAAGTACCACCAAAACAGACTTTGGAAGTAGCTTTTGAAAAAAGCATATTTGAAGACTTAAAAAAAGTGTCCATCAAACATCGCACTACATTTTAATGCAGGAACATCAGGAGTTTCCGATACTTATACCATCCATACACACTTGGACCCAAGTGAGCTGTATTGGAGCTGCCTGCTTAACCTACCATCCATAACTACATTACTACGTCTGTGCATAAGTACACAAAATTGAGTCTTACGAACATTAAAATCGACTCTATTCGCCTGGCCCCAATCAGATGTTGTTAGTATATCTAAAACGCTCGGTCATTTTGGGTAATGAATACGAAGGGCAAATGCTGTTGTCATCTGCAAAATAGTAAATAGGATTGATAGAAAAATAAGAAATAGGGCAGGAGAAAGAACAGAGCCTTGCGGAAACTCTGAAATAATGTTAAAATCCTATCTATAACAACTTCCTCAGGGGTGACCAAGAAAGGTCGATATAAATCTTTTGTCAATCGATATAAACAACTTTTGTCAGAAACGCACCATGCCACACTCTATCAAAAGCCTTAGATATATCTAGAGCCACCGCCTTATATATTTAAAGTAGCATAACAATAAAATTTTGCTTTAGTAGTAATTGAAAACTATTTTTGATACCAAAAAAAATTTTTTTCCATCCCTGGTGATGATATTGGTTTATGCCCCAACAAAAAATTTTATTTTTATCATAAAAAGCTATAAGTA
Organism: Phasia obesa; assembly: GCA_949628195.1. Taxonomy (NCBI): domain Eukaryota; kingdom Metazoa; phylum Arthropoda; class Insecta; order Diptera; family Tachinidae; genus Phasia; species Phasia obesa. The sequence goes on along the minus strand of OX451216.1, from coordinate 143,196,696 downwards.
ACACAGTGAAACAAATAAAAACTTTTTGAAAAAAAGATGAACTTGACAATATAGGTTCGATTCTACTATTAAAGGGTAGTAAAACCCGATACACAGTTTCGACTAATTTTTAATTATGGGGCTGGAAAGATTCAGAAAATCATTGGGCCCTTCAAAAAAGGTGGTGTCATCAATTTTTGTCTAATATCTCACTAAAACTTTTGTGAACATACTAATACAAACTGAACATGTCTAGGCGCCCTAAAGTGCTCATTAACCGTCTTCAAAAAAGAATGAGGTTATCAATTCGACTGAATGTTGCTTTTTTATGCATGTAACCGCAAACTCAGCCATTTCTGAACCACTTTTAAAATTTTTTTCTTTATTTGAAAGGTTATGCTTTCACTTTGGTCCCAATTTAAAAATAGTTCATTATACTAAAAATTAAAGGGTGTCCCCATACAACATATATGTTTTTTACGTGTATTAAGAACCGTAAAGGGTACCAAATTAAAATTAAAAAAAACTGCGTATCGCTATAGCTCTCAATAACAGGAATTAATAAAAAAAATAAATTTAAAGGGTGTCCCCCTAGGTGAACTCTTATAACCAAAACCTTAAAAATTTTACAGAATATCGATTACAATGACCGTTACAATAAAATATATAAATATAGAAAATTTTAAATTAAAGGGTGCCCCAAAAGTTCATTTATTTTGATGTATATGGCTTTATTTTTGAACAGTTGTACACAGACCGCTGAAATTTACAAAGAACCTGTATTGCTAAGTCCGCTATAACAAAAAGTATAAAATTTGAATTTGGAAATAAAAGGGTGTCCCAATAGTTAATGGAATTCTATGTATGCGGCCAAACTTTTGAACTGTTATAGACAGACAGCTGAAATTTACAAAGAACCTGTATTGAAAAGTTCACTATAGCAGGTATACAATTTGAATTTAGATATTAAAGGGTGCCCCCATAAATTATGTAAATGTAATCTTTTGAACCGCTAAACACAAACACTTGTAAATTAGGCTGAATATCCACTACTTTCTCTGGTATAATAACAAGTATAAATATTTGAAATTATAATGTAAAGGGTGTGCCAATAGTTCATGTTATTTGATACATATGGCCAAACTTTTGAACCTTTATATACAGATAGTTGAAATTTACAAAGAATCTTTGTGCCCAAGTCCTCTATAACAACAGGTCTTTATTTAAAATTGTAAATTAAAGGGTGTCCCGATAGGTGTTGTTATTTGATCTATGTGACCCGATCTTTGAAACCGTTATAGACAGAGGCTTGAATGGTGTCCCCATAAAAGACGGATGCTGGTGAAAATAGCTTAACTTTTGAACAGTAATAGGGAGAGGCTTGACATTCACATAGTCTTTACTTTTTTTCCCCTTTAATAATTTAGCACATCTTTTATTTGGTTTAAATCTAATTCTTACAGATTACTTCTTACATTGTAAAAAACTTAAATTTACTGAGAATTTTATTTTAAAAACAACAACCAAAAAAAAGCAAAAAAATACAACAACAACAAACAAGGTTCAAATGCCAGTAATGTAAAAGTCAGTATAAAACTGCTGTTTTTAAGGTACACGACACGTTCGGATTGTATTGGTGTGTTTATGGAATTTGTTCAGTTTTACAGTGGCTAAGTGTAAGTAATGCTGAAAAAAGGAAAAAAATTAATTTAATTTTTTTTTGTTTTCAAAAAAGTGCAGGAATATACATATATTATTTTTTTTTTTTTTTTTATATATAAAATCTATATAGAGCTTATTAAGCGAGTCCTTAGCTACATCATTGCCGAACAAAGTTAAGGGCTATTACCAAGTTTGAATGAGTTATTAGACAAAAACTATTGACACCTTTTTTGAAGGCCCCACTGATTTTCAGAATCTCTCGACGGCCATAAGTAAAAATTGACCACCAATTTCGCCAAACTCAGTTTAGAGTCTTACTGCCCTTTCATAGAACATATACTGTCATTTTCTTGTATTTTTTTCACTGTTGCACTGTGTAATTAGAACAATATTATTATTTTTAATAAAAAACATATATAAAAATAATATGTATCCCTTAACTAACACACTGAGTAATGCAAAAGTGAAAAATTTACCGGCTACCTAAGCGCTACCTAAACGGTGTTAAGAATCATTCCTAGGAAGTTCATATGTTCTAGAAAGTTGTTTATTGAGATCTTAGGTTCATTTTTGTAGTTGATTGTTTCCTTGAATTTTGAACTGTTTGCTACCTATGGACCTGAACAGGGGAAAAAAGGTAAAAAAAATTGAATTTTTTAAAGTTTTGAAGCGATTTTGACCTTGAAGATGAAGTTTTTTTGATTTTATATGTTAACAATTTTTGTTCTTTATGATAAGAGCTAAAACTTTGCCTCAGAGAGTATATCAAAATTCCAAACGGTTTGCAAAATATGAGCATGGTTAAATGATCATTTTTATTGCAAAAATGACATCGAGGCCCCACATCTTTCAGGGTCCTTAAAAAAAACCTGGAGGACTTTGGGCAAAACTGGGAGACAGGGGTCTTTTTTTGGTCTTTTATCACGTAGTGGTGTCCGTATATGGTTATTTTTTTCCGTGTTGCACTGTGTAATCAACTAAATAATTTGCTTAGTAAAAAACTTAAACAAAAATTTAAATCAATTAAAACGGCAGCCATAATTAAACTGTGTGTTAATCATAAGTATACAACCCTTTTGTCATAAATTTAATTTGAATTACAATTAAAAAAAGGAAAACACAAAAAATAACTTATAATAAAACAACACATTTAATGTGTGTAGTTTTTATCTCTACACTAAGTAAATAATAATAATAATAATTATCATGTGGTAGAAATTATGAGGAACTTAGAAACACATAAATACGCCTTCTATACATATATATCATGTTCATATGTAAAAACATACATATACGTATGTATGCATAACTAAGTGGCATATGAACTTGCTATACAATTACAATCGAAGCTACAAATCGCCAACAAAACATGAACTGCCTGCATAACCATTTGGATACAACATCGAAGAGCTCCCCCGGTTTAATTAGTTTTGCTGCTTTTATAATTTTATTTTTTCATTTTCTTTTTCATCATTGTTATTAAAATGTTATGAAAAAAAAAACAATTGATGTTCAGTGACATTTGCCAGTGCCACATGCAATTTACTACATTTGGTCTTATCAAACCGATGCATGTAGTTGCATACTGCGTTGTGTATGTATGTGAACATGACTTAAAGAAATGAGAGTTATTGAATTTTTCATTATTTCAAGTATAGCGAATAATGTTTATTATGAATTCATTACTTTAATTTTTCATAAACAAACATTATTAATAAAATGTTCGTTATAAATTATTAAGTTCTTTGGAACTAATGTATGACGTTTTTTATTTATCGGTTAAATGGGTGGTTGGTCTGCGTGGCAGCCTGCTTGGCTCAAGCATTCTAGTATTACTTAGTGATTGCGTATTGACGCCACCCTACTCATCCACATAATAAAGCTGATCCAAATTTGGATCTTATTAGAAAGTTAATCCGTCTTGTGGTATTGAGATATCTGTTGGCATCGAAACCACTGTAAGAGGTGTTTTAAATATTATTTAAAACAATCAAATTCCACAAAGTAAAAATACAAATAAAATACAATTTTTATTCAACTGGCGCCATCTGTTTAAAATATCCCACTTTCAAAAATAAAATGTGCGCAATGGTGTTTAAAATATCCCAGTTTTAAATCGAAAATTGCGTACTTTCACTGCTTTTTCTCCACTCTATCTTGGAAATGAGATATTTTTGTGGAATCAGGTAACTCAAGCTTAGGTAACTCTTCACAAAATTTCGTTAAAATCCATCCAGTAGTGTTTACGTGATGCGAACACAAACGAAAAGCAGACAGACAGACGGAAATGTGTTACTATTTTATTACATATCGATTTACTTGTCTTTATAACGCAAACACATGTTTCTTGTCACCTTACATTTGTTTAGTTTAGCTCTCTGAAGGTATTACCCGTAAATACTATTTTTATCATACTCCATCCTCCTGTTCATTCCCAAAAAACTTACTAAGTCCGGTATCTAAATTATGGCCATGTCAGCTTGACGACCCAGCCTGTATGACGCATTCTTTCATTGGCCTACTATAAGCGAAGAGGTAATGTTTGATGTCATTGTCAGGAGAGCCGCCTGACAGAGAACAAAAATACCAACTCTCCTCCCAACATTCCTATCAAGTGGAACTCTAAATACCTCCCTAATAGCAAGAATTTCGGCTTGAAAAACAATTGCCTCGTTGGAGAGACGATAAGAGAGTCGTAAGTCTGAGAAGATCTTAGAGACTACACCACAGGTCATCTTCGAACCGTTAGCATTATCCCTTTTATTATTTGTACTTTCAGAGCTAAAGTTAGCTTTCGAGTAAACTCAAAAGCAAGTTCAAATAAGAAAAAAAGTTACAGCAAGAAAGCTAGCAAGGTCTTAGGCGGGACCGATAATTTAGAATAAAATCTGTTTTAGGTGTATTAAGTATTAAAGCATTGTAAGCTCCGCAACAACTTGTAGATGCATTCATTTTTAGACAATTGTATGTCTGTAAAAATAACCCTTGATCTAGAGAATATGCTGGAAATGATAGCAGTTCGTAGGCCATAGTGCCTACACACGTGTGCACCCGTGGATTTTCGGGATTGCGGTACCCATCGCACAGTTGCTGTTTTAACTAACCCGATTCTTTCGTCGGTGTCTCGGAATTTGCAATTCATTTCCATGGAGATATGTCACACTTCCTAAGCTTTCAGAAATACTCACGCACTAATTGAAAGGCTTGTCAGTCAATGGTGAGTTCATTTTTAATTCACAATTTCTCTGAATTTTCCAAACACCCCTTTCATATTGACGAAGTTAAACCAAGATGTTGAACAAATTTATAAACTTTAGGAGCAAACTTACGTTATTTTTGCAATACGGCTTTTCAATGAAAAAGCTTTGGTCGTGCTTGTAGTGCCTCATTGTTGCTCCATGATCCTAATTGTCAGCCGATAATTTTATTTATTTTTTGTTTGCGAAACTAAAGCGGCGAAAAATTCAAATCTTGTGGAAATTGTCGGTCATCTTTTTGTATTAATTTGAATAGTTTTAGATTCACTTTCCCAACCGGTGGGGTGTTGAGTTAAGTTAGAAGGTAGTCTGGGGTTGTGGGTTCGATTGTCACAAAAATACTGGCCTTTTTTTATAGAAAGGTCGACAGGAATGCTAGAAAGATTCTTAGATAAAATTGGTGTACCTTAAACTGAGTTAGGTGACAGGTTACGGAAACTTTAAGTATTATCAGGTCATAATAAAAATCGAAGAGGACGATACTTGCGAACTGACTGGAAGAGGCTGAGGCAGTATCGTACATTATGTGAAAATGTCCACTTACGTTAGGCTTAAAACCCATATTAAAAACTAGCTGTACCCGCCACGTAGTGGGCTTCCTGACAATCTTTTACTCGACAATTGCAAGAATCTTACTTTTATAGTGCTTCAGTTATGGTTTATGTATTTCTTTATATAAAGGTACCCATCCTTGGATATAATTTTAAAATTTATAACAAATTCTAAAATTCTTAAAATTATTGTAAGAGCTCTGTAAGAGGTGTTGAAAATACCCAGTTTTAAACCAAAATTTTCAGTACCTTTAAACCGAAAATTGCGTTTTCACTGTTTTTTTTTTTCATTTTCTCTTAGGAATAAGATAAACGGTACCCTCTATTGGGATCAGAATACTAAGGTACCTCCACACAAAACTTTGTTAAAATCCACCCAGTAGTTTTTATGTGATGCGAACACAAACGAAAAGCAGACAGACAGACGGATATAAGTTACTATTTTATTATATGTATAGATTACGGATGAAATGGGGAATTTTTGTTGAGTATGCAATTCAGACTCTGTGATGAGTCTGTAAGTCGATCGATATCAGACGCCAGACTTAAATCACTGCAGTCCAGTGAAAAGGCTTGTGAAACCAAATGAAGTTAAGGTACCGAGTAACAGAAATCATTGGGAAACGAGGTGGTTTGAAAAAGGAACCCATAAAGTAAGTGGTCTGATTCGTATGACCCTACAAAAGCAATAATCACCCAAACGATTGTTTTAATTGAATGTTTAAGCAGGCAATATTGTTTTAAACCTCCTCCGCCATGTAAATAACATTCCATTGTCAAATTTACAAACAGGTTAAGAAAAAAAAATTGTTTTACAAATGACAACAACAAATCCAACCATGTGCGTAGCTCTAATTTTGAAAACTGGTTCAAAAAGATTTCAAAAATATTGTAATTTTATTGACAAGCCTAAAGAGGATGTCGCTACCTACACGACAATACAATACCTGCATACGCACACCCATTCAAATGCACACGAATATCAAACAAACTCACCCTGATACATGAATGTGAAAAATAAAAAAAAAAAATAAAAAAAACCTACATACAATTTATGTGCTGTTGTTGTTGTTTTTGTTGATTGAGTGCTTTAACGGTCAATGAACAATATGCATGTTTTGTTATAATGTATTTTGTTATTGTAGTTGTTGTTGGTTATTGATTAGCTACAAAAAAGTAAAACTTTACCAGCATGAGTGAGTTTAAATATTTGAGTATTTTTGAGCCGAGTATTTGAGCGGAAATAGCTGAATGCCGGTTTGTTTTGTATTTAAGCAAAACAATGCAGTTAAATGAACGATTTTCAGGGATGTGACCAAAAATAAATTTCACCAAAAATCTTAAATTCATAAATGATTCATATCTCACCACAAAATCACAAATTCATTAAAAAATAGAAATTTAATTAAAAATGTTACAATCAAATTCAATAAAATTTTAAAATTTCACTAAAAAATAAAAAGTTATTTGCTGGGAGCTAAATTTAGTATCTGAATTTCTTCTTCACATCACCACTTTTCCAATTTCTAATACAAATTGTTGCATCGCTTCGCTATCTATTTAAGTGCATAAAACAGATTTAGTTTATTACATTTGCTTTTATATAAAAGAATGAAGATGTACGAGTATACACCTCGGAGGGTTTTCAGTTCTTCATCCGCGATTTTAGATATTCTGATGTGGAATCCATGGGTGCTTTTGAATCACAGTAATGCAAAAAAGGGAAGTTTTGAACTGTCGAGTCACATGCTACCAACCAGCCTTTACTGTTAACTTTAGTCATTTTAGACTTTCGAATAATAACTGCCGGACTTCTTTCTCATCACGCAGTTTCTAGTAATTGCTAGCATTTGCCCAAGGCTTAGATTACATTTAACAAGTTTCTGCCCGTGATCATAAGTCTAATGTTACCTAGTGGAGAACATTTACACGCAAAGTGCTCTAACGTCTCAGCCTCTTCTAGCCACAGTCTGCAAGTATCACCTTCTACGATTTTCATTTTGGCTAGATGATACTTGAAGTTTTCATGACCTGTCACTAACACAGTTATCCAACTTAAAGTACTTCTTTTATATCTGATAACCACACATGGCGAAAACAATGTGAATACTTATGCTGGCAGGACCAATGCTCATTCTCTTGTTTAGGTGTTGGAGGCTATCTATACTATCAGTCTACCGGTGCCCCTGTTGAGTAGTGAAACATCACAGCTTACTTAATCGCCCTCCCTGCGATTCAGGCTCAAACCACACCCACCACATTACTTTCACAAACCCCGGAAGCATCGGCGTCCCTGGATGGAATTATAATATGTGTGTTGAACCTTGTCCGACTGTGGTCTTACATTCGAGTGAAATAAAAGCGTAGACTAGCACTGTGTGTAGTACAGCACACTCTACGATAACGTGCCGTGTATCGAAAGCACCGATACCGCACAGTCACAATGAGTAGCAATTTATAGAGCATGGCAAACCATGGACTCCTGTCCTAACCTCTGGCTTAGGGTTTGGAGACCATCCAACTCCTGTAGAGTGCAACGGCACACTTTGATCAGCAATGCACCATCTCGGCATACATCGATCTTAAACCACAAACACCACGTATACCCCTGAAGGAGACCTCACCAAAAACCATTCACATAGTTGAGAGAGTCTCTGTGGGGCTACCGGTTCCCGTGGTACCAGTCATTTGGGCACTAGTTGCGCCTCGAAGAGAACCCGTGATATCACACACCTTTTCTTCCAGATTCAGGTTGCAAGAGCACATAGTCAAAGCCTTTGGAATATACAGCACTGTCCATAGCGGTTTAGCCGGGTATCGCGCATCCGAAATGTTAAATTTTTTATAACTTTGGCACCTTTTCTTTTGAGGGTTGGGAACGAATCACACTATTTTGGGGGCCAGTTGATATCACTGTGCCATGTGCTCAAATCACTCGTGCAGAATGTCCAACGTAACATGAGCAATGTGGCATTGAGCAACGTCTTATTGAAACCACACGCCGTTGGTATCGATATCATCCAATTCAGATTAAACTAAGTTGGTAATCATCGACCTATAGCTCTCGCCTTTGACGATGATGGCCTGGTCAAGGTCGTTTTCAAATAAATATAGTCCGATAACGCCGCCAGCCCAAAATCTACCCAAAGAAGTGATATTTTTGAAATGCATTAAACGCTCTTGGCTCTCATGTGGCTTAGTATTATCCCGAAACCCACAATTTGGTTGGTTAATGTACCCAATTAGCCAGAAATGGGCCTGGCTTCAATGCTGAATTTTTTTTTTTTTTTTTTTAAAGTTGCCCAAACCGAACATTGTTTGCATATTCATGCATAATTTCTATTTAACATTTGGACGTCATTTGATTGTAGAGGTAAATGTTTACAATGTAGTTTATGATTTAATAAAAAAATAAAAAAAACTTTCACATCAAATTTGTGATACCCTCGTATCATATTATAACTGGCCAGAAAAGGTACTTTTATAACCCTGTTTTAAATACGCTTACGAAAAGTACTTTGATGTAAAGCAAACATCAGTGTAAATATTTTGAGTGTATTTTGAGTGACTTTTAGTTAAATAAGAGTAAGTGAGAGAGTTTATAGAGAGAAGTTAGCATTTGTTTGTTTGTATTTTGTTAAGGTCTTGTTGCATAGATCTTTTTTAGTATCGTCTAATTTAGTAGCTAACTGATGGATTAACGAGGCGGTGTGTGAGATACGGTTAAAATTTTGCAGAAAAAGATATTTCGCTTAAAGAAAAATGTTTGTGTTTCACATTTAGAGTGATTTCGAAAAATACGAAACATTTCTTTTGGGTTTAAAAAATTTATTTATTAATAATAAAGATAAAATATTTAAAAAAAATATATAAAAAAAAACTGTTATAGTGCTAACAAACCAGTTAATGTTGTTTTAAATTCTTTTTCTTACACTTAATTAACCATAAGGCATGACTAACTTACCAACTGTCAATTGGATTTAATGTTAAAAAATCTTGAGTCCATGAAGAATTAAAAAAAAAACTAAAAGAAAAAGAAAAATCTTAAAAAAAGAAACATAAAAGACGCGTAGAATATTGCAATTTCCCCTTCAAAACAACACCACACCTGTTCAGTGAAGTTGAACTGTTTCCACTGCACTCGCCTAAACATACATAAGTGCCAGTACATTTTTTTGTTTGCAACATTTGTGCTTTAAAGTCATCAAAACTTTGTAGTAAAATGAAACCAGTATTTTAACGCATTACAGTGAAAAAACAAATTAAAAAAAAATATCTAACAGTTTTAATACAATTAAATGAATATAATAAAAAAAAAACAATTTAAAATTGCTTTGTTAAACTTAAAACAACAAACGACCTTGTAAAACAAATTATTAAAGATTTTCTTATAATAATTACATTTTCTTAAAAACAAAAACAAAAGAAAAAAACCATCTATCAAACACCAGTCGAATAAACAGACAGACAGACATTGTAATGTTAACAATTAAAAGTTTCACTACCATGAAGTTTACCACATTATGAAGCAAAAATATATTAAATGAAAATTAATTTTGTTTAAAATGAAAATTCATGAGCTAACACGTCATTTTATGTTTTATCTTAAAAAAACAAGTTAAATAAATTAAAAAGTTTTCAATTAAATAAAAAGCTCTTACATAAGGATTTTTGCTGATTTAACACAAACATTTCTCTCGACATTAAATACTTTAAATTCATCTTCCACTAAAACAACTTACGAGTACAACAGCAACAGTTTAATCATTTTGGATTTTATTTATAAACTTTGCTTATTAAATAATTAAATATTTTTTACGGTTTCCCTTAAACCAACCACACAACAACCAACCTTTAGCAACCTTAACAGAAACTTCCTCTTCGGCCAAAAATTGTAAAAAAAAAAAACATTAACCAGCAAGGTAAGTCATCAAAAAAACATAATTTGTAATGTAGACCACAAAAAAAAAAACAACACGCAATGAAAACTTTTGTGATTAAACTTAAAATTCAATCTTGAAAGTTCAAATATCTTTATATAATTTAAATAATTAGTTTTTACAGTCTTGATTATAATTTATCGGGAGTTATAGCATAATAACTATAATACTTTAAACACATAGACGACTGCGAGCGGCTACACAGTTACACGACTGCAAACACCATTGGCTACTACAGTCATTGCCGTAAAGTCAGCTACTTTATTATATTGAAAACAACTAACTGTCATTTACATAGAAGTACAAAGTATTTTAAAGCACAAACAGCTGTTTCCGTACGAAATGTGCGATCGGTTTCGGACTTGGCTTAAGCAAATGACATTTGACGAAACTTAACGAAAAGTGTTGTTAAAGGGCAGTTTAGACAGTAAGACCTTACGTACGTAAAATCTAAGAGAAAATAAAATGAAAATCAATCCGTATGAAAAAATAGAGATTAAAAATCGTATGGTTTTTTTCTTACGTTTACACCATTGGTGTTCAATAAAATGAAGTAAAATTGAAACAGCTGTTGTTAAAATAATAAAATAAAGTGAAAACAAATTAATAGTGCGCGTACTTGTGAAAAATATGCCAAATTTAAAAAAAGTAACAAAGAAAAGGTTCTTGGTGTTGTACTAGCCACTGCCATAATAAAAAAACTCTAAACCAACAACTAAAACAAAATTAAAAAATTTTCACGCTCTTTTGCCAAAAGTTTTTTATTGTTCACAAACTTATTTCTGATGCCAACTGGATCTATTTTGCACTATATTCAGCGGTTTTATGTATTTTGACGAGTTTTGCCTTTGAAAAGGTAGCATTAATAAGAAAAACGCAACCCTGATCCAATGAAGTAGAATAGTTTTTGAAAAATTTCAAAACATAAAGAGAGACGTAAGACTGTCAAATTTCCATCCGTATTTTCTCTCAATGTCGGACAGTTTCATTATATATTATGTTTAGACGATACTACTTGTACTCTTCGTATTACTTGTAGTATAATGTAAACCGCCCTTAAAGGCCAAGCTTCACTATCCTACACAATCGTATGATTTAATCAACCAAAAATCTGACAGAATTCTGTCCTACTTTAAAAATCGTTTAAAAATGACGTTATAGATGCCACACTATCATACAAAACAACACACTATCATACTTTTTGAGCTCACATGCATTTTTTGACAGATCGTACAACTGAGTATGATAGTGAATAATAATGGCCTTAAGTACAAATATTTTATCAGTACCCGCTATAGGTTACTTTCAGCAGACGTCTTAAGTCTAAAGAAACCACGATTAAATATTTAAAAGTTCTACTTTGAAAATATGTAAAAAATTTCATATTTATTACACGATAGCTATACATATAATATAATAGTAACTATTTTCCTGTCTGTTTGTGTTCGCATCACGTAAAAAGTATTGGATGGATTTTATTAAAATTTTGTGAGGAGGTACCTTAGTACCTAGATTCAAATATAGGCTACAAAAATATTTTATTTCCAAAAGAAAGTGGGGAAAAGGCAGTGAAAGTATGCAATTTTATGCATACTTTAAGGCATATCGGTAAAATTGCGAAATTAAAAGCGGGAAATTTAAAAGGTACTGCATACTGAAATTCTAATCACCTTTTACTTAGCTTTACATTAATTTTTATAACTTTATATAAATTTTATCCAGGGATGGGTACCCTTATATTAAGAAAATACGCATACGTAAAGCACTATAAAAGTAAGAGTCTTAAAATTTGGTGTGGATTACTTTCAAAGCAAAATCGAATTATATATTTTCAGGACGCACACAACGTGTGTGGGCACAGCTAGTAAATAAATAAATTAATAAAAATTAAATTAGTTTAAAGTTATTAAAAATTAAGGCATAAAAGCAATTGCAATAATTTTCTAATTTTCTGTTACCAATATAAAATTATTTTGGCTATAAATAAATTAATTTACAATAATATAAATATAATAATGATTTATAAAATATTTTTTTCTTTGCGATGTTTGGATTTCTTCATAATTAATAATTAATTATGTGTTCTTATGTTGAAACAGGTTTCATTTAAAAAATGTCTATTAACATTCGTAGCATAGTTAAGTTAATGGAGAAACGTTTATTTGACTTTTAAAAGACTTAAATGAAATATGTTAATTTTCAAATTCAAATTATCAATCTAAAATAACTTAATCTTAAGTTATAATTGACAACAGAGACTTTGTTTTAATTATGACAAACAAACCAAAAAATTACAAATTAAAAAAAAACTCAGTTTAAGCACACAAATTCCCACATTAAAAAAATATCTTTAACATTTTATAAACAAAAAATAAATAAAAAATAAAATAAAATAAAAACGCTGTAAAAAATAACTTTATTAAAATATAATTAAGCCAAAAGCTTTTTTTTAATGTGTTTTTGAGTTTCGGGCATTTTCTTTAGGTCATAAATTGTTTTTATGCCCCAAATTAGATAACAAGTTTTATTACAATTTGGTTATTTTTTTCTTTCTTATTTCATCTTGACATAGACACAAAACATCATTAAGTTTTCTGCCGCTTGGCGACAAGTGTCATAAAATTGCTTTGTTGCAAGTTGTTTAAACGACCTTTGTGCAAAATAAAGAAACCTCAAAAAATATATTATTATGTTTGTTAATTAAAAATATAAATTACTTTTTGGATTTTTGGAAAAAGCATTTTTAAAATTGTATTAATTGAATACTATATAATGTGTTCGTATGGGCCATTCCACGTCAAGTCAACCAACAAAAAAAAAAATAGTTTTCAAATTTATTATTATAAACTTTTTTTATTTATATTCTGTGACTTCCTGAATCGAAATGTACTTTTAAACAATTATATTCCTTACAGCTGTTTAGCTATAAATTTATAAAAATATCCCTTTTTACATATAAACTCGAGGCTGAAATATATTCTAATTCCAGTTCTATAAGCTCTAACAGTTCAGAACGCTAATAAAAATTATAAATTATTTTTTGTATTTTTGGAAAAATTATGATCAAAAATGTATTAATTTAAAATTATAATGTACTCGTATGGGTCATTCCATGTCAAATCAACCAACAAAAAAATTGTTTTCAAATATATTATTATAAACTTTTTTTTTTATTTATATTCTGTGACTACCTAAATCCAAATATAATTAAAAAAAATCTATCTCTTATAGTTTTTTTTTAGCTATAATCTTATAAAATATATCGTTTTTTGCATATTAGCTCGTGGCTGAAATATAGTCTAATTCCAGTTCTATTAGCCCTACGAAGTTGAAAACGCTAATCAAAAATATAAATTATTTGTTGCCTTTTTGGAAAAAACATAATTAAAATTGCTTTAATTAAAAATTATATAATGAACTCGTATGGCTCATTCCATGTGAAATCAAAAAAAGAAATGTTTTCAAATTTATTATTACAGACTTTATTGAAACTATTTTATTTATATTGTTTGACTCCCTGAATCCAAATGTAATTTATTTAAAAAAATTCTATTTCTTATAGTTTTTTAGCTATAAATTTATAAATATAGCGTTTTTTGCATATAAGCTCGAGGCTGAAATATATTCAAAATTCAGTTCTATAAGCCCTAAGAAGCTGAGAACGCTAATTAAAAATATAAATATTTTTTTTGTATTTTTTGAAAAAGCATGACTAAAATTTAATTAATTAAAAACTATATAATGTACTCGTATGGGTTATTCCATGTCAAATCAACCAAAAAAAAAATAGCTTTCAAATTTATTATAAACATTTTTATTTATATTCTGTGACTCCCTGAATCTAATTTTAATTAAAACAAGTAAAAGTGCTATATTCGGCCGTGCCGAATCTTCTATACCCTTCACCACGGTAATTTTATTTATACAGACATGTACAGCATTATCCATATTGTTGACTCTTTACTTAAATAAAGTCCTATGGGAAAAAATCATTATTCATGAGTTAAAGAAATAGAAGACAAATTCCGTTTGCTACAATTCTCGCCGTGTTGTCAGCTACTTAATGATATTGAAGCCGACAGCTACATCGTAAACTCTGACATTGTTGTAGAAATACTTATTTTGCTTTTATAATATTAAATAACTTTTTCAAAAAATTATAAATATTTCCTCCAAAACTTTTTGTTTATATATGAATTTGCAATTTACAATTTTGTGACATTTTCTTTTGTTGAATAAAATAGAAATTAGCCTAAGTTGACGACAGCCACAACGTTTCATTTTTGACAGTTTGTAGTCGGTATTCTGATGATGTCTATGTGTTTAATAGGTTTTAAAACAGAGATATCATATATTAAAAAATCAAACGCATTTAAAAAAATATGTTACTCTATATACACACATACATACATATGTATATTCTTAATATTAAATATATTTTATATTGAAGTCATGATTTTCATTTTCAAAGAAATACTGAAATTTTTGTTTTAATTTTTCGAAAATTGTGTGTAAAAATTTTTTGTAAAAATATTTTTTTAAAAATTTTTTGTAAAATTTTATTCGAAAATTTTTTGTAAAATTTTTTAAAAAAATTTTTTTTCGAATATTTTTCTGTAAAATATCTTTTTGAAAATGCTTTGTAAATTTTTTTGTAAATATTTTTGAAAAAAAATTTTTAAAAAAATTTTTTTTTTTAAATTTAAAAAAATTTTTTTTTTTTAAAACTCGATTGAAATTTTTTGTTAAATTTTGGACCTTTCTCCAATCTATATTGAGTTAGAATGGTCAGACTAAAGCAAAAAGAAATCCTTAAAAAAAAAAAAATTCATCATATTGACACATGGGGGGTCGTTTTAACTGCTCCTATTTGTCAGTGGGTATCCTGTGGGTCCATTGGCTACCTCTAAGCGTATTGCTTTCTATTAAGGTCTCTAATACAAATCAAAGCAGAAAAACCCTACCAATCTAAAAACAAACAAAAATCGCCCCTCGCAGGGGATTATTGATCCCCCGAGATCTGTATGCACTCCTTGCGATCTACCCGTCGCAGTCTAATATTTATTTGACAAAAAAAGGCAAAACAGAATCATTAAAGCCGAAAAAAATTAAAACAAAAAACGTAAAAAAATATAGGTGGGCGTGGTTTTTGGCCCGTAGCCTCCAAAGGAATGATCCGATGTTTCTGAATTGCAATACCAAAATTTTCGAAACTATGCCTGACAGATTGGTGTGCTTAAATCTTTTGTATCTCTTCTGGTGCCTTTGCAAATAACATTACCACACTAACACGGACAGACGGACATCGCTTAATCAACTTCTCTATGTATAAGGATCCAGAATATATATACTTTATGGGGTCGGAAATGAATATTGTAGAAATTACATACGGAATGACAAACTTATATGCCCTTTCCACCTGTGGTGAAGGGTATAAAAATACCGCTTTAGGCTGAAATATATTCTAATTTTAGTTTTATAACCAATACGAAGTTGAATAAAATTTCATTTCAAAGAGGATTTAATAAGCTTTAATTTGAAAACATTCATAAAAAGTTAAAATTAATTTAAAATTCTTTTTTTTTTATAACATGTCTGTGAGGGTCACTTCTCATACCCCTTTTTTAGGACTTGGATACTTTTTTCTTGAAATATCAATGCAGTAGTTGAAATATACGAACTTAGGCCCACTAAAATGGGGTCTTTAAAATTGAACTTTTTTGTTAATATTTTTCTGGCCCACTTTTCAACAGTTCAGGTGCTGCTTTTGATTAAAAACCATCTGGTCACGTTAATTATAACATGATTATAGGTTCTGTTTTTCAAGTTGCGGTAATTACCAATTCTACTAAATAAGATTATCGAAATTATAAAAGTGTTTGTTTCTGTTAATAAAAAGAGCAATTAAGAGGGTTTTTTGTTAAAAAACAGAAGCCAATACTAAAGTACTTTACCTAAGTGAGCAATAAATTTTTATTAATTTCCTTTTGTAATAATAATCTTAAATAAATATTGTGTAATGTTTAAGTGAATTTCTAATTGAAGAAATATAAAAGCAGATAACATATAATTGTTAAGAAATTTTCTGTTTTAAAAAACATTTAGAGGAAAACTGCATTTTATTCCATATTTCTATACCTAAATCTATATTTTTAGTTGGAAAAAAAAAAAATAAAAAAAAATTATTTTTACTAAAATACTTGAAAGTGAAGTAGCGTTGTTTTTTCAATTATTTTAGTTTTTTTTTTATTTTCTCCATTCATGCTGCTAAATAAATCATTACTGCGCTGATACCAAGTTTGTTCCTTTCTCACTATTCCTGGAAAATGTTGCTCCTCAGAGCATCATACACGAAGTCTTCAGAATTTTCTATTATATAACTTAAAATCTGCGAAGCGTGTAAACGAAGTATCCAGACATTTATGCATAATCATTAAAACACTTTCGAAAGCAATTTTTTATTTTGAGGCAATAATTCTGTTTCAGCTTGATAGAAAACTAATGGCATCTTCGCCGCCATTGTTGCACTTAGTGAGAGAGAGATAACAAAAATTCTCAGAGGCTCAGAAACTCAATTTTATTTATTTATACGTATTCCCTGAGACAAAGATGGGCCCAAAAGCCCATCTATACATAGAACAAAACTGTAAGAGGACAATTTCTACACAGTAAAAAAATATTTTCACCAATTGAAGATTTTAATTGTCTTCAGATTAAAATTTAAACAAATATTAATTGATTCAATTATTTCTTTAATTAGAAAAATGGGTTGTTCTGTTTTAAACAAATATATAATATCTGCCTCTGTTCGCATCACGAAAAAACTACTGGATGAATTTTAATAAAATTTTATAAGGAGGTACCTTAGTGTCTTGCTTCAAATATAGGATACATTTTTTTCTCATAAAAATAGCTCATTTCTAAAACAAAAAAGAGAAAAAGTAGTAAACGTATGCAATTTTACTTATTCAATGGTACTGCAAACTTGGCAGCACCTTTTATTTTTTCAGTGCAAATTATTTAACTCTATTTACAAAACTCGATAATAATTTTAAAATTCTATATAAATTTAAGAATTTTATATAAAGTCTATGTTTCTGAGTTATTACGCAGGGATGGGTACCTTTATATAATACATAAAATAAAACTGTACGAGTACAATTTCTATACATGTCATACCGTTTGAGATATCAAATTGAAATTTTGGTATATGGAGATGATGAGCTGTATAGTTTTTGGTCATAATTGGGAGGGGGCAAGAGGTAGTTTACTTACTCCCAAATTTTGTGAACGCTATACAGATCAAACCGTATGACATATCAAAATGAAATTCATTACGTGCCCTTGATATATGGAGATAAAGAGCTGTGTAAGTTATGGGCACAATGGGGAGGGATCAAGGGGTAGGTTACTTACCCTCAAATTTTGTGAAAGCTATACAGCTCATACCGTATGACATATCAAAATGAAATTCTGTATGTGCCTGTTGTATATGTAGACGAAGAGTTGTATAAGTTTTGATCGTAATCGGGAGGGGGCGAGGGGTAGTTTACTTACTCCCAAATTTTGTGAACGCTATACAGGTCATACCGTATGACATAGCAAAATGAAATTCCATATGTGCCTTTGGTATATGAAGATGAAGAGCAGTATTAATTTTGGGCATAATCGGAAAGGGGCAAGGGGTAGTTTACTTAACACCCCAAACTAAAAATAATTAATTTTTCGATTCGAATATACTTTGAACTTATATTCTTTATGTAATATATCCATAAAATATCTGTTTCCATTGGTAAACTTGAGTGTAGGCCACTCCAGATTTTTATTATTGGGATATTGCACTTTACGGTTTCAAATAGAATCAAGTGTGTTAAGTGGGTACACCCCGCAATTCTGAAAAGTACACCAATCTGTAAGCGTACGCTTACAAATTAAAAAAAAAATTAAAATCGTTTCAAAAATGACAGAGTTCTGTGGCAACAAAGAAAGGAATCTCTGTACAAATGAATGGTTAAGCTTCTTCCTTTTTAGAACACCGTTAAAAAGAGCATTTATAATATTCTTGCTTTTCAAATATTTGTTATTATTTTTTTTTTTAATAAAACCTCAATTTTTTTGTTGTTCTTTTATATACTGCTTTAAATTAAAAGCATACAATTCCTAATTCTCTCCTAAACATGTCCTGCATATTAATTTAACGAACCACAAATCCGTCTCTTTGATACCAATCTCTGTGATACACTACACCATAAATGTTACCTTCCCCTGCACACAACAATTAAAGATAAAGCAAAATAAGGATTATATTTTTTTTACTCTCAATAGGCGCTAAATACCTTAAGCACGTAGTTTGTTATAGATTTACAAAGTCTAAAGACAAGCAAAATTAGGATACACCTGTGTTTGTGGCAGAAACAAGTTTAAGAGCACGTTTTTAACAATTGATAAATTTTAAAAGACAACTTATGAAATGCAACACACATTTTTTGTGTTCGTTTAGAGAAACAACAACAAGAACAATAAAAAAAAGAAAGAAAAACGTAATGAAAATCAAACAAATTTTATTGTTATTATCGGTTGTCTGTTGCATTGTTGCAATTGTTAAGTATCCGGCTAAGTACCTGAAATACCTGCTAATAATATATCTAAACGTTTGTTGATCTTAACCTTAAGTTTTGGCTGGGTGTAAAAATATTACACAGAAAATAGAACGTGATTGGCATATAGAGAGTATTTTTTTGTTGTTGCTGTTGTTTAACAACATAAAGATTTTCGTGTTTTTTTTTATAATAAATAATAAATAGACAGGAAACAATAAAATGAATAAGAGAATTTAACGGAATTTTTCGTTTTTTTTTTTTGTAGAACTAAAACTCTTGGGAAAATTTTATAAGGAATTTTTAAATTAAGAATTAATAAATGGTGTTAATAGACCTTGTAATTACTTGGTATTCTTACACAAAAATATTATTTATAAAATATAATTAAAACAAAAAAATTTAATGCTTCTCGACAAGATATTCCAACGCATGTGCAATGAATCAGTTAATCAGGCTTTTTGAATCGCTTCTCAAAGTCAAACCATATAAATATCATTTCATAGCCATTAAAAATAGCATTTTCTTCAGATAGCAATAAATAAAACAATAAGAAATTTTAATGCTATTTTTAAGGCCCTTTTCAAAAAGAACCACTGCATTTTTAAATTTTTTGCATATATTCGTATTCGATTTATACATTAAACCAGTGTTTCCCAACCACATTCCCTTCAAAATATATGTCTGTGTTTGAAGCAGAAACAAATTTAATTTTCATTATGGAAATATCTTCACTAACTTTTAAGACTCTTACTTTAATAGTGCTTCTGATACCCAGCAAAAAATTGTTGAGTTTTGATAAGCAGTAAAATAAAACTCATGACTTTCAAAAGCGGTTCTCATAAGCGCATCTAATTAGCGCATTCCAGAAGGCTATAATTGTAACGAACTGCATCCTCTCTTCCTTAGGAGGATGCATGTTTGTAAACGAATAAGTTTTCTTTATAAAAATTAGTGAAACAAAGAGACCTATTTCGCTTAGGCGGATGCAGCTATGTTAGCGAATAAGTTTTTATAAAGAATTTGGTGAGGCAAACAGACCTACCAAGTGGGACATTGCAAACAAAAATCATGCATTCCTACAGCAAACAAACCTCCTTCCAAGTAAACGTAATTTTTTTCTGGGTATGTATTTATGTATTTCCTCTATATAGAGGTACCCTTCCCTGGATAACTACTCAGGAAAATAGGCTTTATATAAAATTCTTAAGTTTTTATAGAATTCTAAAATTATCATAGAGTTCTATAAATACTGTTAAAAATTTTCGGCTTATAAAAATAAAAGGTGCTGCCAAGTTTGCAGTACCATTCAGTCGGGAAAATTTATAAGAAATTCTAAAAATTGAATATAAAATTCTAAAATTATTGTCGAGTTATGTAAATAGTGTTTGAAAAACCCGCTGATAAAAATAAGAGATGCTGCCAAGTTTGCAAAATCATTAAATCGGTAAAATTGCTTACTTTGACTATTTTTTCTTTCTATTTTCTCTTGAAATGAGATATTTTTACGGGGAAAAAGTACCCTATATTTGTACCAAGATACCTCCTCACAAAATTTTATTAATATTTATTCAGTAGTTTTTACATGATGTGAACATAGAGAGAGAGAGAGACAGATACACCGAAGGACAAATATTAAAAAAATGGTGTTTTGTAATCCATTCCGATTACAATTTGTAGCAGCATTAAAATTTTCCAAAAAATATTTTATGTATAGAAATGGTCCTTTTACAGTTTTATACCCTATTCAGACATAATTTTTTAATTGAGCAGTTTACACATGCTCAATTAAGCTCAATAAGTGTTTCATCAATTTTTGTATTTTCCAGCTGAAAAACAGTTTTTTAATTGTAATCGTATACAATTTTTCGCTTTATTTTGAAAAAATTGGTAAAATTTGGGCTTTAAAAAAATTTTGCGATTTTATTTGATACAATTAAAAGTACTAAGAATCAACTCTATTTTACATCTGAAAGTTAAATTTCAACCCACAAAATACATGTGCTTTATGTTGTTGTAGTAAAACTACTACCTAATACCATTGTGACATGCAGTGAACTCAAATTTTCTCACTGAACATACATAATTCACAGTAGACATACAGCAGGGTTGCATTTCGTATTTTATTTTAATTGAGTTCTCGTATGTTAAATTAAGCTCAATAAAGCCTTTAATTGAGTAAATTCTCTAATTGCGGAATTAAAGCTTATGTCTGAACAGGGTATTATTATATTCGTATGTATAATAGGAAGAGTACCGACATTGCATTGGCTGAACATTTGTTTCCTAATATAACAAACAAAACTTTTTGCAAAAGTTTCAAGCAAAAAAAAAAAAAAATTTTACTCGTGTTGAGCAAAACCAAAACAAATATGTACTTTCTGAATGACAAAGAACGCAAATAAAAAAATTGGTTTTTCATTCATGTGTTTGCTTTGATATACCTTAACGATCGCACAATTGCAAACAAAATAAAAGCAGAAACGTATTTTTTGAGTAATTTATTAAATTGTTTGAATAATGCTCTTGGATTTAGGCTTGTCATTCTTTTTTCCTTTGTAAATAATATTCTCGTCGAAATAAAACTAAAAAATCTTAAAAGCTGTCTTTCAATATCTCTTGAAAACAAAAGTTTTATACCATTGGAATATATTCTTTACCATACAGCGAAAATCATTTAGCAAACGTTCGCAAAACGTTTTTATTTTTTCTCATCATTTCCTTAGCTATCTGAGTACGTTGAAATTAATGCACAGCTGGTGTCTACTACCAAAAAATATAAAACCAAATGACACAATCGTTTTCACTGCTTTTTTTTTTCTTTTGGTCACTACAAAGAACAAAACAAAACGAAAGCAAACGTTTCGCTAAAATTTCTGTAAATCAAAATGGCAAAAAAATAATAAAAATAAACAGAATGTATATTGCATTTACTTTGAGGAGTTTTGATAATCTTTTTACACTATGTCCAAAATTGTTTTTTAATTAAAGAGAATCTTTGAATCAGTGCCTCATATAAAATAATAAATATAAAAAAAAAGTAGATAATCTTTCGAACTTCTTACTAACTTATTATACTGGTCACTGATTAATTCCGTGAACCGTTTGCTAACCCTGACTGTTTAATTCTTAAGACAGTTTAGGAACTTTCTTACCCTGCAACGAATTATTAAAAAAAGTCATTGGGATTTTTCTATTATTATTTTAAAATTGTTCATTCATGATTTATCATTATACATTCAGAAAAAAAAAATATATATATAAGGAACATTCTTAAGCAATATGTATCTACATAAATAAAGGGTTTTCAGTAGGGACTTTCAAATTTTAAAATTCGATAGGGGCCATGTTGTCAAATTTAAGACGATACCAAACTACAAGAGCGCTTAATGCAGCTCGAAAATCCCTGTTGGGTGTAGATTTTCGGTTAAGGGTTTCATCGATGCATCAACGGCATGTAGTTCCAACTCTACAGGGCTACAAAGAAAAATAATGTTTGCACCAATTAAAGAATTTAATTAGTTTCAGATACAAACTTAATTTAATATTTTATTGATTCAATTATTTATTTAATTAGAATTTTATTTTGATCTTTCTTTATTAAGTATATAATTCACCCAATTAAAGAATAATTGAATTGTATCTGAAATTATATAGAATCTTTTATTGGTGCAAAAATTTTTTTCTGTGTACGTGCCACATAGCTCATGCCACATTGGACGTTTTACACGAGCGATTTGAGATTATGGTTGTCTCTCGTGGAGGTGATGTTAACTTACTAACGAGATTGCACTATTTGATCCAGGTAGAAAATTCGACATTTCAGATGTATCCGCCTCATTGATAATTTGATCGTTAGCCGTTTCAAAAGAAAACAAATTTCTATTATATCGCACATACATTTTATTTCATTTAAATTTAAAGATAGCAAGCGCTTAATGGAAGACCCTTTTTAAGAAAATGAAATTAATTGTGTTCATAACGTCAATATTGTTTACCAATATGTCATGTTTTGAAAGGTGTGTCAGAATTTTGTCAAACTGAATCACAGAGCTTTAGCTGCTGCTTAAATGCTTTCCATTATATTTAATTAAAGCGGATTTCTAACAGCAACAAATTATTAACATATTTTTTTTTTGCAAAACATATGTGCTTGTTAGAGAATTCGTTGAAAAATATGAAGAAAAATGCACAAGCAACTAATTATGAACACAAAAATGAATTTATGGTTTGTTAGTAAAAATGACAAATAATATTAATTTGTGCAGAAAAATGGCTTTAAATAAAATATAAAATTAAAAGGAAACAATTTTAAAAATAACCATAATATAGAAAAATATAAAGGTTATATTTGGCTACGCCAAGGCTATATATACATACATACATACACACATATACATATCAATTACAAGTTTTAATAAGTTTCAGATATAAATTTAAATATTTATTTTAATAATAAAATTTAGTTAATTAATAAAAAAATTTTCCGAATAAAAAAATAATTGAAATCAATTAATCATTTTATTTGAATTTGCATCTAAAACTAATTAAAATATTTAATTGGTTCAAACATATTGTCTATGCACATGCATACATACATATGTACATACACCCTGAAGCAAAGAAAAAAAAAATATTAAGTCGGTTTGGGGTGCTCCTTCCCGATTATGCCCAAAAACTATACAGCTCTTTATCTCCATATACCAACCCTTACTGTATTTTAGTTTGATTTGTCAAACGGTATAGCCTGTAAAACGTTGGCAAAGATAGTGGGATACACACCCACCCACTGACATCATCGCGAAAATGGTAGAAATGGATTCAGGAGACCTCAAAGATCCGTTTAAATTCCGACATCGATTTGTTTCACTATTACTGTATGTTTCACTATTACTGTACTTTACTTAAATAGCCTTTTGAAAAACAGTAGGATGTATTGCCAAGATGAGCTTCCCGCTAGTAAGCAAGCGTTGTATACTAGGCGATCACTACTTTCAATACAGGCTTACCTGTAAAAATTAATGTTCTATGAAGGTCGACTTGACAGTCTATGAACTGGAAATAAACTCTGAGGCGGAGCTGTTTGAAAATGTGAAAAATATTTGTTAAATGGCAAACCTCCCTAAGAAGTTGCGGAGATGTCGGCTAATAAATATAAAGAAAATCCGATTAGCACCAGCTGAGCTAGTTGTCGCCTTTCTTGACAAGTGGGATGGGGAAAGCTGTTAAAGAAGAGCAACTCTGAAACCTCCAAAATCTTACAACCAAGAAAAAAAAATATTTTATGAATTAAGAACTTTAATTAGTTTCAGTAGCAAATTTTATTTATTAATTTAATTACATGCTTAATTAGGAAGAAATAAAATAATATTTTGATTAATTAAATAATGAAATCAAACAAATTTGGGTACAAAATTAACTAAATTTTTAATTGAAGTAAGAATTTTTTTCTCGAAAGGGTCTGTTGTGCAGCATAGGAAATGCATTATTTCTGAAAACTTAAAAAAATGAACTGAAGTCTGGTTAACAAAAATATATTTAATAACAATTAAATTTAAAGTAGAACTTAAAAAAAAAACTAGTTTACTACTACAAAAAGAGAAGGTAAAAATTTTGAAATATTTTCCAAAAGACATAAAGAAACGTGATTAACTTTCATATTTAGATTAATGTTTGTCTTTAATTTAATTTATTTAATTTATAACCATAAATTATGATTGTTAGTACTTTCGTGAAAAATATTTGCTGCTACTTTTTTCTCAACATATTTCTTAAACCCTTTTAACTATAAGTAGTTTTTTTTCCATAAATTTCACTTTCTTTCACTATTTTTTTTGCTGCATCTCTTGATTATTTTTATTATCAATTGTTTTAGTTTAATTTCCCTTTCATTGTTCATGGTTTTCTCTTTATAAATATTAATTTTTTTCAGAAAATGATACTAAGTTCACATCAAAAGATGAAATATAAATCTAGATTAGTAAACAAAAGCTTACACTAATAAAAACAAAGATAAAAATCTGGTTTAAGATAAGTGAAAAAAAAAAACAAACAGCAAAGAAATGACAGTAATTAAGACCAAGAGTGCAAGTATATTTCCGTGAGAATTTTTTTTCTGTGTTGTGAAGAAAAAAAATTATATAAAAAAAAATAATTGTAACTAAATGTTTAACAAAAATAAAAGTTTAACTGTGCTCTCTTGCATTTTATAGTCCGTAAAAAATTTGGAAAAAATCGATATTTTGCTATGGAAAATGCGATCTTTTGATAAGTAAACCTGCTACGTTCTAAGGACCATTTTAACTAGGGGCTTTTCCATGCAAAAATAATTGGTA
>OX451216.1:143003875-143168875 GCA_949628195.1 Phasia obesa | reverse complement strand
AATAAAATAAATAAAATAAATAAAATAAATAAAATAAATAAAATAAATAAAATAAATAAAATAAATAAAATAAATAAAATAAATAAAATAAATAAAATAA
This sequence comes from Phasia obesa, assembly GCA_949628195.1. Lineage (NCBI taxonomy): Eukaryota > Metazoa > Arthropoda > Insecta > Diptera > Tachinidae > Phasia > Phasia obesa. The sequence goes on along the minus strand of OX451216.1, from coordinate 143,168,775 downwards.
ATAAAATAAATAAAATAAATAAAATAAATAAAATAAATAAAATAAATAAAATAAATAAAATAAATAAAATAAATAAAATAAATTAAATAAATAAAATAAATTAAATAAATAAAATAAATAAAATAAATAAAATAAATAAAATAAATAAAATAAATAAAATAAATAAAATAAATAAAATAAATAAAATAAATAAAATAAATAAAATAAATAAAATAAATAAAATAAATAAAATAAATAAAATAAATAAAATAAATAAAATAAATAAAATAAATAAAATAAATAAAATAAATAAAATAAATAAAATAAATAAAATAAATAAAATAAATAAAATAAATAAAATAAATAAAATAAATAAAATAAATAAAATAAATAAAATAAATAAAATAAATAAAATAAATAAAATAAATAAAATAAATAAAATAAATAAAATAAATAAAATAAATAAAATAAATAAAATAAATAAAATAAATAAAATAAATAAAATAAATAAAATAAATAAAATAAATAAAATAAATAAAATAAATAAAATGAATAAAATAAATAAAATATATAAAATAAATAAATAAAAGAAAATACAAAAATAAGAAAATTAATAAATAAAATAAAAAAAATGTAAAAAAAATAAAAAATAATCAAATAAGTAAAATAAATAAAATAAATATATGAAATAAATAAAATAAATAAATAAAATATGTTGAACCTGAAGAACGCTAATTGAATCAATCGTTTTAAAGCATTTAAGGTGTTTTATTTAATTCAATTAGCGTTCATCAGTTTCAAGTGCTTGTAAAAACAAACAAATAAGGCAAAAATAATTTCACTTCAGACTTATGTGTTTGAATTGAATTAAACTATCGCCTTCATGTACAAAAAAAAAATAAAACAAATAAAATAAAAATAAAATAAATAAAATCAATAAAATAAATAAATATATATATAAATAAATAAAATAACAAAAAAAAAAACAAAATAAAAATTTCTGAAATTATTTCTAAAATAATAAATTGAATTGTTAAAAACTGAGTTTTTTATAAATATTTCAATTAACATATTTATACATTTTTTCACGTACAAGAGGGGGTGAAAGACCCTTGTTGGCAATTGCATAAAATACTCAAGTATATGATTATTTATTTGAAATTAAAGCCTTTCTGAAAGGCCATTTTACTCCTTCTTACTGCTGAGAACTTTTCAAATACTCACCATTCCTGGAGACATTTCAAAAAATGAAAGATGAATAAAGACATAACAAAGATGAAACATGACATATTTCACACATACATATCATGCTGTAAATAATATAATAATATAGTAACTCATTTCCACCTGTCTGCTTTTCATTTGTGTTCGCATCACGTAAAAACTACTTCATGGATTCAAACAAAATATTTTGAGAAGGTACTCTAGCATCCTGATTCGAATATAGGATCCTTTCTTTCCGCAAAAATATCTCACTTCCAAGAGAAAGTGGAGAAAAAGCAGTGAAAAAAGCAATTTCCGGTTTAAAGGTACGAAAATTTCCGGTTTAAAAGTGGGATATTTTATGGATGGGTACCATTATATGAAGTAAGTACATAAACCATAACTGAAGCACTATAAAAGTAAGAGTCTGACAATTGGGGTGGAATACTTTCAAAGCAAAATCGAGCAAAATATTGTCAGTACAATCACGACGTGGCGGGCACAACTAGTTAGATAAATTATTCTGACATTATTGGAAAATTTAACAAAGTCAGTTAAAAGATTCTAAAGTTACTTTACAAAATATATTGTTATATTCCTTTTCATATAATTTTGTAAAATCAAAGAAAGCATTTCTCTCTTAGTCATCAATTTAAGCTGCTGAATCATTTGTTTTTTTCCATTTTGTTGCTAATAAATTGTTTTAAACCAACAACAGTTAAAGGCTTTATATACTTTTATACAATTGTTTTTAACATTATTTATTATTATTAATTTACATTAATTTTTTGCGGTTTCGTGGCACCTGTAGATAGCAGTAGCAGTGGCAGTAGCAGCAGTTATTAACATTCCAATAATGTTGACTTTGGTGTTTTACACTGTAGACGTTTGCAATAATAATTCTTGGAAAAAAATATATCACAATAATGCTGACAAGTATAGAAAAAAATTTAATTAATTTAAACAAAAAAAAAAAAAATCAACAAAGTCTGAGTTTAACGTTTCAACTTACATAAGAAATTTAAATTTACTTTTTTTAAATAATTAAAAGGATTTTTTTAACTTAGTTTTGACGATTTGACAAACTATAAAACCGTGATAAATTAAAATATTTGGCTTTAAATGGGCCAACTCAAACACAAAAAATAATACTTAAAAATTTAATAGTTTCTTAAATATCAATAAATTGTAAATTGTATATACGAGGCTGTATTCAGAATTGCCCTACCTGATTACAAACTATTTTTCACTATTGGTTAAAAGGGGAAATATATATATTTTATTCAGGTTTTTATTTCTACAATAATAAATAGCGAATTCTTGAATAAATATATATTCTGGATCCTAATAGGAAGAGGCTTACTATAGGAATGCCTATCTATGCGAAAAAATTAATTAGGAAAAATCAGAATTTCGCAAAAAAAAAATCTTTAAAAACACAATTTAAAAAAATTTAAAATTTCTTAAAGATAATTCACTCGACCTCGTGTTTCACTCAAAGCATAAAACAGCTTGATGGACTCGCCCAAGCTCATTGTTATTATGTTCAACATTTGCTCATACTTATTCAAACTTGCTTATGAAAACTGTGCAAGCTCGTCACATTTAGCTCACTGGTCTTCGGTGTTTAATATTGTCCCCTCATCGTTACTCGTGTGCAATGAGCAGACATGAATTCATAAGCGTCTTATAATGAGCGCCTTATGAGCTTTGTTTTTTGTGCTCATACAGTGCTCTAGCTCAAATGTGTGTGAGATAAGCACAATAAGCTTTTGGTTATTTCTTAAGAATTATTTAATGTTAACACAGAAATTCGAAGCAAATTCTTATTTTAAATTTGAAACCCAACCCCACTAATATTGTCATTTCTTACAACTATCTTTCTTTTTCAAAATTGTGACAAAATTCTAGTACCATCCTCGTGAAGCAACTTTGTTAACTTAATATCTATTTCCAACGAGATTTTTTTTTTTAAATAAATTTTTTTCCATAATGATGCGGTGAACCATAATATAAATAACATATAAGTGAAAAGAGTCTTTACGCAAACTGAAAGGAAATAAAACCAAAAACATAAAAAAATATTTGTTGAAACACACTTTCTTTTATTTAGTGTCAAAGTTATTGATTAAAACCAACACAGGTAACCCTGAAAATAAACATCAGCTTAAAATCTATTACGATAACTATCGTTTCTTTTCGTTTAACGATTTTGCTCAATCATTTGTCAGATTACTAATAATATTACTTGAAAATATAATGCAATTATTGGTAACTATGACACACGTTGTGTTAATTGAAACAAGTTTCAGTTAAAGATGTTACGCGTTTAGAAAACGGAATTTAGTAAACATGATGTCATGTTTAGCTTAAAGAGTGAGGCATGAGTTATAACAACAAATGATGAATGTTAATTAAGTGTCTTCTGTAAAAACTTAATAAATTGCAGTTGAAATACTAAAAGAACTGAAAATATTTTTTGTTTAATTTATGGTATAATTTTTTATGGTTTAATATTGATTTTGTATTTTTTGCAAAATTCAAGTCTTGGTTAAATAAAAGGACTTTAAAAATTATCAACATCCTAGAATTAAACCTTTTGCCACAAGATCAGATTGGCCACAGAAAGCAATTTGAGGGTAATACAGCGGACTTACGACTTTTATTTCCCAAAATTTTTGTATTTTTTCACCAAAAGCTAAATGACAGGTTTAGAGCATAAGCAGTATAAGTGCATTTTTGTAGTTGAAATTTTTCAAGTTAGGCTTAAGTCCCTTTATTCACTATAAGTTGAAAGAATATTTTTTATTACAAATTATGTGATTAATTTTAAAGAAACAAAAAAAAAAAAACAATAAAAGACCACAAAATAGAACTTTTATCAGGTGCTGCGATAAATTTTATGCGATAAATTTTAGCAATTTTAGTTTATGCATTAAAAAAATATTTTTAAAAGGCTGAGAGCACAAAAGGTCCATGAATAATATTCTGCATTTAAAAGAACATTATTTATATTAATAATAATGAAATCACACTGCTCAATCATGTATGAGTATAAACATTTTAATTGTTTTTTGCTTCGTTTCATTTATGTATATTTGAGAGACTAGAAAATATTTCGTGTTTGTTCCTTCAGGAGTGAGCAGATTTATTTTTTTTCTTTTCCATTCAAAAGTGAATAAATGAGAAAATAAATTGTTTTTCACGCAAGTGCTTATATATGAGAATTTACAATTTTGTTAATTTTGCATAAATGAAAAGATCGTAGAAAAATTGTAACGAGCGTTGTTAAATGAAAAATTCGGAACCCTGCTTTTTATACTCTCTATAACTGGAGATAAAATAAAGAATGGAGCGAGTAGTTGAATTGTTTTAGTATTTTAAAACATCCAATCACCTTTAGGAAAAACGAATTTAAATAATATAAACGCACATATCAGTTGTTGTAAACGAATGGCGGCTAAGTCATACATAACGTACGTTTGTGAGCAATTTTCACTAATCTTCTGTAACATAACGTTTTGAAAGATGTGTATTTTGTTTAATGAACAATGAATTTTTCAATGAACTGCAGGACGTCATCTTTATTTCTTCTTTCTGCAGGCCCGAACAGTTCTATCTAAAATAAACCAAGTGGTTCCCAGTAATAGTGACTGATCGATGGTTGAACCCATCTTTTCCGTATCTTCTTCATGTAGAACGCAACCTTGCTAGAGCCGTCTGACTTTTCAGCATAAATGACTATTAGTGCTCAGACACAAATTTCTTGGGTTTTGAACACTACTACAACTAAAGTCATCCAAAAGACTATACGATTACCGCAATGTCCGCATGGCATCAGTGGATACCACAACACCATAATTTCATAACGAAAGGTGGAAAATTGCAAAGGTTTGTGAAATATGTACTTGACTAAATCTTTCTCGAAGAGAATGAGTGATATACCAATATTTTTCCCAATTTTAACCACATGACTGCCGCGCAGAAAACAGATTAAATGGCTAGGGAGTCGATCGTTGTTTCCCTCATTGTTGAATCTGTTTCCGTCATTATTCATAAGGCGATTTAAAACTAAATTTTGATTTTGCTCTTTTAGCTCAAGACGCCATAAACCACCAATAGCACTTTAAAAATGAGGCTAATCAAACAGTGACTGTTGATGCTGCCAGGCAACGTGATATGATAACCGAGTTTTTTTTTTAATTGGCTGATCTTGATGATAATTGGTATCGAATGTCATACTGTTAAAAAGAGGCAATTAGAATTGTCTAAAAAGAGAGTGAGTATTCGTCAGAAAGTTTTATGTGCTATTTCAGTATCCCAATCAAGCGAATCGTCTAGCAAATTTGTATAGAAAAAACTCAAAAATTGAGTGCGTTTTATACAAATTTGTTTGCTTGAGTGGCATACAGAAACTGTCTAGTAATTTAATTTGGCAGTAATTAATTCATATTTTGTCATTTTAAAATAACGCCATCTATTGCGCAACCGTGTTTAAAATATAACGCTTCACATTTTGTCATTATCTTAAAAAGGTGCCATCTGTTGCGCAACCGTTTTTAAAAAAAATCCGTTTTCAAAAATAAAAGATCCCTTAAAGTATGCCGTACCTTTAAATCGGTCAAATGTCGCACTTTCATTGCTTTTTCTCCATTTTTTTCTTGCAAAATAGTATCTTATATTTGAATCAGGATACTAAGGTACCTCCTCACAAAATTTTGTTAAAATCCATCAAGTAGATTTTAAGTAATGCGAACGTAGATAGACAAACAGACAGAAAAACAGACAGAAAGACAGACAGGATATGAGTTTATTATATGTTTAGATATGATTTGTGATCCCGGTTGAGAATATTCTAACAATTTAATTTTTCTTTAAAGGCTGACCACCTCATCTCGAATTTATAAGGCGACTGTACTGTTTAAAAAAAAAAAACTTATATTCAGATACAAATTACATAAATAATTTAGTATTTAAAATATGATGAACAAAAGTACTTTATCATAGCCGTTGTTCGTTGCTGTTGGACAAACTGTTTAACAAAAAAATTTTTTTAAGTTTAATTTTTTTTTGCATTTGCCATCAGTCTCTAACTAAAGTGTCAGCCATTGCCGACTACTCAAGTGTCAACATGAAGGACATTGTTTCGGACTGTAGAGCATATAATATAGAAGAAAAAAAAATCTGATTAAAAAAAATTTCCAACAAACAAAATGCAGCAATATTTCAAACAGTTTGAAAACAAACCCAAAACGAAAGTCTGAACTACTCTACATAGCAAATTATAAAAATCAGAAGGATATTCTCACAGTTTACACAAACATAAGCTCAATTAAACTTGCATGCAGACTAGTTGACTGTTTGTTGTACACTTTAGTATGAAAGAAAAAACTAAATTAACAAACAAACAAACAAACAAAAAAAAAAAATGTACTTAATGAGCTTTTTTATTTTGCCCCTATTTAATGGAGAGTAAATGACAAACACAGAAAGAAGCATGCAAAAGAGGACAGACAACACAAAAAAACCGAAATAAGGGCAAAACGAATTTGTTGGAAATTAAGTTTTAAAAAAATAATAAATTAAACTTAACAATACTTTCAATTAATTACACTTATACGGCAAAAGAAAGAAGTACAGTGGCAAAAAAAGAAAAAACTTGAAGAATACCAGCTCATTATTAAAAGCTTCCGTTCAAAGTCGGTTCTTTTTGAATCTAAAGTAACAAAAGTATCAATTACAAAAAAAAAAATATTTTGAGAACTTAAAACCCAGATGTGAAAAGTTTAATAAAATTGTCACACGTTTTTATGGTTGTAATTTAGTAAAACAAGTTAAGGAAATTGAAGTTGTAAAACAAGTGGTGAAAGAAATTTTAGAAATGGAATTGTTTACATTATGTAACCTATTAATAATAAATGTATAGAAGACGACACTATAGATTTGAGGTTCTCTTGAACGCCCCTTCATTTCACAATGATTTCCCTTTCACAGTGAATTTATTATTATTACGGAGTTTATTTAATGGCCTTGGGCGGTGGCCTAGTCTATTGGTTAAAGTGCTTGCCTACAAAACCAAGCACACTAGGTTCGATCCCTGGCAGGGGGCCAAAAATTTAAATCAATTTTTTTTTCGAATTTTCGAAAGTAGCTACAACCGCCGTACAGACAATCCATCAAAGAAGCCCCCTGACCATCTCCTAAAAAAAGGTCAGGCAAGGCAGCCATACCCAGGGAAAAAAGAAAAAAGGTAGAAATTAAAGATTAGCAAGGTTTCCAACCGCTACACCCAATACACTACACATAGTTTTTTTTCGAAATTAAGTAGCTTCCACCACCTCGAGACAATTCATCAAAGAAGCCCTCTGACCGCCCTCTGGAAAAATAGAAGACAACATCATGGAAGAAGGTCAGGCAAGGCAGGCATCCCTAGGGAAAAAAGAAAAAAGGTAGAAATCAAAGATTAGCAAGGTTTCCAACCACAACACGAGTGGCGTTGTTTCTACAGAACGGCAGATGGCACCCCTATTATACTAGGACCTGTTACAACAGACCAAACATCTACTTAGCTGAAACAACAACCGATTAACGAAACTAACACAAGGCAAATTAACAATATACTGAATCATGTAATATGGAGATGTTTTGTGGAAGACATATGCTCCCAAGAGGGGTAATGGAAAAATAAAAATATAAAAAATTTACTGGCTTATCTCGAGTGTGAGATGCTCCATGGCATTCACGTTCTCTATAAGTCAGTCAATGATCCTCAGTTTAATGCCATCCACTGCTGTACTTTCATTTACATGGTACACTATTATACCAATCTCTTCCAGGCATAGGCCAAAAACATCATCTTTCTCAGTATACAGAATCGAATTAATCTAAACTTGATAAATGACTTAGAATAAATTCGATTCTGTATACTAGTTTCTAGCCTAAAGCCTTCTGTACCACTTCTTTACTACTTTTTAAGTAGTTAAAGAACCCAACTACTGGCATACAAGCACACCACAAACTTTTTGATCCCCTTCGGTTAGCAATGATTTCACTTTCATTGAGTCTGTTGCTAAAGCCTAACTTCTTACTCTTGACTGTAGTGAAGTAGTGTAGCTACTTGTAGCTTTCCACCTTCTTTCCCATCATGGAGTCGCTTGTAGTTACTGGCATTTTTCTAAGACAGATGTCCTATGTTATCTATATTTAATATGAATCTGCTAATGTCTCTCAGCCTTATGCTAGCCAGTGCTAGATATTGACATAGTCAGTCTCTTCCAATTACAGTTCGCATCTTCTTCTTTGATCTTCATCTTGACTAGATGTTCCTTAAAATTTCGATTAGTTGTCACTGAAACAGTAATTTAGCTTATAGCTGGATGTACCAAAGATTTTTCTGGACTTCTAGCTGAGAGGCTATTGACTCTGGAGTGCTAGATATTAACCCGTCCATCTCTTGCGATGTATTATTATCCATCACTTGAGGCTACTTAAAATCGGAGATCCTTCAAAAACTGATCTCTTCACCTCTTACGAGGAAGCCTCCATCGCTGTCGGATACTCATGGTCCTTTTTGATTTTATAAAAAATTAGAAGTAGATACATCAGAAGCTATATCTATCCGCACATAGCTTTCTATGGACACGTAATCTATACATATAATAAAATAGTAACTCATATCCGCCTGTCTGTCTGTCTGTCTGCTTTTCTTTACGTTCGCATCACGTAAAAACTACTAGATGGATTTTAACAAAATTTTGTGAGGAGATACCTAAGTCTCCTGGTCCCAATATAGGCTACCTTTTTTCCGCAAAAATATATTAGAAAGTGGAGAAAAAACAGTGAAAATACGCAGTTGAACTAACCGGATATGAATACTTTACGTAGCATATTTTAAGGCGGAACTAAAAACGCCGGTATTACCACATAGCACTAAAGCGCCGGAGAAATAAAATAATTATTAATTGGCTATGCTAGCTTCAAACTAATTCGCCTGAAGAACACCAGAAGCGCTTGCGACTCTTTACTATCGCACTAACCATCTGTCTTATCTAATACTATCCCTTTCTAAAGGAAGTACCACAGTTAATATAGGCATTAATTGCCTGGGCACAATTAGTTCGATATAAATAACAAGAAAAACCAACTACAGGTTAACAGCTATCCATACTTCGACTTAACTCAGACATAGTCTTAGCAGAAACGGGAGCTAAAAAGGATCATATTAACGCGAGGAAGTGTATACCGCACTACTGACATTGACAATTAGTAACAATTACGGCTGGTCATACCTTTCTGCCTACTATGAGAGCCGACGATTTTATAACATGCAGATTTAAACGAGTTACGTAAAATCTTAGGTGGTTTAGAAAACCTCGATAGGCAATTAGTATCCCCTTTAAAAGACAAGGATACTATATAACCAAAAAAGGCAACTGAGAATGAGAGAATGTTAAACGCTGTTAAAGCCAGAGAAAAGTTACTCGAAAGGCAAAACTGCTCAGTAGATTGTGTGTGATCAGTGTGTCTACGGCATTAATTAATAAGTACCTGTTAGCCATACTTCCACTTTGATGGGTTTAGATTCCAATCTCATGAAGCAAGCCAAAATTAAATTGTCTCGTAAATAGTTTTCGAACTTGCTGAAGGTTTTCTAGTGGAAATTTTGAGGGCTAGTCAAAACCTCCTGACGGTGGTTAGAAAAATTAACAAAACAAAATTAAAATTCAATATTGGCCCGCCTGAGAATTTTTTTTTTATTAAAATTTGTAACAAATGTTATTCGAAAGAAAATTCTCAGGATAATAATTTACATTTTCTCAAAAAATTCATCTGTTGCAAATGCCAAATTAAAAAAAAACCTCGCTCAAGTGCACAGCAGATGCCTACCATACCAAATTCAGATTCTATAAATTGTTACACTAGAAATTTGAACAGGGAAAAAAAATCTGCCCAAGAATATTTAACACATATGTAACAGCATATTTGTAAATATACACAAACATACGTGAAATGCAACTGAAAATTTCAATAACAACAGATGTCTACCATTTCCAATTAGATCTATATCCAGTGCTAGCACAATTATAAAACCAATGCACAAAAATACAACTAAAGGAGCTACTGAACGTTAGGGTAGTGTTCATTTATAAAACACCACCACCACCGCCACTACTACTACTACAACTAACAATAAATGTAGTCCTTTTAAAAATAAAAAGAAGACACACCAAAAACAAAATCAAAAAAGGAAAAAAAAACTGCATTCAATCTGTACAAGTGTGGGAATATTTATTTCATATAAAATTAATTTTATTTTATTTTACATTTGCACTTGAAACTGCAATCCAGAGAAAGAAGAATGTGTAAAACAAAAACAGGCTGTACATCAGATTCACATTGGAATGTAGTTGAAGTAGTAGTCTGAACAAACATCTTGAGTTCTCTAGAACCACATCACACACACACACACACACACACACATATATACCCATACACATGATTTTTTTTTATTTTAAATTAAAGCAGGTAGTGAAATCTGTTTGTTTGATTATGAAAATGTTTATTTGGTGGATTGCAGGAAAGGAAAGTGATGTTTGTAAAAAATTATAAAAAAATAAAAACTACAAATTGAAAACAGCCAAACGCTATCAATATTTAGAATATAAAAATAAAAATAAAAGCAGACAGACAAGATAGTAAAATATTTCCGGTTTACATAAACAAGATTTACTTTTCTCATTTCTTTTGAAATAATCGGCATTTGGTATGTAAAATAAGAAAATTTGGAGAAGCAAGCAGATGCATAAAATGTGATCGATATTTATCAATATTTTTACAAATATGTACTTGCTGTCAAGCTCTCTTGAACTTATAAGGAAATTTCTTTCGTTGGAAAAGAATGCTGTTTGGTTTTGATGATACAAACACAACCGCGGCGACGATCGGCGAACAATGCACAGCAAGACGATTTTATCGACAATTTCGACGACTATAACACATTGAGGACTAACAATCATCTCTGGTTTTTCTCTGGCCATTTTTAGGGTTCCGTACCCAAAAGGGTAAAAACGAAACCCTATAATTTTCGCTACAATGTCTGTCCCTCTGTCCGTCTGTCAGCGCTTTTTATCTCTGGAACCGTAATAGGTAGACTCTTGAAATTTTCGCAGATGATGTATAGCTGTTGCCGCTATAGCAAAAAATACTAAAACTTATAGGGTGTTCCGATAGAGAGGTGTTATTCACGAATATGTGTTTATTTCTTGAACTGTAGGAGGCATAGACTAAAGATTTACAAACCGTAATTAAAACTTAGTTCGCTATATAAACAAGTATAAAAAAAAATAAACCTAAAAATTAAAGAATGTTCCGATAGTGGTGTGATTTGCATGTATAAGGCCAAATTTTTTAACCATAATATATAGACTCTTAAAATTTTAACAAATTGTGTATTACTTTTCGCCTATAAAAACAGTAAAAATTAAAGGGTTTTCCAACAGTGGCGTGATTTGCATGTATAACGCCTTATATTTTGAACCGTAATAGGTAGACTCATATAATTTGCACAGAAGATGCAATGTGTTGCCACGGCCGCTATAACGATTACTGAAAATTAAAGGGTGTTCCGACAGTGACATGTTTTTCACGTACAGTGACTTATTTTTTTAATCGTAAAAGATAGACTCTTGATATATTCATAGAAAGAGAAATGCAATGGCCGCTATAAAAAATAACAAAATTAAAGGGTGTTCCGACAGAGAGATGACTTGAAATGTTTACAATAGATGTTGTTCTTCGGCCGTTACAACAATATTACTAATGACTAAAGGGTGGTCCATCAGTGACATTTTTTTCACGTACATATATTACTCTATTTTTTGATCCGCAATAGGTAGGTGCCTTATATTTTTATAAAAAGTGTATTGCCATGGCCGCTATGAAAACAATTACTATAATTTAAAGGGTGTGCCAATAGTAATGCAATTTTCGTGAATATGACTTTAATTTTCAAATTAAAGGTTGTCTCATAAGACATGAAAAAATTATCAACTTTTAATTTTTAAAGTTGTACTAAACATACGTACGGAACCCTAAATGTGTGAGTCTAACTCGCACTTGACCGATTTATTACATATTCTGTGGTAGCATGTTATATAAACATTCATTAATATTGACTTCTTCAATGATAGTTTCACAGTTATCTATTTTTATTTAAATTATGATGATACACCAAAATACCAAAAATAATTAATTTATAAATAAAATTTTATCTACATTTAGCAGTTGATAGTGTGACCATATTTAATAAAAAAAAAACATTAAAAGTGAAGAAATTTTAACAAAAACAAATTTAAAACAAAATTATACATTTAAAATTTTCAGAGCCAAAATAAGCTAAAAAAAATAATGTCCGGCTAGATTGGCAAAATACCCCAATGTACGAACGTTCATCGGCATAAGTAATAGAAACAAATCTATCGCAGAGTTCGTTATGCACGACGAATTTCGTTCACGCACTGACTGTGTGTGCTACGAATATTCGAAGCGCAAAATTCATCGTGCGTCCAAATTATGTTTATATTTCAATTAATGATATAAACATAATTTGGACGCACGACGAATTTTGCGCTTCGAATATTCGTAGCACACACAGTCAGTGCGTCAACGAAATTCGTTTATAATGTTTATATCATTAATTGCAGAGAATTTATTATTATTATTGTTTCCAATTAAAATCAGACATGTAGAGATTAAATTATATTTTACTTACAATTAAGCTTACAGGTATTGTGTAATTGCAATTCAATTACATATTACAAGTAATTGTAATTTAAATCAGGGACTCAAGTCAATTACAACTACTTGTAATTGAAAAGTTAATTACAAATTACATGTAAATTAATTTTCAATTACAAATTACAAGTAATTTTAATTAGGCAATAATCATTACTTTCAATTGAACAAAATTCAATTATATTCCTTAAAATTTTCCTTTAAATGTAATTGAAATTAATTATTTTTTTCAATTAAAATTACAAATAATTTGTAATTGAACATTTCCAATTACAAATTACAAGTAATTATGATTGAAAATTTTCAATTAAATATTATATGTAATGTGTAATTGAAAAAATCTTAATTACAATTGCAAATGTAGAGTGTAATTGTAATTGAAAAATTTCAATAATTGCGTAATTGCATGCGTAATTAATTACAAACTGTAATTGACATCCACCAAGTCTGATTAAAATGTACTCAACTTCTGGGATTTTTTAATTTTTAAATTTTAAAAAATTTTAATACTTTTTCCGAAACAAATATCAAGTTTGTAACTTTATTTTCGAAAATCTACAGCTTTTCAACTTTTAGTCAGCTAATGAAAAGCGTGATGAAAAAAATAATTGTCCCTTGAATCTAGTGTTTTTTTAGCTGCACGATATTGTTGAAATTTTTTTTATTATAATGTGGTAGATCATTTTCTAAATATGATTTTTGGCATATATCCGCTGCGGCTACAAGTTACTTGGTCCATTATAGCAGTCCAATTTTTGATAACTTTTTTCTATTAATCTGGCCGTATGGCGTCAGCGATGGCCTCAATATTGGCTTTCAATGCTCGCTAAAACAGGTAAGTGAATTGCATTACTGTGCTGTTTTAAGCTTCAACTTTGCATAGCTTTTCTGTCAAATAATTTCGAGGCCGAATTTTTAGTGAGGCCGTTAAACTCTTAAAAAATATTAAAAAAAATTTTTTCACATATAAAATTATATAATTCTTCTGTTTTACTTTTGTACTCTCTTATGTTTGTTTTTGTTTTAGCCATATCAGTTTGTGCTGTTTGTTATAACTTTAATTATAATTTTAAGTGTAACTACTGGAATTATGACCAAATCGAATGAATGCCATAAGAAAGTTGAAGTTTTTTTTTTTTGTTACAACATTAACAGGTTTGGCCACTCTTTCTTGAGAAATTCCTTTCAAGACTCTTTCATATTAAGGAATTTTAATTTCTACTCCCCTTTTTATTACTAAAGCCACTATCTTTCCCCACTGTTTTCAAATTAACCAAGAAGACCAATAAAACATTGGTATGTGTTAACGTCATGCTAAAGCCGTTGATGATGAGGATGATGAAGATGATGATGATGATGAGAATGATGAAGATGGAGATGATGATGTTCATCGTTGCGGGCAGGGTATTCTTACAGATGATGACTTTAGATACTGTTGTCAAACAAATGTGGTCAGTAGTAGTTTTAGTAGTTGTTGTTGTTGTTGCAGTTTTTAGCTGCCTGGCTGGTTGTTAAAGTAACAGATCATAAAAATTGTTTTGTGCAAAAAAATAAGTTGTTTATTCTTGTCTCTTTGTATTCGTATTTTCTTTAGTTTTCTTGTTTGTTTTTTGTGTTGTACTAAGATCTATGAGATTTTTTTACATATCCGTTGGTATCATGTCTTAATGAGTAGTTAAAAGTTCGTTTGTATAGTTGGTTTGTTGTTGTCATATCATTTAACAGTAGTTCTTTTTTGTACCTACTCGTATGTACATATCTAAACATTTTTGTTGCTGTTGTTGTAGGTATAAGTTCAAGTATTAAAGTTAGTGTACAGGTTAAACGGATGTTTTATGACCGCAATGAGTAAAAAAAAAAACATTTTTTAGTTAAAAGAAAAAATAAAAATGTTGTTTTGTTAAACCATAGTATTTCTAAGCTTCCTTCATGCAATAGTAGTGTCAAAATGCCTCTTAGTTTATAAATGAAAATATTAAGGTGTTTGAATAATCTTCAAAAGATAGATTTTTTATATATTTTTTGTATTGGGTGTGCAAAAAGTCTTAGTAATTTGACAAAAGATGGACTCACTAGCAGGTCATAGTTGAAGTTATCAAATGCAATACATCATACCTTAGGGTTTGACATCAACTTATATCATAACCTTAAAATAGAGGATCTTTTTATATGACGTACAACTTTATATTTAAATAATATATTGAGGCTTAATGATCAATGTATTGTTACTTTTGAACTGAAAAAATCTATGCATTGTATACATATCGTCAAATTTCTTATTTTATAACTTAATTATATTTAAGAACTACCTGTCGCCACACAAGTTGTGTGGGTCCTGATAATATTTTGTTCGATTTTGCTTGAAAGTAATACACATAAAATTTCAAGATTCTTACGTATTTACTTTATATAAAGGTACCCATCCCTGGATAAAATGGATTCTAAAATTCTAATAATTTTTGTACAGCTCTGTAAAGCCCCTTTCACACTATAATACTGAGTATAAAGATTTTCATTGGATTGTGTAAGATAGAAATCCAATGCGAATTGTGTGATTGTCAAAAAATCTAACGTAACATAACATTTCGTTTTCACACTATCACACTTCAAATAAAATGAAAAATATCAGCAAAGGAACAAGCCGAGACGAGACATTGAACGGCGTCGGCTGAGCAATTTTATGTGGACGGCAGAGGTGCCGGGTCTTAAGTTTGTTTGGCCGTTCAAGTTTTGGGTTAATAAAAAAAAATAAAAAACAAAACAAAAAAAAAAATAATACGTACATCCAACAATTTCTAGGCATGGCACAAACAAAGTACATATGTAGGCGTTAAGACTGATGGCAATTTAAGGCAGGTGTAGGACAAAGAAAAAATATTATCGGCGGCGGCGAACTATAGGCTGCGACTCACTCAGCTTGGTTCTTTGCTTTAAAAAAAAACACAACCCTGATACAATGAAAAATGTTATCGTTTAGAAAATTTTCTGAAAATGGTTTGGTATTATGGGATGTTAAATTTCTTTCCGTATTATTTCACATTTTGATAACATACTGCTTTCACACTATCACACTTTCTCATTGGATTTAACTATTTGACAAGTCTTAATACTCAGTATAATAGTGTGAAAAGGGCTTAAATGACAGACTGTAAATGAGTTACACATTACTTTAACAGCGCCATCTGTTGCCTAACATTGCTTAAAAATACTGCTTTCAAAAATAAAAGATGTAAAAGTATGCTGTACTTTTAAATCGATAAAAAAATGTAATTGCTTTTTCTCCACTTTCTCTTGGAAATAAGATAATTTTGCGGAAAGAGGTTTTCTATTTTGGAATCGGGATACCAAGGTACCTCTTTACACAATTTTGTTAAAATTCATAGAGTAGTTTTTACGTGATGCGAATACAAAAAAAAGACAGACAGACAGACAGGAGATGGTAACTATATTACTATATGTAAAGATATTACTATCTGTGTACGACACTTCGGGATCCATGAGATATTGTAAAGTTGAGTGTAGGCCAATCTATTTTTTTTTTTTTTTTAACAAGTTATGGCCTCTAGAAAGTACAAAAGGAAAATTTAATTTGTTTTTATCTTTTATAGGAAAAGCCATATTTTTAAACATATGTGGTCTCCTAAAAGCAGACATTAAAAGGGCTTTTAATCATCTGATTGAGAGTGTACCCTAAGGAGAATATTTCGCTTTGAAAGTCACCCATACCAAATTTTCAGACTCTCACTTTTATGGTGTTTCAGTTATGGTTTTAGTATGTACTTTATATAGAGGTACCCATCCCTGGGTAATTACTCAGGAACAAAGGCTTTATATAAATTTTTTAAATTTATATAAAATTCTAAAATTTTTGTAGATTTCTGTAAATAGTGTTTAAAATATTCAAAAATAAAAGGCGATGTTAAGTTTGCAGTTGCATTGCATCAATAAAATTGATTATTTTCACTACTTTTTATACTATTTTCTCTTGGAAATGAGATATCATTGCGTAAAGGAAGTAGCCTACATTTGAACCGAGATATTAAGGTACCTCCACACGAAATTTTATTAACATTTATTCAGTAGTATTAGCATGATGGGAACATGCAGACAGACAGAAATAAAATTCCAAAAATTGCAGTTTTGTATTCCATTTCGATTACCATCTGCACCAGCAAGAAGAAAATTTTTAAAAAATATTCAATGTACAGAAATGATCGTGTTACAGTTTTATTATATTTATATAAATGATTTCTATCAAGAAATTGGCTTTATGGGAAGAAAAGCTTTATTCCATTTGTGTTGCAGTATGGTTTCGTCTATAAGAGTTTCAGGGCTGCCTTTAATGTAGTGCATTTCGAAATCGAAATTTCAAACACTTTTTAAAGGATTTAGAGCTACATACTTATGTATATGTTAGCAGTGTTCTGCACAGTATTTTTTCTAATTTGCCGAGGGTAGCTACTGCGGACAACATACATTTATAAATAGTTAAAAATTAAATTTGAAAATTTTTGCATTAATTTTAAATGAAAGATTTCTAAAAAGCAATTAATAATTAAAATATTTGCACAGTGTTTAAAATTTTTCAAATTCTTTTCCTATCAACTTAATTAAATAAATATTTAATTTATTTTTCCTTTTATTTTCAGGTATGTATTTAGACTATTGAATAACATCTTTAAATAAATATTGAGAATACAAAAAAAAAAACTTTAATCATTCAGGTAAGTGTCTGTCATTCATCACAAAGAGGACATTCTTTTTAAAGATTTGAAATTTAATCTTTAGTAAAACAAAACTGCTTGCATACTGTGATACTTTAAACGGGCTGTGTGAACCTTCAAATATTTTAAAAAAATATCTTGTTGAACAATATCAAAGATACAAATTCCTTTCAATATTATTCAATAGTGGTGCAGATTTTTCTTTCATTTAATACCAGCTGTACCCACACACGTTGTGTGCGTCCTAACAATATTTTTTCCTATTTTACTTTGAAAGTAAGCAACACCAAATTTTAAGACTCTTACTTTTATGGTGCTTCACGTATACGTATTTACTTTATATAATGGCACCCATCCCTAGATAAAAATTTAAAATTTATATAAAATTTCAAAATTCTAAAAATTATTGTAAAGCTCTGTAAAAGGTGTTTTAAATATTTTAATAACAATGTAGTTCCACAAAAAATAAAAATAAAAATACAAATCAATTACAAATTTTATTCAATTGGCTATTTGGCAGTGAGTGATTCATATTTTGTCAGTATTTTAAAACATCGTTATTTGTTGCGCAACCGTGTTCAAAATATCCCACTTTCAATTCATATTTTTTCATTTTTTTTAGAACTGCGCCATCTGTTGCGCAACCGTTTTTAAAATATTCCGCTATCAAAAATAAAACGTTCCTTAAAGTATGCAGTACCTTTAAATCGGTAAAATTGCTTACTTTCAGTGCATTTTCTTCACTTTCTCTTGGAAATAAAATATTTTTGCTGAAAAAAGGTATCCTATATTTCATTCAGATGACTAAGGTACCTCCTCACAAAATTTTATTAAAATTTATCCAGTAGTTTTTACGTGATGCGAACGCAAACAGACAGTAATCAATACAGAAAATAAGATACTGTTTTATTTCTCCATTTTTTTCTTGGAAATAAAATATTTTTGCTGAAAAAAAGGTATCCTATATTTCATTCAGGATACTAAGGTACCTCCTCACAAAATTTTATTAAAATTTATCCAGTTATTTTTACGTGATGCGAATTGGATTTTTTAATTAGATAATTTTATGACATTAATGTCTAAATATTATTTCATGTAAGTGGCCATCGCGATGAGCTCATACAACCTGGAAGTAAAATTTGCACACACCCTTAACAGTAAATCTGGTTGTATCAACAGTAACTCAGGTTGTATCGACAATAATGTGTCGAATAATCTTAATGCTCAATAGCTTCTAAGTTTTTCCAATTAATCGTTCGCTTCTTGTATTGAACCATGTTTTTCATAGAAAATTTTAACAATTTACAAACGTTGCTCTGACATGACTCCATTCACGATAAACTGCCTCTAAGAAAAACACGCTTTGAATCGTAATTAAAACGTTATAAGAAAGTCAGTTAAGCGGTGGTCCTAAGACACATTTATATATATTCTTAAAACAAATAGACAGAAATAATTTTATTTGCTTATCGGATTCTATAAGAGTCGGGAGAGGAATGCAAATGCGCACACTGCAGTGATTCAGTATCGGTCGAAAAGTTTGATGGGCTTCCGGATTTTAATCAAACTAATCGAAGCCCAATCCGACTAAAGTATCGGCTGATAAAAAGTCTGCAGTCTGCGGGGGCCCTTAAAAGTAATCGGGTAGAAAAGAAAACCATGAGAGAACAAAATAAAAACGTTCTTAGAAAAAACTTTTGGCAAACGTTTGCTAAATATTTTATAATTATGATTGAGAATGTATTAAAGCGGTATATAAATTTAATTTTTGGGAAAGATGTAACTGAAAGAGGGCTTGTAGGGTTTTTGTATTTGTATTTAAGAAAACAACACATAAACAAAACCAGCATTCGAAAATCGAAAGAACTAAATCAATCACTTAAACAACACGATTCTTCGTCTGTTTTGTTAGCAAGCTGATGAGTGAAAAGTCAATTGGTTTGTTTGCGATCTTTGTCGTTCAAAAAGTATTTTTTTTTCATGTAGAAAATGGTAAAAAAAATTCAAAGTTTATATCTTTCCATGAAACGTTTGAAAAACGTTTTGTTTGTTTTCATACTCTGATTATTATTTTTTAGAATAAATATTTAGCAACATGTTCAGGAAATATTTATTTTTATATATTTTATAGGAACTAAGCTGAAATACTTAAAAGTAAGACGGGATTTAGACGAAGATTTAATAACATGTCTTTTTTGTTCAGGGTAGAGAAAAATGTAATTTTTGAATTTTGATTTTGGAAAAAAAATCGTACCGTTTTCTCCTTTCCCTGAACAAAAAAGTCATGTTTTTAAAACATCTTCTAAATTCCGTTTAAGTAATGTTAAAAAATATTATCTATAAGACTTTATACCACAGGAAATAGTTTCTTAGTTCATTTGTTAGAACGACGGTATTTCTTGTTTTTGTTAATTTTTTTTACCCATTACTTACTCTGTATACAGGATGCCTAGTTCTTAATTACCCTTTAATTCTTGTCGTTGTAAAGTGGAAAATATTTTAACTCATTTCTTTAATGTTTTAAAAGTTTTTCAATTTATTTGATTGTTTTATTTATCTGATGAGAATTTTTCAACTTTAATTCCACAGCATAGATTTTACTTCCGTTGTAAGAAATTCTTTAAAACAAGCTTGAGGAAACCTTCAACAAATATAGATTACAAGTGTCATTAAAACTAAAAAGATGACATGAAGTACTTGTAAGTAAAAAGCGGAGGGAAATAGACAAGATGTATTAAACACGCAACATCAGCAGGAAATCTTTAAATGAAGAAAAAAAAAGAAACAAGACTTCCTTGCTGCTAGCATCATGATAATCATAATGATATTTAACACTTAAATAAAACTATCTTAAACACATAATAGATACTGCATGTATCTTTTTTCATTGTAAAGTGAAATTGTGTGCTTCTCTTTGAGGTCTCCTTCCTTAAAGAACTTAAAATTCTTCGACAATTATTTACTTCCTGTAACTTCCGTTATTAAATGAGTGACTTTTAAAAGTCAGCAACTAAATGTTAGTTGTTATGCTGTTTATAAGCTTTGGTTTCATGCAAATAATTTTTATCTGTCTTAGTTAGGAACTAGTTTAAGCTGAAATTACTTTTAATAAGAAACCACATTCTTTAAATAAATTTTATTTGTTTTTTTATGTTCTACTACTTTGTAGTATTTTTTTGGCTTAAACTTATTTATACATGGCTTGCTAAATCATAGAGGCCTGAACAGTGCAGATAAAAAGCAACACGTTACAAGCAACCAGTCACAGTATCCGGTACCACATGAATAATATAAAAAAAATTAATTTAAATCTATTAATTTTAATGATTTTTTTTTTAAATTGTTATTAGTTTTTTTTAAGCCATTAATAAGAACGAAAATAGTTTAATATTAAATCTATACTTATAATAAAACTGTAGCTTGTTTTCTGGCTGTCTGTTTTGCCATCACGTAAAAAATACTGGATGAATTTTTGAAGAGGTACCTTAGTATCCTTATTCAAATATATATGATATATTGATTTAAAAATCAACCGAAAATTATATTCTCGTATAAAACTTTCTTTTAAATTAGATTTATCGATCATTTTAAGCGAATATTTAAAAAAAAAGTGAAACTTTTTTTCTGTTTATAAATTTTCCATAATTTTACTTTAATTTAAATCGATAATTTGAAATTGCTATAATTTTGTCTATAATTTTTTAATTTGCTCGAGAAATTTTATTGAAAACTATATCTTTATTTGTATATAGTTATTTTATCGGTAATTTAGTATCACATTATCGGTTGCTTTAATTTTCCCGAAAAAAATAATAATAGAAGTAGGTAGTTTTCAATTATCGATAACTTTATTTTTGTATAGACAATTTTCGAAAAAGTTAATTTTTATAATAATAATTTCTTGTCTAAAATTTATAGGTAACCACAACAAATTTTCTATAGAAAATTTAGTTTTCTAGTAAAATTAATTTTTTATTCTATAAAAAATTTATCGATAACTAAAGCTTGGTATATAAAAATATCGATAACTTACTTAAATATTCTATAAAAATTTTTGTTAACTAAAATTTACTGTAGAAAATTTATCGATAACTAAAATTTAGTATATAAAAATATCGATAACTTACTTAAATATTCTATAAAAATTTTTGATGACTAAAATTTACTGTTGAAAATTTATCGATAACTAAAATTTAGTATATAAAAATATCGATAACTTACTTAAATATTCTATAAAAATTTTTGCTGACTAAAATTTACTGTTGAAAATTTATCGATAGCTCAAATTTATTATATACAAATATCGATAACTTACTTAAATATTCTGTAAAAATTTGTGTTAACTAAAATTTACTGTATATAATTTATCGATAGCAAAAATCTAGTATATAAAAATATCGGTAACTTACTTAAATGTTCTATAAAAATTTTTGGTGACTAAAATTTACTGTAGAAAATTTATCGATAACTAAAATCTAGTATATAAAAATATAACGATAACTTACTTAAATATTCTATAAAAATTCTTGGTCACTAAAATTTACTGTAGAAAATTTATCGATAACTAAAATTAAGTATATAAAAATATCGATAACTTAATTATAGAATAATTATTTTGTTTAACAATTCAATTTTTCTATAGAAAATTTACTGATAATTAAAATTATATAATCAAAATTCATGGATAAATTAAATTTTCTGTAGAATAGCTCTCGATTGATAAATTAAACCTTGTATAGAGAATTTATTGATAACTTAAATCTGTTATGATTTTTTATTATTTAAATTTGCATTAAAAAATTGATCGATTACAAAAATTTAGCATAAAAGAAATATCGACAAGTTATTTTTTTAATAATTTAAATTTTCTATTAAAAATTTATTTATAAATTAAATATTCAATAGAAAATTTATTGATAACTAAAGACTTACAATTGAATTTTTGAAGTAAAACTTACAACAAGTAGTTAGATGCAAAGAATATTGAAGATGTATGTATGTAGCGATCCATAAAATGCATTATATTCTCCTAGTGTCTAATATAAAATTTTCCTAATTTTTCTTTAAAATTAATCACCTAAATTGTAATTAATATGCTTTCATCTCAAAGAAAATATAACCAACCAAATATAACCTTATTTGAAGATTTCATTTCTATGTTAATACAAATTTCGATTAATAAATTTAAATACTCGATTACTAAAACCTATATGAAATTTATTGGTAACTTAAATTTTCTGTAGAAAAGTTATCGATTGATAACTTAAATTTTCTACGGAAAATTTATTGATAATCTACATCTTCTAAAAAAATTTTTGGTTACTTAAAATCACTTTACAAAATTTATCGATAACTTTAATATTATCGATAACATAATTGTCGATAACATATTTTTCTATATTTTTTTTTTTTAATTTAAAGTTGCCTATAAAAAATGTATTGCTTAAATAAATTTCCATTAAAAAATCTATTGATTTATAAAATCTGATCTAAAGGTTAATAAAATTTATTGATAATTTAAATGTTTTGTAGAAATATTTATCGATTACCTTAATTTTTTATTAAAATTTTTTAAATCCTAATATAGTTTTAAAATTAATTTTTTGATATTATATTGATAATTTATCTGCAACTTTATTTTCTATAAAAAATTTAGCAATAAATTCTTTTCCATTCTTTTCCAAATTTGATAACATTATTATACTATCGTAGACTGCTTTTATAAAATTAACCTGCAATTGTTTTTAGAAAATATATGAATAAGTTAAATTTTAAATAGGCACTTTATCAATAGCTCAATGGAAATTAAATCTTAAAATTACATCAGTTGGAAATTAATCATACATTTTTGCAGCAACAACAACAATATGCTGATTATGTATAATACCATAATCCGCAATTTTGAATTTTTATTTTGTTTTAATTGCAAACGGAAAAACAAAACTGGAACACATGTTTAAAGTTAAAATTTTAACTATTACAGAATTCGTATAGTTGTATGAACATTGCATTAAAAATGTACATTAAAAATTTTCATCCTTTAGCCAAAGCATACATTGACATCCAGTATGTCATTCCACCACCAAAACAGACAATTCATATGTTATCACCATAGATTTTTAAACAAAAAATCAAGAAGAACGATTTTTTTTTGTAAAATGTAATTTTTTAAACAATTTTTGGTTGATCTGTTTTGGGTTGGTGTGCAAACGACATATTACATGTTGTTAGTACAACACATCAACTACTAAACATACATATGAACATTACTTACATGGTTATTTGCATGCCCCTTGAAGTATGCAGTACAGAATTTATAAACTGCATTATAAAAATATACTCACAGATTAAATAAGCTCCAGCTGTGTCATAATGACTAAAATGCATCATTTACAAAGCAAAAAAAAATATTTCACAAAGAGATAAACTCAGTCTGTGGTTGATAATGTATTTTTTTTTAAACTTTTAGTCCTTCACATATGTTTCTACTGCAATTTTAGTTATTTTTCAGGTTTTTTTTTCTAGCGCCACAGTTGCTTAGTGTTGTCGAAATGTAGGTGTTGTTGACTTAATCATATATTACGAGCTGCGGATGAAGGCTCTTTTAAACGAAGTAAACTCAAAAAATATGTTTTTTAATCGAATGCACGTTTTTTGGATTTTTTGTATAAAAATTAAGTAAAAAAATTCAGACAGAGAAGTAAAGGAATGTAACTATGAAAAATTAATTACAACACAGCCGTTTATTAAAAAAAAAAAAAATTGTGTTAACAAAAGATTATAAATAAAACCATAACTTTAATTTTCCATAGAAACAAAAAGCTAATTACTTAAATTGTCTATTTAAAATTTATCGATAACTAAAATTTGCTACGGAAAAATTATATAAAATTAAAACTTTCTACAGAAAATTTATCAGTAACTTGAATTTTCTGCAAAAAAGCATGGATGAATAACTTAAATATTTTATTTAAATTTTTCTTTAACACTAAGTATATGCACAAAATATATCGAAAAAATTTTATATAGAATTTTTATCGATAACTGTGTTTTTTTTTCTACAGAAAAATAATTTAAAACAAAAATTTGCTACTTTCTTCAGAAAATTAATAAATATAAATTTTTTTACAGAAAATTTTTCTATACCATGAGGTTTCTGCTCAAAGTTTATGGATAACATGAATTTTCTATAGAAATTTATCGATAACTAGAATTTTCTTTAAAAAATTTATTTTTATCGATAACATGAATTCTCTAGATTTTTCTATAACTTAAATTTTTTTATGTTTAATGTTTCGATAACTGAAACATTCACAAGAATTATATCGGCAACTCAAACTTTCAAGCAAAATTATGAATATATTAAATTTTCAACAGAAATTTAGTTTAAATTTTCTATAAAAAACTTGTCATAACTTTAATTTTATGTAGAAAATTTATCGACTTCTTTATTTTTGAATAGAGAATTTATCGACAACTTTATATCTCTAGGAAACATTTTCTAAAAATTGTATCTTCTATACGGATCTTTTCAGCAACTTAAATTTTGCGTAGAAATGGTTTCAATAACTTTAATTTTCTGCATAATTATTTTCAAAAAATTGTATTCACAGAGCAATTTTTGATAACTTTAGTTTTTGATAGAGAATATTTTGATAGCTTTGATTTTATAATGAAAATTTTCATAGTATGTATGAAAATTTTTATCAATATTAGAGAATTTATCGATATCTATAGTTTTATGTTAAAAAATTATCGATAATTTTTATAATCTTTAGAAACAGAAGAGAACCCTTGAGAATATTTTTATTGCATTTGTTCATTATTAAAAAAATATTTTTCGATAGCTTTAGTTTCCTTTAAACAAATTTGCGTTTACTTAGTTTTTTTTTGTATTTTTTCGTCGATATCTTTAATTTTATGATTCGATAGTGAAGTTTAATTTTTTGAAAGAAAATTTTTGTGCTTTAACATTCGACAAAAAATTGTTGATTACTTTAGTTTTTCTCAAAAAAAAATATTAATTTTTTGCTCTTCAAACAAATTTTTGATAACTTGAATCTTCTACAGAAAACTCATTCATAACTTACATTTCCTAAAAAATTTGTTTGTTTCTTTAATTTGCTGTACAAAATTTATCGATAATTTTACTATTATTGATAACATAATTATCGATAACATACTATTCTACATTTTTTTTAAATTAAAAATTTTCTATAGAACATTTATTGCTTAATCAAATTTCCATTAGAAAATCTATTGATTTAAAAAATTTTCTATATGAAATTTATTAATAATTTAAATTTTCTGTAGGAATATTTTCGATAACCTTAATATTTAAAAATTTAAAATTATATTAAAATTTTAAATTTTCTATAAAAAATATCAGAAATTTTTCCAGAAAATATTTAAAATCATAATCTTTCTGCTGACAAATAACTTAAACTCGATAACTTAAATTTCTTATAGAAAATATTTTATATAAATATTTATAAGTAGTTTATACAGAAATTGTTGATGTTTTGTGTATTTTATATTTACAGCAAATTTATCGATAACTTCTATAAAAACTTCTATAATCTATAAAAAAGAATCAAGAATTCTCATTATTTTATTTTTTTTTTTTTAATAAAAAATAGTTTTTTGTGTCTTAATTTTCATTTACATATATTCTCATCCTATTTTCAATTATTTTTTTAATTTATTTTTTATTACCTATTTACAATAGTTTGACTATATATTTGTTTATTAACCATTGATATAGTTGGAAAATAAATTTATTGAAAAAGCCATTGTTATAAATAAATGTTCAAATATTACATTTATTTTATTTAAATGTTAAAATATTACTTTTAGCTATAAATCTGACACAATACGATTAATTATGGTAGAAAAATTTATTTTATTTAATTTCTTTTTTCAAAAAAATATGTTTGACTTAAGCAATATTTTATTAGGTGTATTAACTTAAAATATTACATGAAAAATTATTAAATTGTTTTTTTTAACAATCCCATTATTTAAAACGTTATATCTTTTAATCGCCTTTGAGTATGCAGCAGTAATAAATAAAAAGACTATTAGTCATTAAAAAGCTGCCTTTTTAAATTATATCTTTATAAAGATTTATATTGATGGAAATACATAAAATAAATTTAATTTACAAACCTCACAGTATATAAAACATGTAGTAATTTTTTCGCTAACATACTGTCAGCAGCAGCAAAAATAAATCTTTTTTAAACCAACAATATCAATAAACAACAATATCAATAAAAAGTTTTTTTTTGCCATAATGAAAAATATTTTTTAAAGATTTAATTAATGTACTTTTCAAACTATGTTCTCTTTATTAATTACTAGCTGTGCCCACCACTTCGTCAGCGTCGATCAAATTTGTTCGATTTTGCTTTGAAAGCAATCCACATTTAGGTGAATTTGTTTGAAGCTGGCATAGCCAATTAATAACTATTATACTTCGCCGGCGATTTAGTGCTATGTAGTAATACCGGCGTTTTTAGTTCCGCCTTAAGATATGCTACGTATCAGCTTATGTATTTGTTTACTTTATAAAAAGTAAAGTATTCATATCCGGTTAGTTCAACTGTGTACTTACACTGCTTTTTCTCCACTTTCTAAGATATTTTTTCGGAAAAAAATTATCCTATATTGGGACCAGGATACTTACAAAATTTTGTAAGTAGTTCTTACGTTATGCGAACGTAAGCAAAAGCAGACAGACAGACGGATATGAGTTGATTTTTTATTATATGTATAGATTTAATAAATTAAAAGGCATAACTTTAGGCGATGTAAAAATAAAAAAAAACGAAATAAAATAAAATAAAAAGGTTATATTATGCAGATTTTTTTGCACTGTTTTTAAATAAAATTTTGTATGCTACAGAGGGGTTTTGATGATAGTTTGAACATTCTTGAAGTCACTTAAGTATAACACTTAAGTATAATTTGTATATAACATACTGGTTTGAAACTCAATTATTTATGCTTTGATTTTTTAATTACAGTTTCGAGCTTTGTTATTTTGTAACATTTTTATTCATACTTTACATAATAATGATTTTCAATGTTAATTGGTTTTGAATTTTGTACTACTTGTTACTATCAATTGTTACTTATTTTGCAGCTGACATTTTTTCTAAAAATAGGTCATAATTTCTAGAATGTACAAAAAACTTAAGATATAAAAAGCTTGAGGATTTTGTTAAGCTACAAAAGTAAATTGTTCCCCGAACAAAACACTTATTGCGCACTGTCTTTGTTAACTTTAATAATTTAAAGCGTATTATTAGAAGCATGCTTTTAGGATTTATACAATTTATATAAAACAATTTATATATGAATGAGGGCTGCCTTTTTAACTTCATTATTTAACTATTTAATACTAGTTGTGCCTTCGTCAGAATTCTAACAATATTTTGTTCAATTTTTACTTTATACAAAGGTTCTCGTCCTTACTAAAATAACTACCGCCTTAAACTCTGCATATCCGTTAGTGCTTCAGTTATGGTTTATGTATTTACCTTATATTTTTATAAAGGGTCTCATCCTTACTAAAATAACTGCCTACTTTCACTGCTTCTTCTCCAGTTTCTCTTGGAAATAAGATATTTTTGCAAAATATGCTATATTGGAATCGGGATACTAAGAAACCTCCTTACAAAATTTTTTTAAAATAGATTTTACGTGATTCGAATATAAGCAGGAAGACAGGCAGACGGGAAATGAGTTACTATTTATTACATATCACGGTAAAACGATTTAAATGATAAGTCGCGCTTCTCATCATTTAAGAATCCGGAGATACAGAAACCAATCTGCCATACATAGTTTCGAAAATTTTGGGATTGCAATTCAGCAACATCAGACCTTCCCATTGGAGGCTGCAGGCAAAAAACCACGCCCACCTATATTTTTATGTTGTTTTCATTTTCTTTCGGTTTTAATGATTTTATTTTGAATTTTTTTGTGAATACAGATCTCGAGAGATCAATAATCCCCTGCGAGGGCCGATTTTTTTGTTTATTTTTAGGTTGGTAAAGTTTTTATTTGTTCTATAGACCTTTATAGAAAGCAAAACATATAGCGAA
Source organism: Phasia obesa (assembly GCA_949628195.1). Classification (NCBI taxonomy): domain Eukaryota; kingdom Metazoa; phylum Arthropoda; class Insecta; order Diptera; family Tachinidae; genus Phasia; species Phasia obesa. The sequence goes on along the minus strand of OX451216.1, from coordinate 143,139,965 downwards.
AGCCGATAGACCCACAGGGTGCCCAGGGAGCAGTAAATAGCACGGCGTAGGGGTCAATATTAGAAATTTTTTAAAGGAAATTTTTTGCTTTAGTCTCACCATTCTAACGCAAGAAGATCCTAATTTTTACAATAAATCTTAAAGAAATTTTTTTAAAAAATTTTAAAAAAAAATTTTTTTCAAAAATTAAAAAAAAATTTTTCAAAAAATATTAAAAAATTTTCAGACAAACTTTAACAAAATTTAAAAAAAAATTTATTAAAAATTAAAAAAAAAAATTAAAAAATATTTTCCAAAAAAAATACAAAAAATTTTCAATAAATATTAACAAAGAATTTTCAATAAGAACAAAAAATTTTCTATAAAACTAAAAAAATTTTCTATAAAATTAAAAAAAATATTCTATTAAATTTAAAAAAAATCTATAAAATTTAAAAAAAATTAACTATAAAATTTTTCAAAAAAATTTCTATAAAATTTTTCAAAAAAATTTCTATAAAATTTGAAAAACAAATTCTACAAAATTTTCTATAAAATTTTTGCCAAAAAAAAAAAAAAAAATTTATAAAATTTTTACAAAAAAATTTTCTATACAATTTTTACATGTTTAGGAATTTTAGGTGACGATATACATATAACCTATACGATAATTTGCTGATTAGTGAAAGAAAAAAGCGCAGTTTTTTTTTTAATGACTGTCTTATAAATTAAAACAATTTTTTTAAATAATTCTTTATATAAATAAAATCACCACGGTATAGGATATAGAAGATTCGGCACTGCCGAATAATGCACTCTTACTTGCTTTTCATTTTGTTTGCTGTGGTCGTTTGTACACCGCATATTTAATGGTGTTTATTTCGCGCCTTAAGCTATGCTATAGTATATTTTTAAAGTTGCAAAATAAAACAAACAGGTTTTAGTGTGAACTAACAAAAGCTGTAGGAAACAGAAATTTTTAAATTAATTATTTAACCCTTTTTTAAAATAGGTTTTCTTTCCACAGGTTTTAAAAAAGAAAAAAAATTTCTCTAAAGTAATTTTATTAAATTCTAGAAGCTTTAGAGGCTTTTTTATTTAATTTTTTATATTTGCTTATTTGTATTTAATTTTTTATATTTGCTTCATCTTAACCAAATAAATATTTAGAGATAATTTTTTTTACATTATTTATTTTAAGTCACGCATGATTCCTTTGTAAATTTATTAAATAAATATTTTATGATTATAAAATATTTATTTCCAAAAATATAATAATCGAAATTGATTACTATGGGGAAAGCCTATCCAGATAGCTATTTTGCTAGTGCTCAACTAGCTCATCAGTGGATTTTTCCCAATTTTTCTGAATAAAAACTCAGATTCTTATGCTTAAAACTTAATAGACTAAATGAGAAGTTCAAACAGTCTATAAAGAAAGCCAAATCTAAATTTCTAAACAAAATAAAAAACCATAGTAACCATTTCGATTTCAACAAGTTTATTTTATTTTTCTTTCAATTTTCTACATTAAGGGTTTCAATTGGATACCATTCATAATGTATCAAAAAGACTTTTGAAAAACAAAAATAAAAATTAAAAAATTAAAAAATACGAAAATCGTATTTACTCAGCGTGCGCATGCTATCATATACAAAAAAATTATATTTGGAATCGTGTTAAATACATTATTTATTTTAAGTCACGCATGATTCCTTTGTAAATTTATTAAATAAATATTTTATGATTATAAAATATTTATTTCCAAAAATATAATAATCGAAATTGATTACTATGGGGAAAGCCTATCCAGATAGCTATTTCGCTAGTGCTCAACTAGCTATCTGGATAGGCTTTTCGCTAGTGCTCAACTAGCTATCTGGATAGGCTTTCCCCATAGTAATCAATTTCGATTATTATATTTTTGGAAATAAATATTTTATAATCATAAAATATTTATTTAATAAATTTACAAAGGAATCATGCGTGACTTAAAATAAATAATGTATTTAACACGATTCCAAATATAATTTTTTTGGATAATTTTTTTTTTATTTTTACTTAAATAACATTTCCTTTCTGCTGCTGTATTTTTTTTTTGCTTTGTAACTTTTTTGCATGTAATTATAGCAGCAAATTTGTTGAAAAAGTTCCAAACAACTACATGGCATATGACAGATACCCTAAATATGCAAAATGATATTATCGTCCATTAAATAGACAACTACCAAAAGTTGGAAAAATAAGGATAGAAGTTTTATGAAGCAGAAAAGTGATTAAATAATTTATTTTCATGTTATAAAATTGAAGACAATTTTCCACAAAAACTTGTTTGAAGTTTTTTCTTTTCATCCCTAGATGTATGTTGTAGTATTTATTTAAAGTTGTTGATAGAAAATCAATTTATTTTTATGGCTTGGGTTTATTTTTCAGACTTTCTTTATTTGCTTGGTTCATTTTGAGGAAAGTAAAAATTTTTTTCTTATATTGCTTCTTAAGATAAGCAATGCATTTTTTTTTTTAATGGCGTTTTATTGATTTTCTTTTAAATGTTTTTTTCCAAAGACCATTTTATATGTGAACTATTTTTCTTGCTTAAAGTATGTATGTGATTTTAAGGAAATGTATTTAAATCTTAATACATTTTAAAAGCGAAATTTTTATCAAGCATAAAAGTGACTAAATAATTTATTTTAATGTATTGAAAATAAAGAAATTTTTTGGGAAGCTTGCTTAAAAATATATAAAGTATTGATTTTTTTTTTGCATCCCTAAAGGTATGTTGTTAATTTAGTTATATATGTTGATAGAAAATCAGTTTGTTCTTTTTATTAATCAGACCACGGTTGCCAGATTAGGGGTTTTTCCCCTAAATTTAGGGGATTTTCTTTCATTTAGGGGAAAATTTGGGGGCTAAAATTTGTTAGGGGAAAAAATAACAATCGGCTTTCTGATAGGTTCTTCCAAACTATTTAAACAACGTATTAGAAAGCTAACATTTTTGTTATGCGTGTAGTATGTCATGAAAAAACAACAAAATTCGTACATAAGTAACGAACTCTAATTTTAAGAATACTCTTACAACAACAACACAAGAAACATCCCAGTGGTGAAATTAAGGAGGCCTTCCATAAGGCATGCTTAGACTTTCTCTCGGATACGATCCTCATTTTTGTGTGCCTTCCAAAGAAGGCCTTGGCTCCTTCTTCTAAAAGATCCAATACACATTCCTACTTTGCTTTTCTTAGTAGGAAGGTAGAAATGTGTACTCATTTTCATGACAAATACATAATTTTCTATTTTTAGATTTCTTATATATAAAACACAAAAGTTCATTGAACTGCCTTTATCTACATTATTGCTGCTTGAAATTAAGATGTTTCGATAGACTGATTGGCAGTGTGAAGGTCTATCAGCCTGGAGGTTGACGGTTCAACTCCCAAAAAATTTTAAAATTTCAAGTAAAAATAAAAACAAATTAAAAGTGCTTAAGATTACAAAAAAAAACAGAAGGCCTTGGGATTAATTTAGGGGATTTTTTTATTTAATTAATTTGGATTATTTTTTTTGGAAAATTACAGAAAAAAATTTATTTAAGTAATCAAGAAAAATTATTTTAGGGTTTTTCTTTAAAAAAAAAGCTTGATTTTAGGGTTTTTTTTTGGTTTTAGGGGAGAGAGAAAAAAAATCTGGCAACCGTGAATCAGACCCTGCATATTTGCTCTGTTTATTCAGAGTAATGCAAACGTTTTTTAATGTACCTTAATATATGCAATATATTTTTTTAAATCGTTTTATTAATTTTCCGTTTAAATATTTTTTTATGTTTTACTCATATGATTTGTGACTTCTTTTTGTAGTTAAAACTATTTTGAAAACTTTAATTATTTATGAATTATACATTAATTAACTATACATTATATATTATTCTGATTTGTTTAAAATGCATAATCATATTTGTTTCATTTATTCAGCTAAATATTGTATTACTTTATTTTGAATATAACACAAATTGTTTAAGCTCTCTAAGGTATTCTATGATTTATTTAATAAAATTTGTCCTTAAGTTATGCTTTATATTTTTGGCTAGTTCTGTTTTAAATAAATATGTAAATTTTAGATCATATTTGAGAAGGTTTTTAATACCTTGATATGACTGAAATATATTGTTGTAGGAGTTCTTTATTTTTACTTTTTGCATGAAAATTCCTTGATTTTTTCGTTATATTAGGGTGGAATATCATGTGATGAAAAAGTAAGACTTGCTTTAAACCCCTCAAAATTATGCATTGAATTCTTTGGATTACAATTAATTGGTTTTTGACGTCAAGCCTGTTGTCACTTGTTTCATTTTTCCTTAAGATATGCAAGAATTAGGAACATGTACTCTAAGACTAATTTGTGTGTTAATTTTTTTTACCTTAACAGCAAGGTTGAGACTAAAAAAGAATTTAGTTTTTAATCTAAAAATTAAATAAATTTTTTTTTACTCAATCTTAAGCCTTAAAGTAAGCAATATATTTTATTAAAAATAGTTCTTATATAAATTGTAGAGTATGATAATCGTTTACGTTTTAAACTCAATTTATTATTGTTTTATTTGTGTGCTCTTATGCTTTAATAAACCATTGACTTGTTAAACTCTTAAACATATTTACATTTTCCTTAAAATATACTACATTTTTTTCCTAATAAATTGCTGTTTTTAGATACAAACTAAAATCCTTTTTCCCATTTAAGCGTAAGTATAATTTCGCCAGTAGCTTTTGTGGGTCTTATCATTTTGACTACTTTTTTTTAATTTTGATAAAAGTTGTCTTGTGACCTTAAGAGTCTTAAAAAGTCTAGGTTAAGTTTTGTTATTGTATTAATAATAAATTTGGGTTGCTTTATTTTGGCAATCTCTTCTCATGCCATTAAAGAAGTCATACTTCATATGTTTTCGTTCTTTTTGTTTGTATACTCCCTTAAAATGCAAATGTATGTACATAGATAAATTTATAGGTTTTTAATATACAAATTTTCAAATAAAAATTTTCTCCAATTGAAAGTTTTTATAGATGAGCAAACTCTTTTAAATGGTAGAATAAATTTTCTAACAAAAATAATTCATGGTCTACTGAGCTTAAAACATAAATTTGTTAAAAAGTTAAGAACATCAAACAAGACTTTTAATAGACCTACCAAATTGTCGGTATAAGAAAAGCAATAAGCTTAAAGGAAAACGTAATCAAAGAAAATGTCTGGTAAAACTTAGTATGAGAGTAATTGGAAATGTAACGCGAAGATAATGAAAGATTTGGCAAAAAAAAAATTATGAACTTTAAGTAAGAAAATTAATATTTTCTTAAAGCAGTCATGGAAAACATTGCATACTTTTAGGCGTTTAAGAAATTACATATAAAAATAAATATAATTCGGCGCACAATTTAAACCAGCAAATATAATTATTTTTAAAGCTTCGTAGCTCTCATACAAAGGTTACTATTACTATATTTAAATAGGGTACAATATTTAAATATAATTAAATTCTCAGAGATTGTCGTTTTTGGTTAACAATCCTCCAAAAAACAAGGTTCATAACATTCATTGCTAGTTAATATAAAAAATATTTAATGAATAAAGACTGAGACAAAAATAAAAAAATATTTTAGTGGTTCGGTTATTGGGTTACAATTTTTTTAAAGGTGAAGATGACAAAAATAAGCTCACATTTGTGATCATTCATTTAACCTACACAAGGAATTCTTATTATTTAGAATTAATTTGAGAAGCTTTAGAACACATTAAAATTTGCAACTTATAAGTACTAAATTATGCATACGTTTAGAAGAGATTAAATTTTAATTTCAAAGCATTTTTAAGCATATTTTTAAGGAGGAATAAAAAAAAAATTTAATAAATTTTATTTCAAACCAATTTAAGCATATTTTTTAGGCTGCATAAGAATAAGGAATAAGGAGCGCAGAAACCTGCAGATTTGCTTTACATATATATATCTATACTTTACATTTAATAAAACTGTAACTACTGGATGGATTTTAACAAAATTAGGTGAGGAGGTACCTTAGTATCCTGATCCCAATAAAGGATAGTTTTTTTCCGCAAAAATCTCTTATTTCCAAGAGAAAGTGGAGAAAAAGCAGTGAGAAACGCAATTTCCGGTTTAAAGGTACTGAAATTTTCAGTTTAAAACTGTGATATTTTCATCATGGTTATATTTACAACACACCTTATTATTTTTGAAATTTTCGGTTATATTTTCTACATACCTTTTTATTTTTGAAAGTATAATATTTTAAAAACTATTGCGCAACAGAGGGCGCCAGTTGAATAAAACTTGTATTTGATTTGTATTTTTACTTTGTGGAATTACGTTGTTATTAAAATATTTTAAACACCTCTTACAGAGGTTTATAATAATTTTTAGAATTTTTTATAAATTTTAGAATTTTATCCAGAGATGGGTGCCTTTATATATTAATAAATACATAAACCATAACTGAAGCACTATAAAATGAAGATTATTTCAATTGGTGTGGAATACTTTTAAAGCAAAATCGAGCAAAATATTTTTTTTTCGGATGCCCACTTCGTGGCGGGCACAGCTAGTATAATATAAAATTTTAACGTTATAGTAAATTATATAAACCTTACTTTAAGTAAGCTTATAACCTTAATATTATTTGTTAGGTATAATCAAATTAAATAAAAATTTTTATGTTCAGCTATATGAAAATTTATTGCATAATTTAAGGCAATTTTTATATGTCATAACAGATTTTAATTTTAAATTTCATAATATAAAAACAAAAAATATGTAGATTAGTTTAACAAACAAAAAATTTAGAAGGTATCCATGATTTTTGGTTTAATTTTATATTGATTCTTTTAATAAAAAAAAACTAAATAAATAAATTGCCAAATATAAAACTAAATCACTGCAAGCCATAAATTATTCAAACTAAAAAACATTATTATCTACAGAATATACCAAATGTTATATGTATGCTTAAATGTTTCTGAATAACTCCTTATGTGCTTGTAGTAAAAAAAAATACCGAAAAATTAAAAAAAGCAAAACCAAACCACGATTTGGCCATTTTTGGAGCATACACAGTTGGTGTTTTATTTCCGTTTTTTTATTGCATACTAATCTGACATTAAAATTATTTTTACATTTTAAAACAGCAGTGATATATATAACATGATATTAAAATTCAGCCATGCAAAACACCCCTATAGTTCAAGTGTAACTGGCAATTTATGTAGTTTTTTTTTATCATCTTGTTGGCCCTTCCTTGGCTTTTAAGTACAAACAGGAAAAAAGGTAGGTGACGTGGAACAAATTTGGGGTTTAAATAGAATCAATTGAAAAAGCAACAGAGCACTTTTGCTGTAAAAAATACAGGAAATCAATTTTAACAATTAATAATGTTTTTTTTTTGTTTTTAATTTACTAAAGCCCTTAATATAGTTATTTTTAGAAAATAAATGATTGTAGATTTTTTAAGTAATGTAGTTTGTAATTGGTTTTCATTAAATATTAATTATTTTCTAATGATGCCACACAAGGGAGAAGCGAATTTTTCGAATTTGAAAATGAAAAAGAACTCAAGCTGGAAAATATTGAATGGATAATAATGAGCGTTGCAGTTTAAGTCATTTACAAAGTTCCCTAACGTTTTTAGCCATTGCATATAAAATATATAAATATTTATGTAAATGGAAATTTAATTAAAAAATTATTTTTTCAAAACTAGACAAACTTAAAATAGGTACATATTTCAAAATATAAAATAACTGAAAAAAACTTAATGACAAAATCTTAACTTTTATTTTAAGAGGAAATTTAAATTGTTACATGTTAATCTATACATATAATAAAATAGTAACTCATATCTGTCTGTCTGTCTGCTTTTCGTTTGTGTTCGCATCACGTAAAAACTACTGGATGGATTTTAACAAAATTTTGTGAGGTTACTTTTTAGTATTCTGATCGCAATATGGGATACCTATTTCCGTAAAAATATCTTATTTCCAAGATTAAAAGGAGAAAAAACAGTGAAAAGCGCAATTTCCAGTTTAAAGGTACTGAAAAATTTTGGTTTAAAACTGGGATATTTTCAACACGGTATTTTTCAACACGATTACATTTTCAACACACTTTTTTATTTATTCTGATCCCAATATAGGATACCTATTTCCGTAAAAATATCTTATTTCCAAGAGAAAAAGGAGAAAAAACAGTGAAAAGCGCAATTTCCAGTTTAAAGGTACTGACAATTTTGGTTTAAAACTAGGATATTTTCAACACAGTATTTTTCAACACGATTACATTTTCAACACACTTTTTTATTTATTTTATTTTACTATTATGCAACAGATGGCGCCAGTTGAATACAATTTGTATTTTTACTTTGTGGAATTATATTGTTATTAAAATACTTTAAACACCTCTTACAGAGCTTTTCAATAATTTTAAGTATTTTAGAAATTTTTATAAATTTTAAAATTTTATCCCAGGATGGGTGCCTTTATATAAAGAAATACATAAACCATAACTGAAGCACTATAAAAGTAAGATTCTTACAATTGGTGTGGAATATTTTCAAAGCAAAATCAAGTAAAATATTGCAAGGGCGCCTACGACGTGGCGGACACAGCTAGTTAACAATAAATTAAATCCTCCAAATATTATTTCTATTCACAAATGAAGTATTTCGCAGCATACTATATTTTCATTAAAAACAGTGCATACTATTTAATTTTATTATATTTTTTGTGATTTGTATTTGTTGTAGCGGTCATAGCCATTCAGCTTCAATTTCATATTGCGGTTTAGGAAATACAGTGATATTTAGTTGCGAAAGCTTTTTTCTTAAAATCTAATCTAAATACAAAACTTTAAAAGGAGCCCCTTTCTATGAAACGAAGAATCAATAATTTGACAACGATTAATATACAAACTTTATTGACATTTTAAAACATCATTATAAACATATTTTAACCCTTTATCACAGGTAAAAATTTTGATATTTAATTTACGATATTCATTTTTTTTTAAATAAAGAGGAAAAATTATTTTTTGGCAACTATGTAAATGCACGTTATTATTAGTTTTAGAACAGAGTTGCAGCGCCTCTGGTGTGAAATAGTGGCATAAATTTAAAATCTATATATTAATATTTTACTTTTCCGACGATTTAGTGCTATAGAGTAGGATAGCGCTGTGACGCCAGCTTGGCAATATAAGGTCCCTCTCGTCAGCTTGCGTCACATATTAGTAATTGTAGAAAAAATAATACATATCAAAAAAAAAAAAATTAAGCTGAAAAGTGTCGCGAATGAGGTGCGAACCTAGGCAACTCAAGCCAGCATACTTATGTGGTTAAATTTTAAGGGCCCATGTTGATTATCACACAAATTATTTAGGAAATTATTGTAATTTCTTTTTTTTTTTGAGCCTAGAGCCTAAATCTGGAAGAAAAGGTCTGTGTGTTAAAACATACGGGTCCTCTTCGAGGCCCGACCAGTGCCCAAAGGACTGGTACCACGGGAATCGGTGGCCCCACAGAGAGCCTATCCTCTCTGTGACCGGTTATTGGTGAGGTCCCCTTCGGGGGTACACGTGGTGGTTGTGGTTTAAGATCGATTTATGTAGGTAAGGTGCAAGGTCGATCAAGTGTGCTATTGCACTCTCAACAGACGGAGTTTGGATAGTCTCCAAACCCAAGCAAGAGGTTTTAATATGGATCTAGGCTTGCCTTGGAAAGGCTTGCCATATTATATAAATTGCTACTCATTGTGACTGTATCACACACAAAAAGCGATTGGTGGCAATCGTAAAGTGTTGTTATACTAGACAATGGGGGCGCTAGTCTACGCCTAAGTTTCACTCGGTGGTAAGACCACCGTGAGGTTAGGCCGAGTAGGCAGGTACTCACGTTAATCTTGTTCCACAATCCTTTAGCTCTTTCATTGTTGCTGGCTTATCGACGTACACCTTTTCCCAAAGAAAGAAGTCCAAGAAGTACACATTCAACATCGTCCTTTAAAATTTAACCAACCGATATAAGCTTAATAGCTGTAGCTGTACAGCTCCCTCAAAAACAAAAGTTTTCATATGTGGTGACGGACGGGTATACAAAATTTAGAAAGATCAACATTTTAAGTGCTTCTTTATAAACAAAATTTTATTTTCAAAAAGCTGATTTAAACGATACAAAAAAAAAAAGATATTGTGGAAATAATACTTTTAGTACAAAGAGGGGTGTAAAGTGAAATTTTGACATAATTTTCCGTGGATTGTAAAAGAAAATTTTTTTCTTAAAAAAGAACAGACATATGAATTTCTACCTATAATTTTAATAAATTAATTTTTTTAATATATCTGACCCGGCCATTGACTCAATAAAAATTTTCCACTTTTTTTTTGGTTTCGATAGTTTTTGAAAACTAGAAAGTCCTAACTTGCTTAGAAGTGTACTAAAAATATATACACACACGAACTTATCTCATTTATGCTCTTTTGTATTTTTTGGTTGGATGCAAAAGAAAAACTACTAAGAAAATGACGAAATGCATTGTTTATCTTTAACAGCTAATTTTTCGAAATATATTTAATATTTTGAAAAAAAAAAATTCTTTTTTTATATTTAAATGCAACATTTTTTCGCATATATTTATTTATTCTTTTCTTGAAGAACTATTCATTTGTAAAACAAAGTTAAAGTTTTTTTTTGTTTTGCTTTATACACATTTTGCCTTTCGTTTTTTGTTCTTATAAAAACTTTATGAATTTTGATCTTTTACCCATCAAACTTCCGCAAAATCATAATATTTTATTTTTACTTTATTTTTCTTGATTTATGCACAGATGGATTCTTTTAATTAGTACAAATTTAACTTGGCAATGTTATTTTTTTGAAGTTTTTATACCAAACTTTTTTATTATATTTTACAAGATATTTTATATTCTTTTCTAGTAGATTTTTTTTTTTGAAAAAGTAAGCCAAGTGTTAAAATTCGCTACTCTAGTTTTAAAAATAGTTTATGTGGGTTTCACAAAAAAAGGAGAAAAGAAACTATAAGTTATTTTAGGTTGGCTGGTTATAATGATTTTTAAAAATCATAAATTAAAAAGGAAAGAAACAAAAGACTTTAAGTCATTTATAAAGTGATATTTTTAGCTTTTCTAAAATATAAACGTTTTCTAAAGGGCGGATCAACTAAACAACCATCATATCAGATATCATCAATAGATTGCTTGCTATAAATTTAAGATAGACTTTAATTAAATAAAACTAATAAAACATATTTTAAATTTCCAAATATAATTTTTAACTATTTATTCTTTCTTTTGGATCTTTATTAAAATAATTTCCAAAGAATTAATAAATTTATATCCCGTCTTAAAAATAATTGTAAAACTTTTACATTGTTAAATTCACAGTGGTTGGTTAATTTCTCTTACTTTATATAATATCAGGAGTTTTTACAAAGCTATAGTTTTTTATATAAAAACGTTGCCTTGGTATTTGGGTTGGCTGGTAAACTATCTATATATAGCATACTTTAGGGCTATTATAGTTTGTGGTCAAAATATTAACTTTCATGCAGAAGATAAATAGAAAAAAAAAATCTTACAACAAAACTAATAAAGTTAAAACCTAAGCTCTCTAATAAAAGGAGCAATTAAGGAAATACTTAAACATTTAAAGCATAATTTAAGGATTAAAGTATAATAATAAAAAAAAAATAAAAAATTTTATGGATTTAAGAACGAGAAATTACTGAAACGTACAAAATTTTATAAGCACCGAAAATTATAAAAAAGGGTTAGTTTAAATTATTAAAAACTTCAAAAGAATTATTTATCATAAAATACAACCTAAACCTAAATAAAAAATATTTTTTTTTTTACAAAAAAAAATGATGGAATTATAATATTTGTTTGATTTTGTTTTAGTCAAGAGAAATAAATAAAGACTTAGAAGCAAAAAGTTGATTTAAATAAAAAATATAAAAGTCAACATAAACTATCAATTTAAATTTTAAACTTTAAAGTAAAGTATGCATTCAGACGTATTAAATATCCACAAAATTCAAAAATTCACTTCACCAGAGCTGCTATTTGTCAAAAATTAATACTTAGAATTTAATTTTCAATTGTCCCTATTTTCAGCATATTCGAAAAATTTTGCTTAATTCGAAAATAGCTTTTTGGTTGCGGAAACTAATTTAGTAAGGTTTTTTAAGACTCACTGCTTATTGCAAATAGTAAAAAAAGCTTTTTAATTGTATTCTGTTAGACCAAGCTTGAAAAATTTCCAATTTTAGGCATAATCGAAAATTTAAAAAAAAAAATTAAAATTAATTTCGAACTTATATTATTTTTTTGTTGCAGAAAATTATTTATAAACTTTTCTATTAGAAATTAAACATATTTTAGTACTATTTATTTCAGAACTATCCAAGTGTTCCCAAACAAAAAACAATGCAAAAAATCCATTTTTACGCATATTCGAAAATTTGAAATTAATTTCGAACTTATAATTTTTGCTGCAAAAAATGCTTTATCAACTGTTTTATTATATATTGAAGATGTTTGAATACTATTTATTTTCGAAATAAAATAATTTTTTTTACCTTTAAGTTTAATATTTGCTATTAAAGTTGACAAGCTGGCTATAACATTGAACACATGAACACATTCGAAAATACGATTTTAATTTCGGACTTAAATTAATTTCTAATTTAAATTAAAATTAATTTTTGCTCTTAAATTCATTGTTAAACTTTATGGGCATTTTCGAAAATTTTATCTTTTTTTAACTTCTTATCATCATCTTTATTCTATTTCTATTTTATTTTTACGTATTGTGTATGAATACTAAAAATCATTTTAAATACCAAGGGAAAAGTTTTAAAAATCTTTATGTTCGAAAATTCAAAAATTATTTCGAATCTAATTTTGTTGTTGCATAAAATAACTAATAAATTTATTTTTGATGTAAATTGAGGATTTATATTCGAAATTTTATATACCCATTACAATATTAAAAATAGCCGTAAGAATAAGTAATTTATACGACATTTTACTATAGAAAAGATGACAAGCTTGCGAGTACATTAAAAATCTTATATCTATTACAATTTTGTATTTCAACAATATTCGATATTTTGAAAATTATTTAAGGGCAAACGTCTTGAAATATATTTCCAAATCATTTTGTTCTTGTTTATTCGAATTTAATTTTGAGCTTAGTATTTTGCAAATGATTTTAGAAGATTCCCTTTCACTTAACAAGATCTGATAATTATCAAAAAACTGTATTTAGAATTTAAACGTCTACACTTTTTTTAATTGCGTCTGTTATGTGGATGTTCGAAAAAACTAAACCTAATTCGTAAATATTTTTTGGTTGCAGGAACTAATTTATTAAATTTTTTATCAATATCTAAAGGCTTTATTTATCTTTTAACTTATACCGAATATTGAAAAAAATATATATCTTTTGTTGGTTTCAAAAATCTTTAACTTTGCTCATATTTGAAAATTCGAAGTTGTTTTCGAAAATTTTTTTTTGCTCATAAGAGATTTTCAAGTTTCTTTTTATTGTAAGTTTTGAATTTTTTTATGTTCGAAATAAAAAAGTATGGAAACTTTTCACATTTCGGACATAAATATTCTAAAGAGAATTAAGAACGAACAAAAAAAAATGTGATAAGCTTGCGACCTCATTAAATATATTCTATTTGCATTAAAAAATTCTATTCCTGCCATGTTCGAAAATTCGAACTTAATTTCGAAATTGGTATTTGTTCTGAGAAATTAGTTTTTTAAGTTTTTCTACCCTTTAGTTAAGAGTTCTCTTTCAATTTGTACTTATTTTTAAGGTTTTATTGTTGTATACATAAAATAGATTTTAAAGTTAATAAAACTATTTAAGAGTTTTTTTGTTGTTAGCTTTAAAATCGTTCGCTTTATAAGTCGAAAATTTTATATCTGTAAAATCTTTTTGTCTCTAAATAAAATTGCCTTAACAAATTTAAATTATTTTAAATTTCGAACTTTTATTAAAATTCCAGTGTATATTTTTCAAAGTTTTTTTTTTTTGTCGATATTCATTTTTGAATTGCCCACAAACTCGGTGACATGTTAACAATAGAATCTAACTAAAAATAATGTTTTTAAGTATCATTGTTTACAGTCCTTCTATTTTAATAAAACCACCCACTTTCAAGCCCTTTTGAAAAATTTCCGGTATGTTTTTGCCTAAAACTAATGCTTTCCACCATGAACCAAATCATGAATAACTGCAACCGCATAAAGCTTATTGAATTCAAACATTATTAAGAGAAACTCTTCCATGCAGGTCTTTACATGTCATTGCAGTCCGTTACACATGGTCGCATGTTCATCATATACATACATATACCTTTTATACACATACAGAACTGTAGTGCTGCTTAAACTGTACAACTTTTTGGCCCCCCTGTCATATTTATGCATCATCTATGTATGGGGATGTCTTCATACAACTACGACTCGATCACAGAAATGCAATTATAATTTTGTTTTTTTTTTTTTTTGGTTAAATTTTAATTGTGGGGAATTGTAATTGTAATTGTAGTTATGATGTTTAGGTTTTTTTCACTATTGTTTGTTTATTGCTCTTGTTGTTAGTTAAACATAAGTCGCATTGTCGTACTACGTCTAATTTAGCGTGTGAAGAATTTTATTTATTTTTTTTTTTTTAATAAAAAAAAATTCTATATTGTTTTCATGTGCCTGCCATAAATAATGAAGATGATGATGATCATGATGTAAAAGAAAAAAACTTGGATGAAATATGAAGTAAAAATAATAAATTGTTTGAATGAATTCAATGGAAAATTATGTGAAAAAATTGAGGCCGATTAAGTATATTTTATATTGATTTTTTTTTTAATATTTTCTAAATTCAATTGCGGGAAAATTATGAAGGCTTGGTATAGTTATTAGAAATTTGTTATTAAAAAAGAAAAAGTTTGTGCCGAATCATATTAGGCACTATTGTCACTGAAATCTTTCTCTTTTCTTCTTTAAAATTGCATGTGTTTATATCGTGCAATTTTTATTACAGCAATTTGTTGAGATTTTAAACTTTAAACATTAAAGCTACGAATGAGAGGATAAAACTAATTCAAGAGTACTTTCATATGTGTACACCCTTTAATTCCCCTCTACCCTATCGCCTACTAATAAAGTATTGCAACGACAAATTTTACATAATGGGGTCTTCCAAATATCATAACAAAAAGTGCTTAAAACTAAAAATATAACTACCTAATTCGCATTTGTTGTAGTGCTTGAGATTAAAATTATTTCATGTTCTTAAACGATTCTATTTTTCTTCTTAATTGGCCTGGGGGTTACACTCTATTTAGGGCAGTACCCGAGGACAAAATATTTTTCAAAGCGCAACGATCTTGTGCGCAATTTCCCCAATTTCTTACATCAAGTTTTGAAAAATTCTCTTGAACCTGGCCTTTCGCACAAGCCAACGTAACTATATCAAAGTCGGATTACAGCTTATATAGCTCATGGTTCATACGATACTAGTATTCTCCACTAACGAAGAACGCATTTTTTTGCCCCATATAACAGCACGGGCAATACAAGCGTCTTGTAGAAACTAAGTATTGTCTGCGGAGACATCTGTTAGCATGAATTATTTTTCGTTTAATCTTCAAACTGATGTTTGTTGTCAAACTGATGTTTGATGTCAAAGTCTTGTTTGATGTCATGCCGTCAATTAATCTATGCGGTTTAGATCGACCACAATCCTTCAGGTAGATGTATTAACACTAACATCAGTTTGAATTACAGAGCACGTGCTGTTTTAAACACAGCATTTAGACGAACAAAAAATTAGCTAGGGTAGCACTGAATATTGTATGAATTTATAGCTAAGTAACTGTGCCCACACATATTGTTGTGAATCCTGACAATATTTTGATCGATTTTGTTTTGAAAGTAATCCACACCAAATTTTAAGACTCTTACGAATTTACTTCATATAAAGGTAGCCATTTCTGGATAAAGTTCTAAAATTTATATAAAATTTTAAAATTCCAAAAATTATTGTAAAGCTCTGTAAAAGGCGTTTAAAATATTTTAATAACAATGTAATTCCACAATGTAAAAAAAAAAACAAATCAAATACAAATTTTTTTCAATTGGCTATTTGGCAGTAAGTAATTCATATTTTGTCATTATTTTAAAACATCTGTTGCCATCTGTTTCACAACCCTTTATAAAATATCCCGCTTTTCATTCATATTTTGTCATTATTTTAAAACAGTGCCATCTGTTGCGCAACTGTTTTTGCAAAAATGCCGTTTTCAAAAACAAAAGATGCCTTAAAGTATGCAGTACTTTAAATCGGTAAAATTGCGTATTTTTACTGCTTTTTCTCTGCTTTCTCTTGGAAAAAAAGTATCCTATCAGGATACTGGGTAACTTCTCACAAAATTTTATTCAAATCTGTCCAGTAGTTTTTACGTGATGCAAACGCAGACAGGCAGAAAGACGGACAGACACAGGAAAGGAATTAAAGGTATTAAAAATGCCTCATATCTCTGAATGAGTCCTCTCGAAGGCATATTGATTCAGCAACTTCTGACGTTAATGCTTCCGGGTTACATGGGATCCCAGTCCCCAGATATTAAACGGAAGCCGAAACTCAAAGATAAAAACCTTTAGGGTCTAACAAGTGTCCAAATGAGTGACACCACGAGAACTGGTAAACCTAGAGGGATCACACGGCCCTGTGCAGGTTATTAGTAATGCCCTTCGGGGCCAACGTAGTGGTTATGATTTGGAACTAAATCGCAGGAGGCAAAAACAGAGTGTCACGAGTTTGATAGTCTTCAACTTCTAAACCAGGGTTATTGTTTATTTTATTTATTTATTTATTAGGGTTATGATCAAGAGTCCCCACGCAAAGCCCTAAGAGTCTGTGAGCAATTACACAATATCAACCAAAATCTCACAAAGAGAACAAAACATGTACAAATTTTAAATCAGTAGCATACCAGCTCTAACAAGGTAGGTTTGTGTTACTTTGCTAAATATTTAGCAAACCAATGCATTTTCATTTTAAACACATTTTTTGGTTGGGGGCCTTTTTCTTAAGTTGCCATTTGTTGTGTTACTATGTGTAACAAGCGCGTTGATAGATGCATTGTATTTACTTAGTGATAAGACCACCGTCAGATTAAAACGACTAGCTAGTCGTCTGCATCATATATTTATGTATATAAATGAAATCGCGTGTCATTCTAGAGTTACACTAATCTAGAGCCGAGATCAATCTAGTTGTGCAGGTATTGGGGAGGACATCGCTAAAACCATGACTTTGTTGAATAATTTCTTGGTTGTATCTTACTATCTATTTGTTGATTTGTTAATCATCTTACAGACCTGGACACTAGAGTTCAGGATATTTTTTAAGAGAAGTAGTACACAGGCAATTGTGTGTACAAATTAATTGTGTTACTTTCTTTGGGAAGGGGATGGAGTAGAGGTAAGAAAGTGGTGAAATTAATAGATATAAGCTTTGCTTGGTATCACTACAATTGCACGTCATATTTTTTTTTAGAATGGTAGAGTAGTGTCTCTGGTGTCAGGTAGGCACATTAGCTTTGAAGCTGTATGGCCATTTTATTAAAATTTTACTATGTCCTACGACTTAGTGCTATAGATTAAAACCGGCGATGAAGAGAGCTGTCATATTTGCATATCGGAAAAAAGTGAAGCGGCTGGGATTTAAACCCGGCGACTTAAGCCAATATACTTTTTTAGTTGGCTAAAGTCTCTCTGTGACAATAGCGGAACAAAACCATAATATAAACTTTTGGAAGAACAGTTAGTTACTTTATTTCTCTTTCGTGTCAATACCCTTGCTAGACCTATAAGATGAAAAGATTTTTCTGAACAAATAATCTTTCTTTGCAAGAAAATTAACCTTAAAGCATTAAGCTACAACAAAATTTATCATTATTATGAGGCAGATAAAATAGTGTCCCATCGGTGGTTAGTCCATTGGTTAAATGATTTCACATACCATGAACTCCACCCATTGTTGTTGAATATAACCTCACTATAACCCTTTATAAAGGGTGTTTTTTATAGAGCAATAGAACTTTAAGTTGGCATTACTTTTCAAGATGGCGACCGATTTAACAGCTGTCAAGTGATTTATTCTCAGTTTGGTTTGGCAATTCATCATAAATAGACTCACGATCATCAAGTAAGGCGTAGATTCGTCGAATGGGCCCAAAACGAGATTACCGTTGTTCCCGATATTCATAAGCGAATTTTGTTGAAGCGCACTTCTGGTTGAATGGCTAATCCTCAAGTGTATGTCGAAACACCGTTACATTAAGAAAGACTGACTATTTGGTGGGCTTTGTGGGCTGGTGGAATCATTGGTCCGTACTTTTTCAAAAACGATGGTAGCCAGAACGTTACAGTCAATGGTGATCGTTATAGAGCCATGATTACTAACTTTTTCATTCCTGAATTGAATAACCATGATGTCCAGTAGATGTGGTTTCAACAAGACGGCGCAACATGTCACACAGCTCGTGCCACAATAGATTTATTGAAAGACACGTTTGGTGACCGCCTAATTTCACGTTTTGGACCTGTGAATTGGCCTCCAAGATCTTGTGATTTAACACCGCTAGACTATTTCCTGTGGGGCTATGTAAAGTCATTGGTCTATGCGGATAAGCCACAAACGCTTGACCATTTGGAAGACAAGATTCGCCGTGTTATTTAAATTGTAATGCCACAAGATTATCTTTCGGATAAATAAAATTGATGTCAATCGAATAATCCATCGTTGTTTTATTGCAACATAAAGATCTATACTTCTATAAAAAACACCCTTTATATGTATATAACCTCACTATAACCTTTTACCCATTTTTATTATTTGTTTTTGGTATAAATATTAAACTAATAGAATTATTATATTTTTCTAGCAAAAATATGACCAAAAAATGTTATTTATGTTTTCTCCATTTTTTAGTATCCCTGCAAAATATTTTTTCCCAAATTGATTTAATAAATTCCAAATTGTGTAACTTTATACTTTAAATATGACTTTTTAATTTTTTTTGTCAGCATAAATTTTTTTTATTTATTGCCATTTAAATTTCAAAGACTAAAGTTTCAAGTGATATTTTTTTTTAATTTTTTTATTGCACTTAAATTGTAGTTATGACACAAAAACGTTTTAAATATTTAACACGTACTAAAATAAAATGTATAATTTACAGTCAAATCCCAGAAGACATGAAAAGAAAAAAAAATTACTTTAAATATAAATTCTTTAAAATCAAAAACAATTTCATAGATTTTACAAAATGTTCTTTATTTAATAATTTTTTCTTTTTTTTTCTTTTTTTATTTAATATAATATAATCGATGTTTTACTGTAGTTTTTCATGCTTCTTGCTATTAAAGAGTTGGAAAAAAACTAAAGTAACTTTAAATAAATTCTCAGAGTTGCTTAAAACAAAAAAAAAAAAAAAATATGTATATAAAAAAATATGTTTTAAAAAGTGACTTCGGTTCAAGTATAGTATATTAAACGTATGGAATTTAAATACGAGGGTAGTTATAGAAATAAATATACCAGGATTATACAAACATTAATTAAAAAAAAAACGAAATAAGAAGTTTTAGTAGTTTTTACTTAGAATATTAAAAATTTAATTTCAAAAATAGAAACTTTTGCAAATTTAAGTACGAGGGTAGTTACTGAAATAAATATACCAGGATTATACAAACATTTAGGAAAAAAAATAAAATAAGAAGTTTTAGTATTTTTTACACAGAATTTTAAAAATGTAATTTCAAAAATATAAACTTTTGCAAATTTAAATACGAGGGTAGTTACATTAAAAAATATATCAGGAACATACAAACATTTAGGAAAAAATAAGACGAGTAGTTTTAGTATTTCTAACATAGAATATTAAAAATTTAAATTTAAAAATATAAACGTTTGCAAATTTAAATACGAGGGTAGTTACAGAAATAAATATACCAGGAACATGCAAACATTTGGGAAAAAATAAAACAAGAAGTTTTAGTATTTCTTACACAGAATTTTAAAAATTTAATATTAAAAATATAAACGTTTGCAAATTTAAGTACGAGGGTAGTTACAGAAATAAATATACCAGGATTATACAAACATTTAGGAAAAAAAAGAATTAAATAATAAGTTTTAGAATTTTTTACACAGAATTTTAAAAATGTAATTTCAAAAATATAAGCTTTTGCAAATTTAAATACGAGGGTAGTTACATTAATAAATATATCAGGAACATACAAACATTTAGGAAAAAATAAAACAAGAAGTTTTAGTATTTCTTACATAGAATATTAAAAATTTAATTTCAAAAATATAAACGTTTGCAAATTTAAGTACGAGGGTAGTTACAGAAATAAATATACCATGATTATTTCGGAAAAAAAATAAAATACTAAGTTTTAGAATTTTTTACACAGAATTTTAAAAATGTAATTTCAAGAATATAAACTTTTGCAAATTTAAATACGAGGGTAGTTACATTAATAAATATATCAGGAACATACAAACATTTAGGAAAAAATAAAACGAGAAGTTTTAGTACTTGCAACTTAAAATATTAAAAATTTAAATTTAAAAATATAAACGTTTGCAAATTTAAATACGAGGGTAATTACAGAAATAAATATACCAGGAACATACAAACATTTAGGAAAAAATAAAACGAGAAGTTTTGGTATTTTTTTACACACAATTTTAAAAAGGAAGACTTCCAACAGGGCAATTCCATGTCAAATCAACCAAAAAAAAAATAAAAATTGTTTAGAAATTTACCGCTCCCAATTTGATTGAAACTTTTTTCATTTGGATTCGTTGAATTGCTACATCCAAATATAATTTTTAAAAAATTCTATCACTTACAGTTTTTAGCTCGTGCAGTTATCAAAATAGAAAATATCGCTTTTTTGCATATGAGCTCGGGGATGAAATAGATTCTAATTCCAGTTCTAACTATAAGCCCCAAGAAGTGGAGTAATAGCTCTACTTGAGAAGTTAAAATTAACTATTGATTTTTAAATTGTTGCGCGAAACCCGCTTACCTCCTCCGATTGACTTCAAATTTGTTGTGAATTGTTGGTATTGATCTCCTTTTTGAAGTAGTACACCTCCTGTTTGGATTAAGATTATAGGTTTTCTGGAAAAGACAGTTTCTGTTGGTTTTCGGGGAAGTTGAAATGAACTATTGATTTGTAAATTGTTGCGCAAAAACCTGGTTTTGATTGACTTCAAATTTGTTGTGAATTGTTGGTATTGATCTCCTCCTGTTTGGATTAAGATTGATAATTGAATACAAGTTTTCTCGTATTCCTTTATCTGGGTTTGGTTGGTTAAATAGATGATGCTTACAACTAAAACACTACCCTAAGTAGATTAGATACAAGTAGTGCTGATGACGGACGTGGCTGTCTAGAAAATGTGCATTCCACTCGTTGCTGGTGTCTAAAAATTAAATTTTCCCAATTTTTCTTTAATATTATCACCTAATTTGTAATTTAATTAATTCTTTCGTAGAGAGAATAAAAACGAACTTAAGCTTGATTATAAATTTCATTCTATGTTAAAGGGAATTTCATGAAGAAAAAAAAATTTTAACAAATTTTTTTCTTATATTTAAAAAAAGTTTTAATAAAATTTTTAATATAGTGTTTTTAATTTTTTTTTAAATGAGTGCACCATAAAAATTTTAGACTGTTACCATGGTGGGATCAAAGTTAAGTTACAAAAAACGTCATAAAATTATATTTGGATTCAGGGAATCAAGGTATATAAATTAAAAAAAAAAAACTTTAAATAAAATCTGAAGTAGTCACTTTAAGTCCCTTGTTGATTTGACATAGCATTCTCCAATAACAATATGTTTGTTTTGTAAAAAGTAACTAATTCTTATAAAAGATTTTTTTTTATATAAAATAACACATGCGATATAATGGGAACTTTATGAGAAAGAATAAGATAACTCCGTATTTAAAAGATTAACTTCCTGTTCTTGTTCCCTCATTATAAGAATCTTAAATTGGCGTAAATTTATTTCTTCCATTAAAACTATTTATTAAAAAAAAAAATATTTTTCATTTATTGTTTTTTTTTCTAGTTTTAAATTTTTTATCACCCCACCTTACTTTACAATATTATTCCACTCCCCTCTCTAGCATGAAGTTAATAAAACTATGATTTAATGTAAAGTAAGTAAGTACTTCCTTTTCACTTTATGAGGGTGTATGAATGTATGTAATATTTTTTATTTTAATAAAAATATTATTTTACACATTTTGATTTTTATTCTTTCCTCTTTTTATTTAAATGCGTAAAGACATGATGGTATGTAGAAGCACGTACGTTTACACTGTTACACAGTGTGTAATGTGTGTATGAAAAAGAATTTATGAATTAAATTGTGTTTTGAAAGAAAAGAGAAAAAAATATTACAAAGAATGAAAAACAATAAAACTGCGTGAAAATATTAAATAAAATATTTTCTTCAAAGTATGGATTGGTTTGAAATATCAAATATGCCAATAGTGAAAAAATGTATGAATAAAACGTTTAAAAGTTTTACAGAGTGGCGCTTTTACCTAATACATGTGTATGTATATTCTGAATAGAATATACATACACACGAGAGATGTTTGTCTTTTTCTTATAGATGGATATAGTAGCATTTAAAAAGATCTTTGTCTGAGTTTATACCACTGTTGCCAGATTTGCTGAAATCTATGCCTGATTTTTCATCGTAAAATTGGCTAGATGAGATATGCCGATTTTCTTTCTCAAATGAGAAAGGTCACACTCTTTTTTTATTAATCTTTGTCTGCTTTAGTTCGTTAAATAAACATTTTTCAGATTTTAAATCTTTAGCTACTACAATTTAATGAAATTAAAATAATTATTAGACAAAAAGATCTAAACATATTGTATCTCTGCCAATTTTATTGGATCATATAGTTCTTCAATTCACAAGCCCCTGTTATCATGTTATAGGGTTTATAGTCAACTTATTTTACAATAGCTTATGTTTGTTGTTGGTAATTTGCTTTGAAAAATTTGTTATAAATATACAATTTTATTTTATATCTTTTGAAAATATTGTATCGAGACCATACCTGGGACTAAGTTTTTTATTTGAATAAATTATGAAAATATTTGTAATATATAATCATCGGGACCCTTATTTTAAAATGGTCCTTAATATTTATGGATTTACTTTATTTTACGACCTTGTAATTACATATTTTCTAAAAAAAATCATAAAAACCTCATATTTATGTGTTGTATTATTTTTGCAGTATTTTTGCCGATTTAAAAAATTTTAACCAGATTTAGCAGATTTTTTAGATCAATTTTGAAGATAGGTAAATTTTCTGGCATCACTGGTTTAGAGACGAAAACACTTAGTTTAGTAGCATATAGCGGGTGGGGAAGAGAGCATCATTTTTGTGTTCCGTACTCGGCAATACGCTTTGTTGCTATTTACTTTGAAATTATAATAAAACAGTAACTCATTTCCTGACTGTCCGTCTTTCTTTTGTGTTCGCATCACGTAAAAGATGCTGATACAAAATTTTGTAAGGAGGTACCTTGGTATTCTGATTCCAATATAGGATACTTTTTTCAGCAAAAATATTTTATTTCCAAGATTAAGTGGAGAAAAGGCAGTGAAAGTACTCCGATTTTTTTTTACCGATTTAAAGGTACTGCATACTTTAAGGCAACTTTTATTTTTGACAGTAGTATGTTTTAAGCAATGTGGCACAACAGATGGCGCTGTTTTAAAATAATGAGTAACGCATTTCCTGTCTGTCTTTAACAGAGCTTTGCAATAGTTTTTTAAATTTTATATAAATTTTAGAATTTTATCTAGGGATGGGTACCTTTATACAAAGAAAATACGTAAGAGTCTTAAAATTTGGTGTGAATAACTTTCAAAGCAAAATCGAACAAAATATTGTCAGGACGCATACAACGTGTGAGGGCACAGCTAGCTAAAATCTAAGATAAGAGTTAAGAAAAGGTTTTAATAGAATTTTCACTGACTGTATGTGCTTGACTTTAATGCGATTATATTAAAATAATCAATCTTTCTTATTTTATTATTGCTCATATGACCCAAAAACCTTCTTTCTGCACATCATTAATTGGCGAATAAGTGACTGTGTTTATCTATTTAAATCATTATTAGATTTTTTTAACGACAATGTGGTCACGTGCTTTTAAAAATTAAATTAGTCTTTATTTCCCAAACACATGGGTGTGTGCTTTGTACTTTAGTGCCCTGTTTTTAAGATGCCACTCCTTCTCCTCTTCTAAAAAAAAAAAAATACAAATAATATCACTATCACTCGTTTGTTTTATTATCAATGAATATTTAAAAACTCAATAAACAAACCCCTATGGAAATTATTTTAATACCCTTTTATTTAAACTTTTAAAATAAACAAATGAAGTGTTTAATTAATGCAAAAATTTTTTCTTTCAACCAACAAAAAGGTATGAATTGAAATATCGTAGTAAGAGAAACGTAGTTTTTATTTTTATTTTTTAGGGTTCTGCTTGAATGAACCGGATACAACTTCTTCAGTTCTTTTATTTTATTTTCATTTTGTTTTATTTGAAAATTGAATTTTTTTCTTATTTTATCACAAGCACAATTGTTTGGAACATAATTGTTGTCGATTTATTCTTTTCTTTAAGATCTTCAAAAAAAAAAAACTACAGAAAAATAATAACAAAAGTGTAATATTTCAAAAAATTTAAATAAAAAAGAATATTCCAAGAATTTTCTAAAATACTTGACAACAATCAAAGACATTTACAAACAAGTTTTAAATTCCTTTAAGTCCTCTTTTATGCTTGCTTTGCCGTAATTCTAATTTATTACCTTTTGTTTTCTTGCAGATGCTAAAACACGTACAAATTTCACCCTTACGTCATCGTTCGGATTCAGTTTCAATGCGTTCAAGTACCTCTTGTGCGTCTTCAATGTGCGGCAGTCCAGAGCCACCCAGCGATTTACAAAGAACACCCTCCAGAGCCTCCAGTTATTCCAGTTTAAATGAACAGTTGCCTCAGGTAGGAGGAGTTAAATATAGTGGGCTCTTATTTTTATCATCTTAATGATTATTTTGCAAATTTCTTTTGATATTGCAGACAACTATTAAAGTATTTACCAGCTGTTTGAAAATAGATATTGAATACAAAACTTTGGGCATACAGTGGGACACTACCAGTAAGGAGGTCATTATGCAGCTACTAAGACGGTAAGTTGAACTGAAATGTTTTATAAAGTTATACTCTTTTTGATAGTTTCTTTTCGTAACTTCATTGCCAGAAATTTATAGTGAAATTTTGTAGATAGTTTTAATAACTTTTAAGGCAGAGGGCACGCAATGAGTGGCACAATGGCAAGAGAAAAGCGACAAAAAATTAAAAATACTATTGTTTTTAAAATGCAGAACATCGCACATAGGGGTATTTTGGCAATCTAGCCGAACATTACTTTTTTTTAGCTTATATTAGCTCTGAAAATTTATTGAGTGCCTCTAGATTAATGAAACTTCGTTGAAAAATTTTTTATGGTCATAAGCTATAAAGTAAAAAACATCGGACCAAAGAGAAAAACTTTCCCCATAGAAGAACTAATCCTATTTCTCGGAAAATTTTATTTTTTTAGCAAATACAACTTTTATAGTCAGCTAATATTCATAAAACTTGGTCCCTGGAGATTCTAAAATTCCATTTTTTGCTCCGCCTCCTTTTGTGGGCGGTGACATAATATAGTATTAGCAAAAATAATGTAATTATGACAAGATATGGATTACGTACGCCTTAATACCATAGAAATAAAATTTTCAAGTTATATAGAGTAAATAAATTTAGACTTGGAGGGATACCATCCCTTCCTGGAGATTCTAAAATTCCATTTCTTGCTCCGTCTCCTTTTATGGGCGGTGACATAAAATAGTATTAGCAAAAATAATGTAATTATTACAAGTTATGGATTACGTACGCCTTAATACCATAGAAATAAAAACATAAAATTTTCAAGCGGAGGGATACCATCCCTCCAAGTCCAAATTTAATTACTTTATATAAAGGTACCCATCCCTGGGTAATTACTTAGAAGCACATGCTTTATATAAAACTCTAAAATTTATATAAAATTCCAAAATTGTTGTAGACTACTGTAAATAATGTTTTAAATTACCCGCTGGCAAAATTAAAAGTTGATGGCAAGTTTGCAGTACCATTGAAACGGTAAAATTGCATACTTCACTAATTGTTCTCTCTCTTTCTGGAAAACGCGAAATGTTTACGGGGCAATTTATATCCTATATTTCGACCACGCTACTAAGGTACCTCTTCATAAAATTTTATTGAAAATCATCTACTAGTTTTTAACACAGATTTATTATATGTATAGATGATAACTTATTTATATTAGTAACAATAAATTTTATTTAAAATAATAACAATTAATTTATTTAAAACAACTTAGAAACCCAAAACATTTAATGGCCGACAAAAAGGTTTCTTACTCGTATCCACCTGTGCAAGATAAGCAAAAACAGAAAAAAGGTGAAACTTAAAATAATCGCCAAAAAAAAATGATTGCAAAAACGCGAAACGTTTTTTCTACATTCTAAAAGTAAAGATTACAAATTTTTAGGATCGCGATGACCCTTACTCTCAAAAACTTTTTTACTTTTTTTTACCAAAAAAAAAAATTAACAAAAAATTTATTTTTTTAATTTCGAACAACATTTTTTATTATAAAAATTTTCAATAAAATTTTTCTAAAAATTTTTAATAAAATTTTTCTAAAAATTATTATAGTTAATATAGCCTTTCACAAAAAAAGATCAATAAAAAATCTTTATTATTTGTTTAGCCACAAAAAAAAATATATATATTTCAAACCTCTCAAAATCGTAAAAAGGGAATAAAAACGTATGCAATTTTAACGACTTTCCTGATTTTAACACGGTCCCAAAACGACAAATCTTAAGCAGAATCCTTGTAAATTCACTATTCAATAAAGAATTTTGTTGTTTGTCGTGCTTAAATTTAATTGTTGGCATAATGGGCGGCTAGATTTGCAAAATACACCTCTGTGCCCTTTGAGCGATTTTCGGTACCTAAAATGGAAATTAAAGTTGAGCGAACCGAATTAATTTTAGTACTCAGTAAAAGTGCACTAAATCGCACATCACTAGCAAACAAATTTTTTGTGATTATGACAAATACCGTCGTTGCATTATACACTTTTTAACTTTGAATTATTTGCTTGCAATAAAAATTGAAATTTTCGGTGTTTTAAGAATTAGTTTTTGGTACTTTATGTATTGAAATTTTGGCACGCAATTTATAATTGATTTTTAAGGGGAGTACGCCTTCCCTCGAATGTACCGCATTACTTTTTCATCCAGTTTAAAGATTTTTAGTGTTACAGCTTTCTAGATAACAGATTATTATTAAATATTTTCTAGGGGGAGATCGCTTTCCTCCAGTCCTATTCCACCTGAATTCGAAGCTTGCTCTAAGTGATATTGAGCATAAAGGATCAAACATTACAAGCAGGGAAGTCACTACGAATTAATTTCCACTTTTGGTACGTCGCCGCTTACACATAAAATTTGTTCTAATTTTTAAATTCTTTCTGTTATTAGTATGAGAATTAATTGTGCAAAGTTTCAAGACTTTATCTATTCTAGTTCTCTAGGTACACGATAATAATTATTCACTGTGTATTAGGGATAACACGCCCACTATTCCAATGCAGTTTGTGTTTCGCTAATCTACGTATATTAATATAGGG
This sequence comes from Phasia obesa, assembly GCA_949628195.1. Classification (NCBI taxonomy): domain Eukaryota; kingdom Metazoa; phylum Arthropoda; class Insecta; order Diptera; family Tachinidae; genus Phasia; species Phasia obesa. Next base: position 143,112,014 of record OX451216.1, on the reverse strand, counting down.
GTTACTGTTGAAAAATTTTCACGAGTCTACCTATTATAGTTCGCTAACTACACGTTAAAAATTTTCACTTTGTATGGGAGGTACCAACCCCATTTTTGCAAACCAGCTACATAATGCATATTAACAAGAAACTTATTTGAACAAAACTTCAAGGTGCTACATAGTATAGTAAAATATCAAAATAAGTACCCTATAGCCTGCTCAATTTAAGGCATGAAGACCAAGTCTTCTTCATAATTGCATTAACTTTCTTCTATACTTAAATACGCTTTTCCCTTAAAAGTTTTAAACAAATCTGTCTTGACAATGGTATTTTACCTTCTGACCTTTCAGTATTGCCACTCAGTAATAAGTCACATGCCGCTAAAACTCATTGCTTTGCCGCTTTGTCGCTTTTCAGCTCATTGCATGACCGCGACATAACCGCTCAAAATTGCCCCTTAGTAATACGCTACTTGCCGCTCAAAAGCTCGCCGCTTTGCCACTTATTGTATGTCCTCGGATTGATAGAAAGTTATTTTTTGTAATTTCCATAGAAATATAAGAATGGATTCACTCAATCCAGTTTCTGTGGAAGTAAAAATGAACTCTTAGGCTGCTGTCAGAGTTCGCGCTACAAGCCAAGCGATAATACTAGGCTACAACACGCTATAAACCAATGCATGTGTTTTTCTTATGCTTTCGCTCAAAACATGTAAGAGTGAGAGCGCACCTTGAGGCGAGTTCGTGGTACAAAGCAGGTCTTTGATTAGTTATAGTCTCAAAACTAAATCATTACTTCTTTTCTTAAAAAAGAATCTTCTATTTTTTCTTTTTAGCCTCAAAATGCGTCACCGTGACCCGCGCCTGTTTTATTTATCCATGGAGGTGTCAGTGAGACGTGCTGGTGTTAAAACCATTTTAGTTTTAGATGAAGATACTCGTCCAGCCATATTGCAAGCTTGTCATCCTAAGGGAGAATCGAGATTTTGTTTACAACTAAAACCAGGCGGTTTGATAAGAGTTCATACCTCAGCATTGCAACCCTCCTCACAGTATAAATCTTTAGTAATATCTGAAGAAACCACATCAGATGAATTATTGCAATTGCTATTATCGTGTTACAATTCAATGGAACCAGTTGAACAATTTTCCATATATGAGGTAAGTTTCTCAGTAAGTTAGTGAGAAGTTAAAAATATTTTTAATAAATCTAATCCACTTTATAGGTCTGTCCTGGTCAAGAATATCAACGTAAATTACATCCCGACGATATACCCTTACGAGCCCAGGCCGAGCGAGCTAAACGTGGAGAAACTTGCCACTTTTTGGTAAGACGTAATCCCAGTTATGCTAGACGTCGCCAAATTTTGAATGCCCTCGATGATGTTGTGAAAACCTACAGCCCTTCCTCAACCAGCTCAGCTAATCACAATAAATCTTTTGATGCTGATAGTAGCATGTGTTCTTTGGACGATAGTAGTAGTTTATTGGATGTTTCCATGGATTCATTATCGGATGATTTGCAAAGTTTAATAACCAGCGATGATGAATGTGCCTCCTCAACATCTGGTTCTTCAGATACTTCATCGGAAGGCTCAAGTAGCATAAGAAGAACACCCTCAACCCTAACAATTGTCAAACAGCCTACGGATATTTGTCTGCATTGTCAAAATAACTACAAAACATGTGATTTTTGTCAGACAAATTCCAACGTAAATACGTTACTGAGAAATCCAGCTAATAGCACCAAAAACAACAACACTTTCAACAATGCCACCCTATTACCCACCTACAGTCCCGTTTATAATATTCGCGAGATAAGAACTGCCTCACATTCCTTTTCATTTTTGGGTAAGGACAAAAAGTTTTTGGACATTGAGTTAAATGATCGTTTTGATACTGCCGCTTGTCGCTTGAGGCCACAAAGTGTTTATATGGGTCGTTCAGTGCCACGTGTCATACTGGATGCTACCAGTACATATGAAACCACTTCGGCTGACGAATTACTAGCACAAGATATCAATGGCAATCATAAAGTCAGTGTAACAGCAGAAAGTACAACAACTGTGGCTGGTGAGGCGGTGAATAATAATCCGGCCAAAGGTTTGGGACATTTTGTCTATATATAAATTTTGAAGAGAAGAGAATGATAAACATTTTAAGATAAAAATCGAAAGAATGTTTAAAATTTCGATTCATCTCTTTGCAACAAAAAATTATCGATTATTTTTTCTTCAAAATTCAAAAGTATTAAAAACAAAATAGTAAGAATATTATAAATTATAATCTATTCACAAATTCTTCGAGGTATTCTTAAAAAGATCTTAACAGATCGATAAATTTGGTTGAAAACATAAACTAATCGAACAAATATTTTTTTAGATTTTAAATTTATAAAAAAATTATAGATTTTACCTTTATTGATAAAGTTTTTTTTGAAAATTTAAGAAAAAATTATATTTTCCAAAAATCAAAATTATCGATAAACGATAATATTTATTTAATTATCGATAGATTTTTCAAGTTAACCCTTATTATATGAGTTAACGTTAAATTTTCCTTGAATATTTAAAAATATTATTAAAATATATTAATAAAATATATATATTTTGTGAAATTAAAATTTATCGATTAGTTTTTGGAAAACAAACAAAAAAAGTATTTTAGTAAAATGCAAAATAATAAGGGCAATTAAAACTCATCTAAGAAGTTTTTATTTTATAAAATAAGTTATTTATTTCAATTATGTTAAACAGTTTATATAAATAGAATTTTTTGTTATTTATTCTTTTCACGACTTTTTATAAACCCAGCTATAAAGTTATCGGAGTTTGTTAGACAGCTTAAGTCATTGGTTTAAATTAAAAACAATAGATAAATTAAAATTAATCAAAACGGTCTCAGCATTTTCTTCAAAGTTATCGATTTTCTAAAATCTCAACTTATCGATTCTCTTAAACATCCAGTTATCGATATTTTTTTAATATTAAAAATTTTTTAGATTTAAATACTAAATAAATACTAAATAAATACTCAAAATTTCATTATTTTTTAAAAATTGTAATTTATCGATATTTTTTTTTTGGTAAAATAAAAGTATGTAAAAATATTTTATTAAGACATAATATGTATGTATGTATGTATGTATGTATGTATGTATATAAAATTCTTGTTTGTTTGATATATTCATTAAAAATTAAATGAAAAATTTTAAAGTCAGACTCGAGTTCATTATTTAATTTCGATAACTGAAAAAAATACTAAAATAAATTATTATCAAACTAATCGACTAAATAGACAATTATAATTCTAATTATTTCTAATTTTTCTAGTAATAAATAAATTTTATGCAGAAAATTATGACACTGATATTTTAAAATAGAGTTATCGATATCTTTTCTGCAAACATTTTCATTTTCTTTGAAATTTGAATTTTTTAGTCCTTTCCTATAAAGTATTGAGATAATAATCGATAAAAATAAATTATCAATAAATTGTCAAAAATACTAAATCTGTTATAAAGAGTTTTCGTTAGCATAAAGGTTATATGTATATATCGGGTATTCAAAACTTTTAAGAAAGTTTCTCTCTATTTTAAGAAATGATAACTTTAATAAATGCGATTGGAAGAAATGTTCGACAAATCAAAGTTTGTTACGGAAATATTTTTTCTGCAAACAAAATTTTTACTAAAAATAATCCAAAGCCTTGTAAAATTTTAAGGTGGCAATTTATGGTCAATAAAATTTGATAAAAAAGTTAACGGAAAATTTAAATCTATAATGAAGGTTTATCGATAAAATTTTATTTTTATTTAAATAAAGAATTTTTAAAAATATTAAGAACTTTAAGCGGTAACTTAGATAATGTAAGAAATGTTGTCGATAACAATTTATATTTTTTAATAATATGTACTGTATAATAAAGTTATCGATAACAATATATATTTTTTTGATAATACTGAATAAAAGAGTTATCGAAAAATAAAATATTTTACGAAAGCTTACTGACAACAGAACATTGTATTAAAATTTATTAAAGTTTTAAAACTGTAATCAAACTTAAAAGTAAGCTTAAATATTTTAATGAAAATTAATCGATAACAATAAATTGTCTAAAGAATCTTATTTTTACGATAAATTTTGTATACAATTTTGAAGTTACCGACATCTTAATAAAAAAATATAAAAATGTTATTTTATCGATAATTTTACGTTACGAATTTGAATTTTTAGTTAATATTTTTAAAATAAATTTATAGAAAAATGTTGTTAATAACTCTTCTTTATATTTTTCTTTGTATTCCTTATTGTTAAAATAAATACACTTTGTTATCGATAAATTCTCATGATATTTATATTTTTTTTTTGGAAAATGTATTGTTATAGTCAGATTTTCTTTTTAATTTGTCAGACACAGATAATTATTATTTACAATTTAAAGTTATTGCCAGTTAAATAAATATTTTTTTTTTTTGTTATCGAAAAATTTTCGTTAACTTTTTATAAAAAGAAAAGTATTTTACGGTTACTTAATTTAACCGTTTAAAGCATTTATTATTTATATTATTTATTTATAAATAAAAAGGATTTATCGATAAATCCTCTTTAAAATATTTGAGTTGATGAAAATTTTTGTTGACAATTTTTAGATTATCAACAGTTTAAATAAAATTTTGTTATTGAAAATTTTAAAAAAATTTTATTTTTGGATAATTTTTAAACTGTAATTTTCTTAAGGACAAAAAAAATATTCTTTAAAATTTTTTAGATGTCGATAAATTTTGAATTAAAGTACATTTCACTAATTAATTTTTATTAGATTTATTAATTATTCAAAAATTTTCTTTATAATCGTTAATTGTAATAAAAATTTTATGTGATCGAGAAATGTAAAAATTTGGGTTTTTCGATAACTTTTTTAATAGAAAGTTAACATTTCTTGGGAATTTTGAGGCTATAAGCGTTTAAAAAATAATCTATGAAATTTTATTTACAATTTGCTATTATTGATAAATTTGCTTAAAATGTTTGAAGTTACAATTTCTTTTTAAATCTATTGTCTATTAAAAAAATTTATTCTAAAATTCAATTTAACAAAGATTGTGATTTTCGATAACGTGTATAATTAGAACTAAACAACATTAAGTTTTTTTAAGATTTAGAATTTCAGATTATTAAATGATAAAATAGATATTATTCTATATATACCTTTTTGAGTAATAAAATTATCGATAAATCGATTTTAGGAAATATTACAAACTTTGAAAATTATTTCACAAAATTATCGATAACTTTATGATAACAATTTCAATTCGAAAAATAAAACGATAAACACTTTTAATATAAAATTTGCTTTTAAAAACGGTTATACAGATTTTACTAAATTAATAATTTTCCATAATTTCTACGCCCCTAATTTTTTTTTATATAAGAATTTAAAGTTTTTTTTTAAATAAATTTTTGAATCATAAAAGTCATTTCAATTTACTGTAAGAGGCATGTATTAATTTAAGTTTTTTTTTATTTAATTTTATACCAAATAATTTGTAAAAAATTATATTCTACATTACCAAAATACATATGTAAAAATCAAACAAAGTGGCCTTTATGATTGCAATTAATTATTCTGTTTAAGTTAATGCGGCATAAATATACAATGTAAATAGTTTTAAAAATATTAACACTTTCTCACTAAAGTCTTGTATATTATTTTAATTGTTAAATTTATTTTAAAAAAACTTTCTGTGTCTTTTTCTTAGTCTGTAGATTGAAATCCAAAACCAAAGAAAAACTTTAACACAAATTAGTTGGTAGTTTTCCTTGTATGTAACTATTTTTTAAAGTAATAAATTTTTAAATAAACATTTTTAAATTCTTAATAAAAAATGGCTTTTGGAAATTATTTAATTTTAAAATGAAAAGGAATAAACATAATGTTTTTAATGAAAACATTTATTTATTTACTAGCTGTGCCCATACATGTTGTGTGCGTCCTGACATTATTTTGTTCGATTTTGCTTTGAAAGTAATCCCTAGAAAAAATTCCTAAATTTATATAAAATTCAAAAAATATTGTATAGCTCTCTAAAAGGTGTTTAAAATATTTTAATAACTATGTAATTCCACAAAGTAAAAATACAAATGAAATAAAAATATAATTCCACAAAGTAAAAATACAAATCAAATGGAAATTTTATTCAATTGGCTATTTGCCAATTGGCGCCTATGCCTATGCCAATAAGGCGCTGAGGCACCATAATGGGTTGAATTTTTCTTTGTAATAAAATCTATATACATACAAAAAAAAAAAAATAATTCGTATTTAGTGATTATTTTTAAACAGCACCATCTACTGTGCAACATTGTTTAAAACATCCCGCTTTCAATTCATTTTGTAAATATTTTGAAACAACGCCATCTGTTACGCAACCGTGTTTTCTAAAATAAAAGATGCTTTAAAGTATTCAGTACCTTTAAATCGGTAAAAAAACAGTCGGCGTATTTTTACTGCTTTTTCTCTTTATCATCTCTGGGAAATAAGGAATTTTTGCGGTAAAAAGCATCCTATATTGGAATCAGGATGCTAAGCTAGCTCCTCACAAAATTTTCTTAATATAAAGGTACCCACCCTTGTATAAAATTTTAAAAATTATTGTAAACCTCTGTAAGAGTTGTTTAAAATATTTCAATAACAATGCAATTCCACAATGTAAAACTACCAATAAAATAAAAATTTTATTCAATTAGCGCCATCTGTTGTTTAAAATATCCCACTTTCAAAAATAAAAGGTGTTCAAACGTGTTTCAAATATTCCTAGTTTTAAACCGAAAATTTCATTACCTTTAAAACGGAAATAGATTACATAATTATTGTAGTTTTTGACCTTTTTTATATTTTTGAATTCTATTTTTTTTATAAGCACTAGGTCTTTTTATAAAAATGTTTTAATAATTTTTATTTTGGGTAGCATCTTCAGGAAATAAAAATTATAATAAAAAAAAAATATTATTATTTTTTATTTCCTGAAGATGCTACCCAATGGTGTAGCGACATATTGAGAAAATAAAAATTATTAAAACATTTTTATAAAAAGACATAGTGCTTCTAAAAAAAAAAAATAGAATTCAAAAGGAAATAGATTACTTTCAATGCTTTTGCCTCACTTTCTCTTGTAGGTGAGATATTTTTGTGGAATGAGGATACTGAGGTAACTCCTTACCAGTAGTTTTTACGTTATTCGAACACAAACGAAAAGCAGACAGACAGATTTAGATAGATAGATTTTGCTTAATCAGCCACGTGTAATCGTTTGGATAGCGTATATAACCTAGAAATTTTAATTTCAATAAGTCGGACATTGGTGAAGCACCATTTTAAAAACTCAACTTTTAACTGGAGGAGCACCATTAAACTCAGTTTTTTACTGGAGTAGAACCAATAAATTCAAGTTTTTTCACTGGAGGAGCATCATTAAACTCTTTTTTTTAATTTTACCTAGCTGAATTTACAGTCTCACTGCCTATACGAAGTTATAGATCACGCTGCAGATTTTGGAGGAAGCCAAGGCAATCACACCCTGATGCTTTGCTTTCGCACCTTTGCCATTTAGCAATTTTTTTTTCTTCAGAATAAAAAAAAAAAATAGTAAAACTGTTTCTTAAGTCTGTTGTAGTTATACCATCCTTGTTTTGAAATGTTTATTGACATAATGTAACTTTAAACTTAATGTAAAAAAAACAAATTTAATGAAGAGTGCAACATTAATCGCTAATGCAAAATATACCCTGAGGGTTGTCTCGCTTTGAAAATAATCCTAAATTTTTTTTACAGACAAAAAAATCTAAATTAACATATTTTTCAAAAATTTATTTATTTAAACTTCACCTACAATCTCCAGATGTTTAAGAGTAAAGACAAAGTTAATTGTATGTATTTTCCTTAACAAAGTCTTATTTATACGACAGCTGAATTTTACAACTTTAAACACTTGTCATATTGAGTGTAAATAAGATTAGGGGTTTGAATTATTTTCCCAACATTTAAATGGTTTTAAAGAACATTAAACGATCGAAAATAATTTATTTCAAATTATGTCTTAAATCTACAACTTAAATGAGGCTAATGACGAAAAAATTAGTTTTAGGGGGAATTTAATGCCGTCGTCACTGGCTGCTTGTTTGGCTCGTTTGGTGAGAGCTTTCGAGGTGAGAACATTAAGCCACGTCGCACAGTGGTTCAGAAACGTTTTTCATTGGTCAAAACTCTGTAACTTTTTAACTAATTAACTTTTAATTTTTAAATTTAACTTTTACTATAGTGAACTTCCTTGTAGCGTTTTTGCAATATTTTTACGAAATCAGATACTTTGTTTTTTATTAACCGACTTCAAAAAAGAAGGAGGTTATCTATTCGTCTGAATGTTGCTTTTTTTTTTATGTATGTAACCGCAGAACTCAGCCATTTCTGAACCGATTTTAAAATTTTTTGCTTTATTTGAAAGGTTATGCCTCAAGGTTGGTCCCATTTTAAAAACAGTTCATTATATTAAAAATTAAAGGGTGTCCCCATACAACATACATGTTTTTTACGTGTATTAAGAACCGTAAAGGGCAGCAAATTAAAATTTTAAAAAATTGCGTGCCGCTATAGCTCCCAAAAGCAGAAATTAATAAAAAAAATAAATTTAAAATTTAAAGGGTGTCCCCATAGGTGACATAATATGACCTATTTGGGTCTATCTTTTGAACCGTTATAGACTAAACCTTGAAAATTTGACAGAATGTCGACTACTATGACCGTTATAATAAAATGTATAAATACTCAAAATTTTAAATTAAAGGGTGCTCCAATAGTTCATTTAATTTGATGTATATGGCCATACTTTTGAATAGTTGTACACAGACCGCTGAAATTTACAAAGAACCTGTATTGCTAAGTCAGCTATAACAAAAAGTATAAAATTTTGAATTTGGAACTAAAAGGGTGTCCCAATAGTTAATGTAATTCTATGTATGTGGCCAAACTTTTGAACTGTTAGAGACAGACAGCTGAAATTTACAAGGAACCTGTATTGCAAAGTCCTTTATAGCAAGTATACAATTTGAAGTTAGAAATTAAAGGGTGTCCCCATAAATTACGTAATTTGATCTATATGACCCTATCTTTTGAACCGTTAAACACAAACACTTGAAAATTAGGCAGAATGTCCTCTACTTTCTCTGGTATGATAACAAGTATAAATATTTGGAATTATAATGTAAAGGGTGTCCCAATAGTTCATGTAATTTAATATATATATATGGTTAAACTTTTTAACCGTTATAGACAGATAGTTGAAATTTACAAAGAATCTTTGTGACCAAGTCCTCTATAACAACAGGTCTTTAATTTAACATTGTAAATTAAAGGGTGTCCGAATAGGTGATGTTATTTGATCTGTGTGCCCCTATCTTTGAAACCGTTATAGACAGAGGCTTGAATGGTGTCCCCATACAATACGGATGCTGGTGAAAATAACTTAACTTTTTAACAGTAATAGGGAGAGGCTTGACATTCAATAGTCTTTATTTTTTTCCCTCTAATTCTTTTATTTGGTTTAAATCTAATTCTTACAGATTACTTCTTACATTTTTAGTTTAGAATTGGTGCCCTTCTATCTGTTTTGAAGTCGGTTTTTTTTTGCAAGAATTATTTCCAATTGCGTTTCACTGCTGATAGCATTTATGTTCACTTTTCTTTCAATATGGTTTAGAACATCTTCTTTGTTTTTGTTTTTAAAATATTCTTCGGTCAATTCATTATACCTTAAAGTTTCCATATTTTAATTAAGCTGAAAATAATGTATTTGTTGAAGTGCTATAAAAATAACTTCCAAAAATTTATCAACCTTTTCAAATCGAATTCTTGTCTGACAGTAAAATTTATTTCCAAATTTTTGTCCTTATATACTCAATAAAGAAATGTCAAACCTAAAGTAGATTACCTAAACACAAAAAACTAAGTTTAACTACCTAAGTTGATTCGGTTTATACAAGTTTTCTATGGGAAAATTTGTCATATACAACTTATACTGGATTTTAAGGAAATTTTACCAAAAATTGTTTTGTGTACTAAAATTCTAAATTTTCGAATAAAATTAACTTTTTAGTTAGATTCGTATCTTTCCCCTTACGTTTTGCTATCTGCAATTTATACTTTTGGCAGTGAATGACTTCTAAAGTAAATTTACTAGCAATTTTGATAGAAATTTGTTTGTAAAAATGTTGAGTATTTTCATTAAAATAGAAAAAAGTGTTCTACGGGCGGATCCGGGCGGGTGCAAAAGTATATATAGGCTTAAAGAGAACACGTTTGCCTTTCTTTGGGTGGTTTCGGTTTTTTGTCCTTTAGAAGTTATATACTACTAAACTTCAAACTTTGCCAATATATGGAGGTTTCCAATTTTAAACATAACACCCTATTTACAAATTATACAGGGTGCGCATATACCATTTCTTAGAAACAACAGTTCACCCAACATAACAAAAAAAAAAAACCGCAGCTCAATATCGATAACAGTTTTTAAGAAATCGCAATTAATATGAGATCAAATATTACAATTTTTATTTTATTTTTAAATTAACATAAATTCTTTGCCTTTAGCAGCATGCCACACCCACTACTGCGAATATTTTGACCCAATTTTTCGGCTACCTTAGGTTTGATCTGTTTTCTTTCTGGTGACATACAAATTTTAAGAATCTGTGTCAACAAAAAATATAGGTTTTGGCCAATGAAAATTAATTCTGAACCACCGTGCGTCGTATATGTTCAGGTAATTTGTTGTCTACTTAAATATTGTTGGGCAGATAGATAGCTTGCTACGTGTTATACACCCAGAGAAAAAAAGACACCATCCGTTATCAAAACGACCACATACGGTCTCGAAAGTGTATAGACCACGAGGGATTGCTGAATTGACAACGAACGTGTATAGTTTGACACCGTATTGTTGTCAAACTGACAACATTAGGGTGTCGAATTGACACCACACTATTGTAAAGTTGACACCATACCGTTGTCGCTTTGTAAATGCTCATTCCTTTCCAAATTTATTGTAATAAAACAGATTGTAATATATTATACATTTTTAAACTTATTTTTTTCACAAATTGTTTTTTTATATGAATTTTATTTGAACTATTTTTGAATTAATAAATTAATTATTTAGGCTTAAGTTCTTAATTATAAAGAGATAAAGAAAAATTAGATACCAGCAAAGCAGAATGCATTTTCTAGACAGCTACGTCTGTCATCAGTACTCTTTGTATCAATCTACCCGGTAGTTTCAATTGTTATTAATTTTCTATTTAAACAAACTTATCAAAGAAATAGAATCTGAGAAATTTTTAATTTTACATTATATTTCATAGAAGATAGAGCTTTTTGAAATTGTTTTACACTTGTAAACTCTATTTATTTTTCATATTATACTACCAAGCAAACATTTTTCTTTATTTTTATTCTCTTTATATATTTTTCTTTTATTTGAAAATGGTATATATCTGTCTTGCTATTAGCTATCCTTTGGTTAGCAATTAACAACAATTAGATATTTTTTATTTTACAAATGTATATTTTGATTATTAACACAATAGTGTTGAAGTTAACAATGTCAAAGCCGTGCTAACCAAAGGATAGCTAATAGCAAGACAGATATATACCATTTTCAAATAAAAGAAAAATATATAAAGAGAATAAAAATAAAGAAAAATGTTTGCTTGGTAGTATAATATGAAAAATAAATAGAGTTTACAAGTGTAAAACAATTTCAAAAAGCTCTATCTTCTATGAAATATAATGTAAAATTAAAAATTTCTCAGATTCTATTTCTTTGATAAGTTTGTTTAAATAGAAAATTAATAACAATTGAAACTACCGGGTAGATTGATACAAAGAGTACTGATGACAGACGTAGCTGTCTAGAAAATGCATTCTGCTTTGCTGGTATCTAATTTTTCTTTATCTCTTTATAATTAAGAACTTAAGCCTAAATAATTAATTTTTTAATTGTTTTTTTAATTATAAGAACCAAAATATTAAATAAACTTAATTCTAAAATAAATTTATCTTATATATAATAACAATAATATTTAAGCTCACAGGTCAATTTTTTATTTTCATCAGCATATTTCCTTTGATGTTTCATTAATTGGTGTCATCAAATCTGAAATTTTATCACAATGGAATTGTTCAAGATGCTCTATATAATTCCTATCGCAATTTCTCTTACCTTGGTTAAAACTACCCCGGTTTTTGGAGCAATTGGAGCATTGTTGGTGGTCCCATTTTTTCTCGACCATTGGTCCACTTTGGTTAATACAGACATCAATTTCGAACTGTGAATTTATATGAACATAAAAATAATAAGCCGTTTACAATAAAAACATTTTATTACCTATTTTTTTTTTTTTTTTTTTTTGCAAATATCTTCTCTTTAACTCCCCTCGCAGACTTAATAGTGGCAGTGCTTCCTTTAAAACTCTCTCCAGTCGTTTTGAGACAATCTGCAATTGAATATTGCTCAATATTGATATTTCAAAAAATGCGTTTGGATACATATTTACTACTGTCAATTTGAGCACGTTCGTTGAGAAGTTGACAACACTCGTTGTCAATTCGACCACGTTCGTTTACAAGTTGACAACACCCGTTGTCAAACAAAAGTGACAACGAAGAGGTATCAAAGCGACCACATTCGTTGTCGATTTTGCAACGTCGTTTTTCCCTCAGTGTACATATGCGAGGTTAGTTTATTATTTATTTTTTTTTTATTATTATTTAATATTTTATTATTACTATTATTACACAGCACAACAAAATAAAAAAAATTTCATGTGCTCTTAAAACCACTATATAATTTTGATGTATCATGACTACCTTTGTACAAAAATGGTAAAATTTTTAAATTCTATGGATAGATTTTTTTAAAAAAATTTTTTTTTAAAATTGCAATTTTTTTGAGACGTTTCTTCAAATAATTAATGATAACTCAAAAACTACTAGTCCGATATTATTAAAATAAATTCAGAAAAATTAAGATTTGCATAGCCTTTAATTCGTCTATATATCGCGTTTCAATCGGATCAATAGTATCGGAGTTATAATAAAAAACTTAAGAAAAAAATATATTTTTTACGTAAAAATGGCAAAAATTTTCGTTTTAAAAAAATCATAAAAAATCGAAAACGGCAAAAAACTTCCAGATTCATTTTTTTATCGCATAGCGACATATAATAGCAACAAAATGAGATATCGACCATAAAAATCGATTGATTTTTTTCGAATTTATTCACATTTTAGTGAATTCGCTCATTTTCACAAAATTTTAGTTTTTTGCTTGATATACGCATTATAGCGGGTTTTCAAATGTGTGAAAAACATAAATTTTCCAATTTCAAGGGGTGCATGTCGGATTAATGTTAGATTTGATGAGAAACTTCCACCCACAAAATTTTAGTCGAATTCGACAAAGTTAACACGTAGCGCATAGGCCCCAAATCTGAAAAAAAGCGTTTAAATCGAAAATAATTGACAAATTTTCAGTTTTTGCAAAATTAACGCTATTTATTTCCCCTTTTGCAAAAAAGTGGATCCTGGTCCTTAGGGCAAACACAATGAGATTTACAATAAGCTACATATCTTTTAAATCGGTTAAACAGTTTTCAAGTTACTTGCCGAAGGCAATTGACAAAAAAATGTAACTAAGTCAAATCGATGGAATAGATCGAAAATGCATTTCATTGTTTTATTCATGTATTTTCTTTTATTTTATATTTTATTATTTAAATTTATTACAACATATAAAATAAGGAAATAAATAAATAAATATTATAAACTACAAACTTTGGAATTTTCTTTTATGACATTTTCTATTATTGAATAACGAAGTGTTGCTCTGAATACTCCAGCAAAAATCTGCCATCATGTGTGCATCCCAGCGACCCTGGTATCTTTCCTCCATTGTCCGAATATCTTGGTGAAATCGTTCGCCCTGTTCCTCACTTAAGTCTCCTAGATTTTCAGGAAAACGATCTAAGTGACTGTGAAGGTAATGTAACTTGATGCTCATGTTGCATCCAAGATTCTGGAAGTGAGTTAACATCTCTTCAACGTGCGCAACATAATCATCATCCTTGTTATTTCCTAAGAAATGTTGAATAACCCATACAAACGAATCCCATGCATTTTTCTCAATTTCTGACATTGAACTGAGAAAATCGGTATCTTTGACCAATTTGCGAATTTGTGGGCCGTCAAATATTCCTGCTCTCAGCTTTTCCATACTCAAACTTTTAAACTTCCTTGAAATATACTGGAAACATTCACCATCTTTGTTAAGTGCTTTAACAAATTGTTTCATCAGACCAAGTTTAATGTGAAGAGGGGGTAATATGATGCGATCTCGGGGCACCAGAGGTACATTTATAACATTCCTCATACCTGGGTCCAGTGTTTCCCTATAAGGCCATTGTTTTCTCTTCCAGTGTTCTGACTTAGCTCTGCTGTCCCATAAACATAAAAAACAAGGGTATTTGGTATAGCCACTTTGTTGACCTAATAGGAAATTTACCATCTTAATATCAACACAAATTACCCAGTTATGTTCATTATACTTTATCTTCTTCATGACCAATGCAATTACAGAGTATTCTTCTTTTACCTTGGTTGAATGTGCGATTGGCAAGGAGTGAAATTTATTTCCATTGTGCAAAAGGACACACTTCAAGCTGCGTTTTGATGAGTCAATAAATAAACGCCATTCGCTTGAATCATATCTATGTAAGCCCATGGCAGTCATCAAACCAGGAATATCCGTGCAGCAGACAAAATCGTCCTCTTCTGCAAAATAGTGAAGTAAGCCTTTTTCTCGGGTACGGTAATACGAAACTTTAGTTTCTTCCGTTATGAGATTTGATTCCTTCATCCGGGATGCAAGTAATTCCGAAGATGCTTTTGACAATCCAAGTTCTCTTATTACATCATTTAGCTGGTCTTGATTCCATGGTCTCGGTGAGATATTTTTGTGTGGGATGAACTCGTCATTTTCAGATATAGGTAAACGCTTTTTTTCAGATTTGGGGCCTATGCGCTACGTGTTAACGTTGTCGAATTCGACTAAAATTTTGTGGGTGGAAGTTTCTCATCAAATCTAACATTAATCCGACATGCACCCCTTGAAATTGGAAAATTTATGTTTTTCACACATTTGAAAACCCGCTATAATGCGTATATCAAGCAAAAAACTAAAATTTTGTGAAAATGAGCCAATTCACTAAAATGTGAATAAATTCGAAAAAAATCAATCGATTTTTATGGTCGATATCTCATTTTGTTGCTATTATATGTCGCTATGCGATAAAAAAATGAATCTGGAAGTTTTTTGCCGTTTTCGATTTTTTATGATTTTTTTAAAACGAAAATTTTTGCCATTTTTACGTAAAAAATATATTTTTTTCTTAAGTTTTTTATTATAACTCCGATACTATTGATCCGATTGAAACGCGATATATAGACGAATTAAAGGCTATGCAAATCTTAATTTTTCTGAATTTATTTTAATAATATCGGACTAGTAGTTTTTGAGTTATCATTAATTATTTGAAGAAACGTCTCAAAAAAATTGCAATTTTAAAAAAAAATTTTTTAAAAAAAAATCTATCCATAGAATTTAAAAATTTTATCATTTTTGTACTAAGGTAGCCATGATACATCAAATGTATATAGTAGTTACTCGATCATATTTTTGCTGTTGCCCTGTGTTATTTAATAATTTTCGCCTTTTATTATTAGAAATGCAATTTTGTCCCTCTTTGTGTGTTTCATTTTTTAGAGAATTTCATTAGTTTCAGTGATGTGCAAATTGTGTTTAAGTTTGTATTTACCTTTTCATTAATAAAGCCTCCGTTAAAAGTTCCTGTTTTGTACAGCGTATCTTTACTTTGCACTATAGGAAATTTTACCCATTTTTTTGGCCAAAAGTTGAAATCAAAATTTTTGCTAAGTATATTTTTTTTGCGTTAATATAAAAATAACAAAGTAAACATCTCTGTTAAAATTTTTCAAAAGAATTGACTGACTGTTACTTTATCACATGTTTTGGAAAATAATGTCGAAGGTGAGTACTTTAATGATATATAGTGAAATTTTGGTAAACTTTTGGTAAAATTAAAGTGACCTTAAGATTAACTTATGGAATTATGAATTGGAATTTCATTTAGACTTACAAAAAAATGCTAGCCATAAAACCATATTATTTCTCTAGGACAATCAATTAATAAATTTCAACTGCGGATATCTGCAAAAATTTTTAAAAAACCCATTTTTCCAGGTGACTACTGCGTGTCAAATTCAGAGTTATTCAATACATGGCGAAAGCAACACGATGAATATGACAAAAGAGCCGCTATTTGTGCCCATTTCTTTTCATACATTGGTGAGAGTAATGGTTCCGAAAACTTTAAACAATATATAAAGGGGCGGTCAAGAAAATTTTGTTCAAATATGAATATGAAATGGCATACAAGTTGTAGGAGTTTCAATGTTTTTGAAAAAAGGCATGCTATTTGGCTTAAAGGTAATACTTCGATAAGAAAACCTGAAATGCAGTCTGCCTCCACTAAATCGTAGCCTGGACGGCCGCAATTAGCTTTTTGCCAAAAATCTTAGAGAACAAAATATTGAAGTTAAACCCCAAGTTCTTGCTGCTCGTAAATCTAACCAATTAGATTTAGCAGTGGTTTTTAAAGAGATTGTCAGTTCTCCAACTAGAGCTGCGAATGGATCGCAGATCTAAAAAATTTTGTATAAACGTGGAAACCCCTTTGGAACTAATTTTTAGTTAATTTTTTAGTTAACTTTACTAACGTTTTTTTTTGAGTGTATGCAAAACTTTAAGGATTCCTCCCTCCTTCTTAATAGTCTTCCAAAAGTCATATCAAAATAAAATCATTTAAATTGGATCTACCGTTTGGCTGTAATTAATTTTGGCCAAGAAAGGGGTAAAATTTCCTATAGTGCTTTGTCGCAATTTCAAGTGTGGATGTAGAAAGGTTCAATTTACATCGCCAATGCACAGTAGGGCAGAATCAAAATATTTTGGAAATAACTCAGACATTTGTAAAGGGCTAGGCCTATTGATCCAAAATTTAGCATGAGCATAGCAGAGGAGTATATCAGTTTAAAAGTACGCCGATTTTTTTTACCGATTTAAAAATACTGCATACTTTAAGGCATCTTTTATTTTTGAAAGCGGGATATTTTAAACACGGTTGCGACACAGATGGCGCTATTTTAAAATAATGACAAAATATGAATCACTCACTGCCGAATAGCTAATTGAATAAAATTTGTATTTGATTGGTATTTCTACTTTGTGGAATTACTTTGTTATTAGAATGTTATTTAAAAAACTTTTAAATTTAATTAGTTTACGCAGAATTTTGTCGCGACATGAAATTAAGATTTGTACTTACTGAATTCCCATTAATTTTATTAAGCTTCAAACGTGCCTGTTGCTTCTTAGAATTTATTTCATGTGTGTATGGGCTTCTTAGGAGCATTTACATGCGGCAGTCTTTAATAAAAAGTTCATTTAAATTCGTTAGATTCGCATATGATACCAAACATAGTTTCTAATTCCATTCAGCTTAAAACCGAAATAATTAGATTTATGTTAAATAATTTTATTTTCATCTTTATAATTAAAGTTTTTCAGCCACCAAAAAAAATTATAAATTAAACACTATGGTTACGATGCAGAAGCCGCTGAGGTGAAACTAATGGCAAGTATAAGTAGATAAAAGTAAGCGGTTATTTCGAAGCCTACCACCGCTGTTTATGCTATTTTATATACACATTTTGTTCTCTTGTGTTTCTTTAGTAAGTTCTAAACTACGAATTGTTATGTCAGCATAACTTTTAAGTAAAACTTTACTTTCAAGTAGCCTTTTTCATTATTATTATTTTAAATAGTATTGCTTTTCAATTCACTTGAATAAAAACGAAAGAAAAATTAAAAATTATTACAGTTGTTAGTTTACATTTTATATTTTGATAAATACTAAAGGGTGTTTTTTATAGAGGTGTAGAACTTAAAGTTGCAATAAAACAACGATGGATTATTCGATTGACATGAATTTTATTTATCCGAAAGACAGTCTTGTGGCATTACATTTTAAATATGATATCTGGCATATCACCGCCACGGCTGGCGCGGATGTAGTCCAATCTGGACGTCCAATTTTCAATGACTTTTTCCAACATTTATGGCCGTATATCGGCAATAAATGGTCAAGCGTTTGTGGCTTATCCGCATAGACCAATGACTTTACATAGCCCCACAGAAAGTAGTCTAGCGGTGTTATATCACAATATCTTGGAGGCCAATTCACAGGTCCAAAACGTGAAATTAGGCGGTCACCAAACGTGTCTTTCAATAAATCTATTGTGGCACAGCTCGTGCCACATGTTGCGCCGTCTTGTTGAAACCACATCTCCTGGACACCATGGTTATTCAATTTAGGAATGAAAAAGTTAGTAATCATGGCTCTATACCGATCACCATTGACTGTAACGTTCTGGCCACCAGCGTTTTTGAAAAAGATGACATTATAATAATTTTGAGAAAAGTTGACGTATTAATTAATTAATTTTTGTAAGAGCGATTTGGACTAGATTTGCCAAAAATTTATTATCAAAAATATTTAGAGAAGAAGAACTTTTTGGACGGTTTGAAATACGTTTAGAGGTTTTAGTAAGTTCTATTTTCATAATTTGAAATAAACCATTCATTAAAAAATTTTCTGTAAAATTCTTAAAAAAAAATTTCAATCAAATATTTACAAAAAATTTTCAATAAATTTTTTATTAAAAATTTTCGAAAAATTTTTACAAAAAATTTTAGTTAAAAATTTTACAAAAAATTTTAACAAAAAATTTTCGATAAAATTTTAACAAAAAATTTTCGATAAAATTTTAACAAAAAATTTTTGATAAAATTTTAACAAAAAATTTTTGATAAAATTTTAACAAAAAATTTTCGATAAAATTTTAACAAAAAATTTTCGATAAAATTTTTACAACAAATTTTCGATAAAATTTTTACAACAAATTTTCGATAAAATTTTTACTAAAAATTTTCGATAAAATTTTTACTAAAAATTTTCGATAAAATTTTTACTAAAAATTTTCGATAAAATTTTTACTAAAAATTTTCGATAAAATTTTTACTAAAAATTTTTACTAAAAATTTTCGATAAAATTTTTACTATAAATGTTTGATAAAATTTTTACTAAAAATTTAAAAATTTTACTAAAATTTTTTTTTACTAAAAATTTTTGATAAAATTTTTAGTAAAAATTTTCGATAAAATTTTTACTAAAAATTTTCGATAAAATTTTTACTAAAAATTTTCGATAAAATTTTTACTAAAAATTTTCGATAAAATTTTTACAAAAAATTTTCTATAAAATTTTTACTAAAAATTTTCGATAAAATTTTTACTAAAAATTTTCGATAAAATTTTTACTAAAAATTTTCGATAAAATTTTTACTAAAAATTTTCGATAAAATTTTTACTAAAAATTTTCGATAAAATTTTTACTAAAAATTTTTGATAAAATTTTTACTAAAAATTTTCGATAAAATTTTTACAAAAAATTTTCTATAAAATTTTTACAAAAAATTTTTACAAGTTTTCGATAAAATTTTTACTAAAAATTTTCGATAATAAAATTTCGATAAATTAAAAAAAAATATTCTATATATTTATATTATATAAATTAACACAGCAAATATTTTTTACACCAGCTAAAGGTTTAAATTAGCTTAAAATTAAAGTCCAATTAATTTTTTGATTGATTCAGATATATATCTGTTTAAACCAGAACAAAAAAAAAATCTTAATTAAACAAATAATTGAATCAATTAATTAATTAATTAAATTTTATTTAATTTAAAATCTGAAAACAATTAAAACTTTTAATTGGCGAAAATATTTTATTCCGTGAATGCAGTTGATAATCATAAAAGTAAAATAGAAAAGTACTATATAATTGGAAAATTGGAAAAAAAGGAAGGGTATATAAAATTCGGCATGGCCGATAATAGTACTCTTACTTGTTATATTGTCTGTTTAACATGTACGGCTTTTCTATCTTTGCCAAACTGCAACATTGTTCTATTCTTATCTAAATATATACTAAATTCTTTGAACATATTTCCTTTTATATAGATGCTATCGTCGAGATACTTAGACAATATATATTCCTATTTTCATATACTTATATGCCATTTTCTTTCTTCGGTTTTTTTGTGTTTGTATATTCCGGTTATTAAATGTATATAAAGGATATAAAGGATACTTAAATGAACATTTTATTTCTATTACAACAAATACATATGTTTGCGTACTTTCTATTGTTATTGGAAAATCAATGAAAAATATATTCAATTTATCGTTGCTACATCATTTATATTATATTTAAATTAACAAGAAGGAGTTTTTTACATTTGACTAGCATCATATAGGAGGCGACTTAATGTTGTAAAATTTAATAAATATTTTACATAATTTTATGACTTTTTTTGCTTTACAATTTTTTTGTTAGTAAAATGTAAATTAAATTTAAAAAGTTTTTAATGTTTAAATTATTTGTTAAATGTAAAATTTAAGGAAAAAATTATCTTAAAAATAAAAAACGCAGTCTTTATAATTTCTTTTACAGGCAATTTACACAAAATTCTTATATGAGTTTGTATTTTTATTTCTAAAAATTTGTGAATGTTAAAAGCTATACAAATTTTAGTTTATAGTTAAAAAATGATTTAGATCATTATTTTAGTTCAATCGTTCTTTTTACTCCAGAACACACAGCAAGCAAATTATGAACTACCCAAGTCCATAGCCAACCATTGAATTTGATTCATGCCGCTCAAGCAACTTATTCTTTATATACGACTACACGCAAAGAAAAAACATGTATGATTGAATTATATGGTTGTAGTCAAACCATATTATTATTAACACAATAATGATATTTTTATGTTAGAATTATAATATTGTCTAACTTATAGGGCGTGGCACCTCCCATACAAAGTAGATATTTATCATCGTGTTGCTTGGTAACAGTAATAGGTAGCGCCTTGAAATTTTGTATCAGTAACCTCTATAATAACGTACTATACTAAAGATAGACGATTTGAATAGTGGGGGTGGTACCTCCCGTACAAAGTGAAAAATTAAATTGATTAGTTCCGACAGTAAATAAAATACTGTTGTCATACCTTTCGGTGAAGACCGTCATCACTGGCTGTTGTTTTGGTACGTTTGGCGAGCGCTTTCGATGTGAAGACATCATTTTCAAGCTGCGTTGAAAATGGTACTGGAGAGTTAGTATTACCTGCTTAAGTATAAATAGTAATGGGTTTAGGTAATTATTCATTATAATGGTGTTTAATTAAATGGTCTTGTATTATTATATATAGATTGCTTGCTACCTGATATATTTATATGAGGTCAGTTGATAATTTAGTATTTTCGTCTTTTATTGTTAGATAGGTAAGTGTGTCCGTCTGCAGATGTTTTTCGTTTGTTAGAATGTTTTAGAAGTTTTAGTGGTGTGAAAATTTTATGTGAGGTTGTATTTACCTGTTCGTTAATAATATCTCCGTTAAAAGTTCGCGTTTTGTAGATTTCCATGTTTTCAAGAATGTCTAGTCTTCGTCCTTTTTTGCAAGGATGCAGCAATGTCATACATTCATCTATTTTCCTTGGTGTATGCTCGTGAGTTTCAAGATGTAGTGCAAAGTTGGAGTCCTCTCTTTTTCGTTTGTACGAGCGCATGTGTTCTGTATATCTTGTTTTTAGTGTTCGTCCCGTTTGTCCTATATATGTATGGTTGCAGGTGCAAGTAAGTCTGTATACTCCGCTGTTGTTAAATTTGTCGGTTGTTTCTGTTGATGTCTTGAGATTCTGTCGTAGAGTTTTCAATGCTATAAGTAGGCCCTCCTTCTGAAAGAGGTTAGTTAACCTATAT
This sequence comes from Phasia obesa, assembly GCA_949628195.1. NCBI lineage: Eukaryota > Metazoa > Arthropoda > Insecta > Diptera > Tachinidae > Phasia > Phasia obesa. Next base: position 143,089,952 of record OX451216.1, on the reverse strand, counting down.
ATTTCTGGTCCTGTGTAGGTAAAAACGTGTCGTCGTGGTGTTGTATTAGTTGACTCTTCGTCTTTTCTCCCTCCGTTCCTAGTGTTGTATTGTCTTAGTAGTTTGTCGATAGTACTGCTTTTGTAACCGTTATTTTTAGCTACATATAGCGTAAATTGTGCTAAGTTCTTTGTTGTACTTATCCGGACTAAGTGGGATTATCTTAAGTCTATGTATGTATATGTCTAAATGCTGCTTGTTTATGTTGCATAGGGTGGTTTGATGTGACGTGGATAGTAGTGTCCGTTGTGGTTGGTTTTCTATAAATGTCGAAGGCTAAAGAGTCAGTTCCTCGTGTTATTGTAATGTCAAGATAATGTAAAGATTTGTCTTTTTCCTTTTCCATTGTGAAGGTAATGTTTTTATGAAAAGTGTTTGTTGTGTGAAAGTGTGATGTCGTCAAAATTATTATCCTGTTTCTAGAGAAATGCAATAGATAACACCTTGGATATTATTAACGTACAGAATGTATGTAGGTTTTATAACAGCACATAATGATCTCAGATATTTTTTTTAAAAAAGATTCGACTTTTTTATGATATTTGCAGATGGTGTGGCGAAGAAGAGGAAAGAAAACACATTCCACTATCTTTGTCAGTGCCCTGCATTATCACAAAGTTGTAATAAATGTTCCTTTCAGAATATGGTGGACTTGAATGGTGTGGAAGCTATGCTAACTGCCAAATTTACGAAGTTAATGAGACTGATTAGAATAGAACTATGGACAGTGGAACATATCAGAAGAGTCACTATGGATCAATAATGGTTTTGTGAATCTACACACTTATAATTATGTGTGATCCTTTCTAACCTAACCTAAACTAGTTCTAATATATTAAAGAATCAATAAATATCTAAAATATGAAATTCAAAAAAATTTTAAATGCCGGTAGCATGGTTTAATTTTTAAAAAAAGCATTGAGGAGTTGTGCCAAATTCAAATTCTATACTTTAATTCAAAATTCACTTTACATATCTTTAAATGTCGAATTTTTAAGGTAAATAACAGTTCCAAAAATCTAGAAGTCTTGATATAAATTAATTGTAAAGGGTGTTTTTTATAGAGATATAGAACTTTAAGTTGCAATAAAACAACTATGGATTATTCGATTGACATGAATTTTATTTATCCAAAAGATAATCTTGTGGCATTACATTTTAAGTATGATTTCTGGCATATGACCGCCATGGCTGGCGCGGATGTAGTCCAATCTGGGCGTCCAATTTTCGATGACTTTTTCCATTATTTGTGGCGGTATATCGGCAATAACACGGCGAATGCTGTCTTCCACATGGTCAAGCGTTTGTGGCTTATCCGCATAGACCAGCGACTTTACATAGCCCCACAGAAAGTAGTCTAGCGGTGGTAAATCACAAGATCTTGGAGGCCAATTCACAGGCCAATTAGGCGGTCACCAAACGTGTCTTTCAATAAATCTATTTTTGCGCCGTCTTGTTGAAACCACATCTCGTGGACATCATGGTTATTCAATTCAGGAATGCAAAAGCTAGTAATCATGGCTCTATACCGATCACCATTGACTGTAACGTTCTGGCCACCATCGTTTTTGAAAAAGTACGGACCACTAGCTCATAAAGCGAACCAAACAGTCAGTTTTTCTGGATGTAACGGTGTTATGACATACACTTGAGGATTACCTTCACTCCAAATGCGGCAGTTTTGTTTGTTGACGTAGCCATTCAACCAGAAGTGCGCTTCATCGCTAAAAAAAATTCGGATATGAAAATCGGGAACAACGGTAATCTCGTTTTGGGCACTATTTGCAAGCGTTGTTCAGGCGTGAGTCTATTCATGATGATGAATTGCCAAACCAAACTCAGAATAAATCACTTGACAGCTGTTAAATCGGTCGCCATCTTGAAAAGTAATGGCAACTTAAAGTTCTATACCTCTATAAAAAACACCCTTTATAATAAGTATATATTTAATTTGCAAGAGATTCACAAACTGCGGCTTCATTTTAAAACACCTCAACTTTGCCTGCGTCAAGTTTTATTAAATTATCTTTAGTGATTCATGAGCTTCCGAATTATTTCCAAAATTATAAGTTTTTTAATCAATGTGCGCCATTGCGATTATATATAATTTAAATTAAATTTATATAAAATATAATTTAAATAACATTCCTGTGCATGTAATGTGATTATATTATTTGTTTAATTTTACAAGCGAATTAAAATTAAATCTGCCCATAATAATATAAATTTGCTATAATTTATTCGTTTATAATTCCATTCGCAAAATATCCATAGAATCCTCATATAAAATGCAAATATTTGATGTTTATGAGTTTCGTTGCTAAAATTTCTAATCATCGTTGGCTTTGTATACTTTTCCGAATCAGTTAGAACGGAAATAAGGAAAACATTACCTCCTTATTTGTGTGGAATATTTTATTTGAAATTTTTTTAGTTTTTACTGTTTATTGTGCTTTTTTCGTTTTTTTTTAACTTTCTCTCTTCATGGGATGTTAGAATGTGGTAAAAACACATGTTAAATGTTCTCAAGAATTTATAAACATTTTGGGTTGTACAAAAAAAAAAACAAGTTAAAAATACTTGGCTTAAGTTGAGTGCCATTAAGAAAATAAAATTGTTTTTTACTTTGTGAGTTGTTCTGTTTTAAGTTAATATTCTTTCCATATATACAGCGCAAAGGAAGGTTGGAAAAAAATATTTAACAGTTTTTGTTCACGAAAAAATTTTTTTCCGGTAAGAATTTTATAGCGAAATAGAATAGAAAAAAAAAAAAGCAAAAATTATAAGAAATGTGTGCTTTTTAAATCCGGAACTAAAATACGTTTAAAAATATATTGTCTAAGAAAACTCTATAGTTGTCTAAAAAAACAGGCAACAATTTTTCAGACTTATTATATATTGTCCTAGCTGTGCACGCACACATTGTTTGCGCCCTAATAATATTTTGTTCAGTTTTGCTTTGAAAGTAATCCACACCAAATTTGAAGACTCTTACGTATTTATAATATAAATTATATGAAATTCTAAAATTTATATAAAACTAGCAACCCCCGGTTCGCTTCGCTACACCCATCCACAATAAACACGAAAAAGCACGCTATTCTCAAATCAAAAATGTTCCCATCCATTCTGTTTTTTGCTAGAAAACAATTTTTTACTTTTAATGGGATGTGACACTGCGAGTATTCTTATCCAGTCTGTATTTTGCTAGACTATGCACATTAGTATGAGGGTTACTTGTGCAAAGTTTCAAGACTATACCTGTAGTTCTCTAGTTACGAGATAATAATTTTTTACTTTGTGTAGGAGGTACCACGCCCTACATTCAAATTTAGTCTGTGTCTACACCATGTATCTTAATATGGGGCTTACGGATGCAAAATTTGAAGGCGCTACCTATTGCAGTTCTCTAGATAAAGGATAATAATTTTTTACTTTGTAAGGGGGATACCACGCTCACTGTCCCAATTCAGCCTATATTTTTCTGGAGTATTCGCATGGGTATGGGGTTTACTTGTACCCACTTTGAAGACCATACCTATTATAGTTCTCTATATACTCAATAATAATTTTTCACTTTGTATGGGAAGTACCACGCCTACTGTCCCAATTCATTCTGTATTTTGGCAGACTATTTGCCTTAGCACAAAGGCTACTCTTGCAAAGTTTCAAGGCGCTATCTATTTCAGTTCGCCAGGAATATGATAATAATTTTTTACTTTGTATGGGCGGTACCACGCCAACTATTCCGGCTATAACTCATGAACCAATACACATACAGAGACCATGTGTACATAAAAACCTTGGTATTGACGTCACCTTACATAGAAACTTTGCAGAAACAAAATCGGTTCACGCATTCCAGAGAACATCAATGTCTAACACAGTGCATAATCTATATATATAGATTTCAAAATTATAAAAATTATTGTAAAGCTTTGTAAAAGACAGAGATTTACAGTAAAAGACACAATAAGTTATTCATTGTTATGAAACATCTGTTGCGCAAATATAAACTGTCTTAAAGTATGCTGTACCTCTAAATCCTTTTCTAAATGAACTTTTTATTCTTGGAGTCACTTATATCAAATTTGGAGAGTCTCACTATTATAATTCTTTAGATACAGGTTAATTAATAATTGCTTTGTGTAGTGAGTCTGTTCCTCAATGCTATAACTCAAAAACGTACGTTATTCTCAGAGTAGTCTGTCTCAGATATAGAGTTACTCTCTTTGGGGAGTAACCGTTTACCCTTCCTTTGACTACTTCATGTAAGAGCATGAAGGTTATCGAACGAGATAACCTTGAACGAGAGGTAAAGCTTTCAAAATGTTTCCTTTAATAGTTTTGTAGTTTTGCAGGTACATTTAATTAAAAATTATTTTGTATCGGCAATATAAGTTTCACTCTTCTTGAACTTCTCTAGATAGTTTAGAAACAGATTAGCCTCCAGGGTTTTACTTAAAATCTTAAAGTCTGCAGGATATCAAGTTTGGAGAGTCCAGATATTGTTATTTTTCAAATATAGGGCAATTAAAAATTATATTGAATAGGGAGTCTCCCCTTCCTGTATTGCCAAGCTATAAGTAAGATTAACTGTGTCACTATTATTATAATTATTGTTAATACTAATTAAGTAATACGCCCTAAGTACTGCGACCAAAGATTTTTTACAACCTTTGTTCGTTGGAGAACGTACCACTTCTAGGTTATGCATAAAGCCAACAATCTTATACAATGAGAAATCATTTGGAATAGAGAGCCTCCTAGGAATTTTGTTCTACGAAATCCCAAGGTAGGAGCTACATTAAGTAAAAGTTTATAAGACTGATCGGGAAGTTAACAGTACCTGCAAATTTTGATCTCGATATTTCCTAATTTGAATTGATGGTAGCGAAGACCACAATATCTAGTAAGACATCATATAATTAGAGACTAGAATTTGGGATGTACACAGCTCTGTCAGAGCTTCGCAATGACGAGAGAAGTCTGCATCGACCATAGGATATGCCAAAGACGGTTTTTGGTTCTATAAATCTACTTCGGCTTCTTAGGTTGTCTAAACAGTCCAGCCGTTCATTGCCAACATGACCCTCATGACTGGGAACACAACAAAGTTTTAGGCTATTGTGGAAAACGCGTTCATATGTGGATGCTGAACGATCCCATGCCTACTCCAGACTTTAGTACAAATAAGTTTACGGCCTCTAACGCAGCTTGGCATAAGATAATTTTTTTTGCTCTTTGTCTTTCTCCTTAAACATTCTCTGGCGCAAACGAGGATGGCGTATACTTCTAGCTGAGAGATCGTTGGGTATTTACCCATGGAAGCATCCTGTTAATCATTATCATTGCTATAGTGACATTGTCACTACTATAGTGACATTGTCACTACTATAGTGACATTGTCACTACTATAGTGACATTGTCACTACTATAGTGACATTGTCACTACTATAGTGACATTGTCACTACTATAGTGACATTGTCACTACTATAGTGACATTGTCACTAATATAGTGACATTCTCACTACTATAGTGACATTCTCACTACTATAGTGACATTCTCACTACTATAGTGACATTCTCACTACTATAGTGACATTCTCACTACTATAGTGACAGTGTCATTACAATAGTGGCATTGTCATTAGAATAGTGGCATTGCCATTACAATAGTGACATTGTCACTACTATATTGACATTGTCACTACTATATTGACGTTTTCGATACTGTAGTTACATTGTCGCTACTATAGTGACATTGTCACTGCGGTAGAAACATTGTCACTACTGTAGTAACATTGTCACTGCTGTAGTAACATTGTCACTACTTTAGTAACATTGTCACTACTTTAGTAACATTGTCACTACTGTAGTAACATTGTCACTGCTGTAGTAAAATTGTCACTGCTGTAGTAACATTGTCACTGCTGTAGTAACATTGTCACGGCTGTAGTAACATTGTCACTCCTGTAGTAACATTGTTACTGCTGTAGTAACATTGTCACTGCTGTAGTAACATTGTCACTGCTGTAGTAACATTGTCACTGCTGTAGTAACATTGTCACTGCTGTAGTAACATTGTCACTGCTGTAGTAACATTGTCACTGCTGTAGTAACATTGTCACTGCTGTAGTAACGTTGTCACTGCTGTAGTAACATTGTCAATGCTGTAGTAACATTGTCACTGCTGTAGTAACATTGTCACTGCTGTAGTAACATTGTCACTGCTGTGTAACATTGTCACTGCTGTAGTAACATTGTCACTGCTGTAGTAACATTGTCACTGCTGTAGTAACATTGTCACTGCTGTAGTAACATTGTCACTGCTGTGTAACATTGTCACTGCTGTAGTAACATTGTCACTGCTGTAGTAACATTGTCACTGCTGTAGTAACATTGTCACTGCTGTAGTAACGTTGTCACTGCTGTAGTAACATTGTCAATGCTGTAGTAACATTGTCACTGCTGTAGTAACATTGTCACTGCTGTAGTAACATTGTCACTGCTGTGTAACATTGTCACTGCTGTAGTAACATTGTCACTGCTGTAGTAACATTGTCACTCTATAGTGACATTGTAGTCGTGAGTGACATTGTCACTACTATAGGGAGTGTATGGGGGTTCTTCCCTTTAGTCCGTTCGAAATAATAGTCTATTTTAAACAACAGATCGGCAATATTCCGGTTTGGAATTTCAAAAACTAGAAATTTCAAAACTATTAGTCTCTCCGGCTCCAGCCCAAACACGAGTAAAGCCAATTGCTAGTGCTCTCAAAATTGTCATATTGAAAAATATTTTACTTCTGCCCTTAAATTATCTTGTAAGCATAGCTTTATCATCCCTAAAAATGAGTTAATTTTCTTACTTACTTAAAAACTTAAAAAAACTTAAAAACTTAAAAACTTTTCGAAAAATACACGGATTTTACAGTATAGCTTCGATTTGTTGACCAATTTTTATTAATGGTCCTCGAAAGATTGTGATAATCAGTGGCCCCCCAAAAAAGGTGTCACCAGTTTTTGTCTAATATCTAATTCATACTATGTGATAGCGGTTAACTTTAACTTCGGCCATAATGTAGGTGAGGATTTTTTGAAAAAATTCAATTAACATTTTATGCCTCTCTACCTTAAAAACGATTTTTATTAACTATTTGACTCTTGTTTGATATTTGTTGTATTTCTTGAATTTATTGTTGTTTTGTTGATATTCAAATAAAATTCTCAGTAAATTTAAGTGTTAATGTGAGAAGTGATCTTAATGAGCAATTTAGGGTGCATAAACATGTTCAGATTGTAGTAATATGTTCACAAAGTTTGTTCAGTTTTACCATGGCTTTAATTTTATTATATATTGCTAGTCAAAATTTATTTGTCCCTGTAAGTTATGCTGAAAAAAGTAAATCAAAATATTTTTTAATTTTCTTATTCAAAAAAAGTGCAAGAAATTATTTTTTTGGCATAAAATTTTAACATGTTTTTTTTAGCGAATCTTCGGATATATTTTTTTCGAGCAAAGTTAAGCTCCTAGTGCAAATGAGATATTAGAAAAAAAAACTGATTACACTTTTTTGAAGGGCCCACTTCCGAATCTTGCGAGGCCTATAAATAAAAGTTGGTCACCAAATTCGCCAAACTGAGTATAGGGTTTTACTACCCTTTGGCAGTAGAATCGAACGTATACTGGCAAGTCCGTGTATTTTTTCACTGTTGCACTATGTTATAATAACACTTTAACGCTTGGACATGATGTTTCATTGACGTGGTGCTTTGGCATCACTGCCTAAATAACAAACAAGAAATTTGACATACGAGTATGTATGTATGCCATCGAAAGAATATGTTAAACTAATTCTATTGACAACGGCCCGCTCTAATTGGAGCAAACTGACTTCATCTTTTCAATCAAAAGTTTTCAAAAGCTTTCAACAGCTTTGTGCGTCCGGATTTTATATTTACAGTTCTTTACTTAATGAACATTTTCATTTCCCTTTTATTTATTGCCCTTGTAAAACTTCTTTCCTGCGTTGTCTTTACACTCATATATATGTATGTTTATGTATGTATGTATGAAAGATAAGTATGATTTGCATTTGGAAATAATAGTATTATGGGTTTTACCGGAAAAACAAAGTTTCCCTTTTTGTTATTTTACTCTCGTTTCTTTTTTGGTTTCCGTTATTTTTTAGTTTTTTTTTTTGTAACGAATTATTTTTTGCTTGTGACAGCTAGTAAGTATAAGAAATACTATTACACTAATGATTCAGTAGGCGCAAGGAATCGAATATTTAAAATATTTTTAGTTTATTAGAACAAAGACAAATTTTTCTTGAAGAATTGAAGGCAAAAGAAAAATGGTTTAGCTAATGTAAACACGAGGTGCAGCACGATTAGAAAGTGAATATGAAATATTACATGATATGAGTTGTAGTTAAAGCTTCTAGAAGCCAGTAAAACTTATTAGTTCATTTCTTTTTCTTTCTTTGCTGCTTTAGGCCCTAATTCATAAAAAATATTTTCTGTTTATGAAAGGTTTATTGAAAAAATATTGTATAAAATTTTTTGCTGGGATATATTTAAGAATTGTATTTTTTACAAGCTGTGCCCACTACGTCAGCATCCTTACAATATTTCGTTCGATTTTGCATTGAAAGCAATCCACACTAAATAAGATTACTTTTTTATTTATTACTTTATTTTATCTATACATATAATAAAATAGTAACTCATTTCCGTCTGTCTGTCTGTCCTTCATTGTTTGTGTTCGCTTCACGCAAAAAATACTGAATGGATTTTAACAAAATTTTGTGAGGAGTTACCTTAGTATCCTGGGCCAAATATAGAGTACTTTTTTCTTCAAAAATATTTTATTTCCAAGAGAAAGTGGAAAAAAAGCAATGAAAAACGCAATTTCCGGATTAAAGCTGCTAAAATTTTCGGTTTAAAAGTGGGATATTTTCAACACGGATATATTTTCTCCACACACCTTTTTATTTTTGAAAGTGGGATATTTGAGGAACTATTACGCAACATGTGGCGCCAGTTGATTAAAATTTGTATTTTTACTTTGTGGAATTACATTGTTATTAAAATATTTTAAACACCACTTACAGAGGTTTACAATAATTTTTAGAATTTTTTAATTTTTTATAAATTTTAGAGTTTTATCGAGGGATAGGTACCTTTAGATAAATAAAATACATAAACCATAACTGAAGCACTATAAAAGTAAGAGTCTTTCAATTGGTGTGGAATACTTTCAAAGCAAAACCGGGGAAAATATTGTCAGGACGCCCACGACGTGGCTGGCACAGCTAGTTTTATATAAAAAGCGCCTTAAAATATGCATATCGGTAAAATTACGTACTTTCACTGCTTTTTCTTTCTCTTACAAAGAGGATATTTTTGCAGAAAAAAATTATCCTATATTTGAGTCGAGATACTAAAGTACCTCCTCAAAAATTTTATTAAGTGATGCAAACACAGACATATAAAAAGACAGACAGGAAGAGAAGTTACTGTTTTATTATATGAATATATAAGCAAATAAAAACACCAAAAATTAAAGCAACATTGCTAATATTTTATTTTAATTTAATTTTAATTGGAAACATTTTAAATCAGCATACATTTTCATGTTATTTCAACACGGCCATCATTATAATTTTAAAGGAATATTTAATTAATGCACATTTAAAATCGTGTGGACTCCATATATAAAATAAATGTTGATGTATATAACATTTTAAAATGTTGATTCAGTAAGAATCTTAAAATTTTTTCAAGGGATTATTATCCCTTGATTAATCCTGGTTATTTTAAAGTGTTTTTTATTGTAAAATCATGTTGAATAATTAAGAAAATCGCATGAAGCAAAATCATTATTAAATCAATCAGTCAAGTGTGAGTCAGACTCAAACAAGTAGGGTTTCTTACCACATTCAACATATAATTTTAAAAGTACAACATAGATAATATATATAGTAGATGATGTCTACAATTAAACACTGCACAAATTAGATAGATACAAAGAATAATGAAACAGGATATGGCAATCCAGAAAATGCACTACATTCTGCTAGTGTTATTTTTTGAACACTAAGTCTTTGAACCCCTTAGTCTTTAGATTTTAAATGTCTGCCTAATCCGGTTCAACAAATAAGGTTATATTCTTAAACATCACGTCGCTATTGATAAACCCAGTAATTTTAGTAATTATTTGTTATAGCGGCCATAGTACTCTACCAGCTGTGAAAATTGCAAGAGTCTACCTATTACGGTTAAAAAACAAAGCCATATACATGAAAATCACTTCACTATTGGGACAGTCTTTAATTTTTAGATATATTTTTTGTCTTCTAAATAAAGTGAATAACGTTTTAATTACTCTATGCAAATTTCAAGTGTCTGTCATTTCATAAAATAAGGATATATTCGTGAAAACCACATTATTATCGGCACACCCTATAATTTTTAGTATTTATGGTTTTACTGGTCCTAGTAATACAAATTTTTCTAAAAATTTAAAAATCTTAATTGTATGGTTCATGAAATAGAGGGTGCTGATAGACGGATAGATATTGTAAAAAGAACAAAAGGGTTCACCACCAAACCTTTTCACCACTAACCCTACCGTACGCTAAAGGAGGTTAAAAGAATATATATGTGAGTATTTCCAAAAGGTTAAAAGTATATATTCCATAGTATTTCTAACTGTCAGTGAAGCATAGGACTACAATAACAGCCGATCGCCATCGAACCAGATTTTATGCAGTGAATCTAAGTGTAGTGCAGTTCAGTATATGTCTACGGTGTTCATTTTGGATGTGAAGCGTCGCTATATAGTGTTGAAAAGGACTGAACCTCTCCGTAGATTATATCCAATCAACCACGTGATGATTTTATCAACTTCTAAATCTGAACCTGAATCGAACTCAAAGCCCAAGTAGCAGAAATTTAATTGCTATATCGACTGCTGTATTCAGATTTTTTGTTATTCTGGAGTTTACTTTGAGCCCTGCATATTGCATTCTTTCCTGAAGATCCAGTGTTGTTTGTTTAAGGTCACAAAATCTGTAAAAAAGCAAGCATATATCGTCCTCTTAAACTTAATATTTCAGATATTGACAGTTGATTTGCCTCTGTAGTTCTTGGCTTTTGATATCTATAGAGATCGAAACATCTTCCTTCACAATAAGAAGTATGAGAGGCTAGATTATGCATCTTTGAAAGCAAAAAGTAGACAGCAGCATTAGAAACTGATGTTTTGCTGTTAGTGTTCCTTTGTGCGATTAAGAATTATTTTTTATGTTAACTTTGGTAGAACCAATATACCACACCAGTGACTGGAATTCTTTTAAATGCCTTTCTTAGCGATCTTAACGATATTACTATATTTTTATTCTTTTCCCTTCACCACATTTTGGATTGCTATATTCTGGATACATAGAGATTAAGCGATGTCAATATGTCCGTCTGTCCACTTATACGTCTGTCCGTGTTGATGTTGAAATGTTATTTGCCAAGGCACCAGACAAGATATAGAAAATTTAAACCCACCAATCTGCCAGACATAGCTTCGAAAATTTTGGCATTGCAATTTAGCAACATCAGACCATCCCATTGGAGGCTGCGGGCAAAAAACCACATCCACCTTTTCTTCACGTTGTGTTATTTTTTTTTCGGCTTTCATGATTATCTTTTGCCTTTTTTTGTTAAATAAATATTATACCGCGACAGGTAGATCACAAGTAGTAGATACAGATCTCGGGGGATCTTTAACCCCCTGCTAGGGGCGGATTTTGTGTTTATTTTTGGGTTGCTAAGGTTTTTCTGCTTTGATTTGTAGTAAAAGCCTTCATAGAAAGCAATACATATAGAGGTTGCCAATGGACCCACAGGGTGCCCACTGGTAACCAGGAGCAGTCAATAGGTCCATTGAGGGATCAATATGAGGAAATTTTTTTAAAGATTTTTTTGCTTTAGTCTGACCATTTGAACACAATATAGATGACAGAAAGGTCCAAATTTTTACAAAAAAAAAAAAATTAAAAAAAAAATTTACAAAAATTTTTACAAAAAATCTGTATAAAAATTTAATAAAAAACGCACTTAAGCTTGATTATAAAATTTCATTGTATGTAAAAAAATTTTACTAAAAATTTTCAAAAAAAATTTTACAAAAAACTTTTAAAAAATATTACAAAAAAATTTATAACAAATTTTCAAAAAATTTTTAAGAACATTTTTACGAATAATTTTCCAACAAAAAATTTTTAATAAATTATTTAAAAAAAAATTACAAAAAATTTACAAAAGTTGTTCTAACAAATTTTTAATAAAATTTTTATAAAAAATTAAAAAAAAATTTCAATAAAAATTTTCAAAAACTTAAAAAAAAACTTTATAAAAAATTTAAAAAAGAAAATTTTACAAAAAATTTTCAAAAATATTTATAAAAAAAATTGGTAAAAATTTGAAAAAAAATCAAAAATTATTCAAGAAAATTTTAAAAGAAACATAAGGTAACACAATATTTAGCATTACTATGGTGAAGGGTATATAAGATTCAGCATGGTCGAATATAGCACTCTTACTTGTTTTAATTGATTTTATAATATTTATTTTCTGTATGAATGTGCTAAGAGTTGCCAACGGAGTGATTTGTCCTATCTTTGACTCCTCTAAAATTTTTATTTTGTTATCGGAAGTTTTCTAAAATTAATTCGTTGTTTTATTGATTAAAAAATTGGTACCCTATAAAATCTTCTCTTGAAATAACATTTGCTACTATCTTAAAATATAAAAAAAAAATTATATCAATCGTTTATTCGAGTAATATATAATCGATTAAATTTTATTCGTTAAAAATTAAACTCTAATTAGTAGTAACACTAATATTTATATTTATAAATAATATTTTTTGTGTATAAAAGTATAAAAATTTTTCCTTTGTGTGTAACTGCAAAGTACACTGCTTGTTCTCATCAAAAACATAAATATTTGCGAGTCTGTAGGGCGTTACTTAGTCCTTATTAATTTACTACTTAACTTTTTTATATTTTGTAACTCCAAAGTTCCTTTGCTGTTGGTAGTTAGCAATTATTCAAATAGTTTTAGTTGCAAGCAAGTGTTTCTCGTTATTTTTACCGTGTCCCTGAATAAAAACTAAACTGCTAAAGTATTTGTGTGAGTGTAAAAGTGTTGCTATGTGGTTTTCATAATGTAAGAATATATTTACAGCTGCAAGTCACATTTGTTGTTAGTTTTATTGTAGGATATTAATATTTAGAAAATATGTGGAGGTGACGTTATTTTTTTTTTCTGTGCAAGTTTTGCCGCACGGTGTTTTTGCAGTCATAATTACACACACACTCACACTTAAGAATGTAAGTTGTGGTTGAATTTATGAAAGGATTTAATTTTACCAAATATGTTGGGTGTCCTAGAGCTACAGAATACAAACAAAACATATTTAATTTAATTTTAAAGTTTTTCTTTTAGAACAGTTTTGATAAATGTTTACGCAAGAGCATGAGATTACCCACACAAATGTTATGTTAGGTTTTATTTGTAGTATTTTTCATACAGCTTAAATTTGTTTGGACTATTAAAACTTAAAGTTAAGAAGATTATGTTTGGGCAAATAAGTTCTATCAATGCTAATGAGTGATCCTCTTTAAAAGGATTGAAGATTTTTTTTTATTTTTTTTTTTACTTAAAACAAATGTTAAACGTTTATTGGTTTCACAATAGGCAAAAGAAAATTTTATTGAGTATAAATAATTGTGGTTATTTTATTTAGACAAAATTAAAAGTAAGTATTTAAAAGTTTTTAAAAACATTTAGTTATATGGTATGTATTTTGCTTTAGCTGGAAAAGAAAACCGGAAATTTTTTCCACACGTTGGAGGTGTGGAGTCTACAATGATATGTTTAGTTAGTGCTGAGAAAATGTACGGTAAACGTACTGAACAACATCCCCCACACCAACATATTTAACTATGGATCTGCAATATGGTATTACCTTGGTGGTGGCTTGACATTTAAAATGTCATTTTGGCTTTTCGGAGATATTTTTATGCACACAGTTATCGATTCACAATCCTTGTAGATGGTCTTCTTTGTTAAAAATCATGTAGATTTAAGCTGGCATTTTGGCTTTTCGAATATATTCCTATACACCCAGTGATCGATTCACCATCCTTGTGGAATTTTATAAAGCATCCCAGGTACTTCCTGTTTTGAACTACTATAATATTTATCGTATTTTCAGCTGATAGGTTTACAATGCACAGTGAGACAACGCTGGCATTAAATACAAGGAGTCACTGTAGAGCTCTAGAATGCACAGGTTATTTTTGAGACAATTCCAGTTAAAAATAAAAAAATTAAGAAAATTCGCCCACTTTTCCGCCCACCTCCCATACAATCGAAATTTGTAAAATGCCGTATTGTCCGTAATACTTTAGGTATAACTTTCAATTTTGGTGCACTTGAATGTTATATTGTTACAAACATTATCGGAAAAAAAATTTTGAACTTTGGCCCCCTTTAACCCCCTCCACCCATACAACCTCAACATAAAAAGTGGAATATTTTCTAAAATATTTTAGGTACAACCTTCAAATTTGATATTACTGTAATTTATATCATTTAAAATGTTTCATGCAAAAATTACAATAACACGTCCACTATTACGCCCACCTCCCATTGAAATGCAATAAAAAAGAACAAATTTTATTTTCATTCTATCAATAATTTTTTAACATCATCATGGTATTCTAATTTTTTCAATTTCATTCTCATTCTAAATGAATTAAGATAAGGATCTGATGATATTTGCAAATAGTGCATTACATCTTCATTCGTAGAAATACATGAATATTTACGAGAATGGAATAGCGTACAACAATTAAACTAACCACATTAGAAAGTGAGCAGAACACATCTTAGATAAGAACAACAGCTTGCACTATCAATTTAAATTAAAAATTATGCAACTATCTAACCCAAAGTCAATGAACTTCAAAAAAATTATCAATCAAATAAATAATGTAAATAAAATACTAATAAACAATAAGTGAATAGTTGTAAACAATTAAAAAAAAATTAAAGTAAAAAGTTGTAAACATGCTATTGCATGCTAACTTATGTATTTTTTGTAATTTTTTGTATATTTAAAGTACTTTTTCAAAATTTTGCTATGTGTCCTTTACTTCAAATAAAAGTTGAGACTTTAATCTTTCATTTGATATAAGTCTGCACCTAGGGCGAGGGGCTGCTCTATATTTCCTAGTCCATTGAAAATGCAAAATGTTCTCAGAATTTTGCTGTTAAGAAATTATTTTGTGTTTTTTTTTAAATTTTTTTTTTCATCTACTCATTCTTCAACAACTAAATTAATTAAAAAAATACTTTAAAGTTATATTTCTGTGGCAAAAAGGAAAAAGTGCTTAAGTCTGATTTTTAAGTTTTGTAGGAGAACAATTTTAAACTTAAAAATTAATTTTTTTAAAAAATATCTGATCTTTAAACTTCACACATGGGAGTCAAACGTATGTTTTGGAAATTATTTTAGATCTACCAAAAGTACACAGGCGTTGCAATTAATAAGTTGTGAAAAAAAGATTTTTTGATTTGGAAAAATAGCTTGTAGTTTCTTAAGCTTTTTTTCCAATGCGTTTAGACATTGGAAAAAGATAAGTAGAAAGAAATTTCGCTATAACTTCTTCAAAAATGGTACAAAATAATTGAAACTTTGCCCATGGGTACTTTGGAGTACGGAGATTCCATTGGTGTCACTAACTTAAATTTTGCTTAAGTCGACTTAAGCACTTATTCCTTAATGCCACAGATTTATTATGTATTTTTTTATTAATAAGCTTTTGAATATTACATATTGAACTGACATATTTCAAGCGAGTTGGCATACCTCAACTTTGACTTGTTCTAGACCAAAAAGTAATGAAGTTATAAGGTTGAAATTTTAGGGAGTTGTTACTCATATATCTGTTAATATACTGTTAAAATTTCATCCAAATAGGACGACACGCCAAACCCCTATTTTTGCCGCGGTTACTATAGGGCTGTATCACTGTGCAACGCAGCTCCAGAGCATGCTTTGTCTCTTTACGGAACGTTAATAGCAAGTCATGATGTGCTTTTCTATAGGTTAAAAAAATTTCGTAGTCCAATGTATGCATGGTACGCCGTTGTACGCCCTTAAAATTCAAATGACCCACATGTTTGTATTGTTACACATTTAGATTTCGTGTACTAACAGTAGTTCTACTTACACCTCCTTGTGGTGGCAGCGGTTAACAGGCTCCTAGTCCTATCTCTCTTAGGAGAATCGCTAAATTAAATCGAGCAAACTCTGTACACCTGAAGACTTTCAGTTCTAATATATCAGTATATATGGAGCCCTGTGTCGGTGAACATTTTTTGTAAATTACTGGGAATATTGTAATTATTATTTATGATCAAATCAAACAGTACCACGAGTATTCGAAACCTCTCAAGAAATAGATGCCCTACTCTCTAAAGACACTCATGAGCCAATAGCTTCTCGGCACGAAGTCCAGATAGATATAGATGTTTTGTTATACACAAAGTAACTTAAGTTGTATAACTGGAGGAAAGATAATATTGCATCCAGCCATGGCTGGCATATGGCTTTGAACTACAGCAGATACATGTTGAATGTGGATGCCATCGAGAATCTAAGCCTTAGAAAACTGCTTGCAAATTTAAAAGACACCGTGATGATTAAGAAGGACAATAGTTGCACTTGCCATTCGACAGTCTGAAATCGCTTCAGTATATAGTAAAGACAAATGTTGGCATAAGACTGAACGAAAACAAGGTAGTAGCAAATTACTAAGCGACTGCCTGAAATCATTGATGACCAAAGGTGGTCAAAATGGACCCATAAAGTTAGTGGTCTGCTTCGATAGCTTGCTAAATTGATTATAATTATTTTAATTACACATCAATTATCTTATCTTCCAGTATCATTCCTTAGATTTTTAACAATTTTTGGTTGATATTCTTAAAAAAATATTTACCACTGCCCCTGATAATTATTTTTTTAATAAAGTAGTAAAATTTAGGCCCATTATTATAACTTGCCATTAGCTAAAGTTAGGATTTTATCAGGGAGATAAGTAGTTTTTCGTTATTATAAGTATACTTTAAGCTAAAAGTGACTGATAAACTAAAGGAAAGACCACCTTGCCTTTAACTTTTAACATTTGATATAAGAGTTTGAAGTTGCCATGTTTTGTCATCTATAAAGTTGCCGTATTTTCTAATCTATGAAGAAAAATAAATTCATGTTAATTTAATTTTGCATTTGAAAAATAAAAATGGAAAACAGATCTCCTTTGTTGTTTATAAAATATATTCGTTTGTTTGTTGCACAGATACTAATTTGTGGTTTGTTGAAAGTAAACAAACAAATGAAAGGTATGATGTTGCCACTACGTTTTAAAAAACCAATTTATTTTGTCAAAAGTAGTCGGTGTTTCTTCTGGTACTACCATATTTTCAAAAATATTAATTTTATTTTACAATGAAGTTGTAATAACGAAAAATAGTTATTGTTCACTTTATCGCTCACTTGAGCAAAAGTGAAATTTAACTAAAACGTACTTTAAAGGCAAGTTATAATAATGGGCCTTATGCAAACATTCCTACTAATTATGGCATAAACACAACCGGGACAAACGACGAACTTCGCCCAGCACAATGAATTCGACGAAAAAATTCATTGCGTAAATTCCTCGACTATATCACAATGGGGACGAATAAAATTTAAAGTAGTGGAAACATTTATGCAGATCTGCACTACACTCTGCACCAATTTGGTCGCCATTCATCGGCATAAGAAATAGAAATAAACCTATCGCAGAGTTCGTTACGCACGATGAATTTCGTCGATGCATTGATTGTGCGCATTTTCATATACACAAAAAATTTTTCGTTCGTTCCAGTTGTGTTTAAAGCATTATTTGTTGCAGCGCATTTGGTGCCAACTAGGTACTTTAGGTTTAAAGCTGTATAGCCGTTTTTTTTAATATTTTACCTAGCCGACACTTGGATAAAATTTGTGTTGGATTTGTATTTTTTCTTTGAGGAATGTCATTGTTATTAGGATATTTTAAGTACCTTTTATTGAGCTTTACAATAATTTTTAGAATTTTATATAAGTTTTGGAATTTATCCAGGGAAGGGTATTTTTATTAACCGACTTCAAAAAAGAAGGAGGTTATCAATTCGTCTGAATGTTGCTTTTTTTATGTATGTAACCGCAGAACTTAGCCATTTCTATTTTAATTTTAAAATTTTTTTCTTTATTTGAAAGGTTATGCTTTCAGGTTGGTCCCGTTTGAAAAACAGTTCATTATATTAAAAACTAAAGGGTGTCCCCGTAAAACATACGTGTTTTTTACGTGTATTAGGAACCTTAAAGGGCACCATAATAAAATTTTAAAAAATTACGTTTCGCTATAGCTCCCAACGGCAGAAATTAATAAAAAAAATAAATTTAAAATTCAAAGGGTGTCCCCATAGGTGCCGTAATTTGACCTATATGTGCCTATATTTTGAACCGTTATAGACAGAACCTTGAAAATTTTACACAATGTCGATTACTATGACCGTTATAATAAAATGTATAAATATTGAAAATTTTAAATTAAAGGGTGCTCCAATAGTTCATTTAATTTGATGTACATAGACATACCTGTGAACAGTTGTACACAGACCGCTGAAATTCACAAAGAACCTGTATTGCTAAGTCAGCTATAAAATTAGGCAGAATGTCCACTGCTTTCTCTGGTATAATAACATGTATAAATATTTGGAATTATAATGTAAAGGGTGTCCCAATAGTTCATGTAATTTGATATATATGGCCAAACTTTTGAACCGTTATAGACAGATAGTTCAAATAAACAAAGAATCTTTGTGACCAAGTCCTTTATAACAACAGGTCTTTAATTTAAAATTGTAAATTAAAATGTGTCCCAATAGGAGATGTTATTGGATCTATGTGACCCTATCTTTGAAACCGTTATACACAGAGGCTTGAATGGTGTCCCCATACAAGACGGATGCTGGTGAAAATAGCTTAACTTTTGAACAGTAATAGGGAGAGGTTTGACATTCACATAGTCTTTACTTTTTTCCCCTCTAATTTTGGCGCATATTTTATTTGGTTTAAATCTAATTCTTACAGATTACTTCTGACATTTTTAGTTTAGAATTGGTACCCTTCTATCTGTTTTGAAGTCGGTTTTTTTTTGCAAGAATTATATCAAATAAATACGTAAGAGTCTCTTTTCAGTAGGCATACAAAGTGTGTGGGCACAGCTAGTATTTAAAATTTTTTCTAACTTATTATACTTAAGGTGTGACCTTTTATACTTAAGGTGTGCATGAATACGATTTGTAAAAAGAAATTAAAAACCGCTAAAAAAGAAACGAAAAAATAAAAAGAGAAAAATAATTTTTACTTCAACCCAGGTTCTTGTGCATTTAATGCTTTCAGATAATAAAGCAGCCTTCTAGACAATAGAAAAATTTACTAACAAAAAAAGAATATCAACGAATTTTGTTAATAAAAGTAATCCTGCAATTATTCTGCACTAAAGAAAGACGAAATGCTTTTGGACAATAGTTTAAAGCAAAAGAAAAAAAAAACTTATTTTAATGAGTTAAAAAAATAATATATTTTTACTTTTTAAGCCCCTGTACAAATGTTAAACTTAAGCAAAATGTTTTGGTTTCCAACTATTTTTTTTGAAATAACAAAAAGCTTGGCGAAATTAAAAGCCTACTTAAAAATTGTATAGTTTTTAAATAGTGCAGCATACTTTAAGGCGCATTATTTTAAATTCTGTTATAGTATTCCTTTTGATAGCAGTTTATTTTATTTAAATACTTCCACGAATATGGTTTATTATGTTTTAA
The DNA here is from genome assembly GCA_949628195.1 of Phasia obesa. Taxonomy (NCBI): domain Eukaryota; kingdom Metazoa; phylum Arthropoda; class Insecta; order Diptera; family Tachinidae; genus Phasia; species Phasia obesa. The sequence continues at coordinate 143,069,930 of OX451216.1, read as the reverse complement.
ATCAATATCTGCCATATGCTGGTAAAATTTAATATTTATCTTTTAACTTTGAGCTTGACCAATATTTGTTGTTTCATGAAAATGTTTACTTTAATACTTTTGTAAGGAATTTATTAAGAGTTATTTTTACTGTAATTAATTAAAATCTACTTATTTTCCTTTGCTATTAACGAGTGATTTTTTAAGAGCTTGAGAACTTTAAAAAAAAAAAACGCATAAAATTTCATCGGTTCTTTATTTGAAACGTTAGATTGGTCCATGACATTTACTTTTTGAAGATAATTTCATTTAAATGTTGACCGCGGCTGCATCTTAGGTGGTCCATTCGGAAAGTCCAATTTTGGGCAACTTTTTCGAGCATTTCGGCCGGAATAGCCCGAATTTCTTCGGAAATGTTGTCTTCCAAAGCTGGAATAGTTGCTGGCTTATTTCTGTAGACTTTAGACTTGACGTAGCCCCACAAAAAATAGTCTAAAGGCGTCAAATCGCATGATCTTGGTGGCCAACTTACCGGTCCATTTCTTGAGATGAATTGTTCTCCGAAGTTTTCCCTCAAAATGGCCATAGAATCGCGAGCTGTGTGGCATGTAGCGCCATCTTGTTGAAACCACATGTCAACCAAGTTCAGTTGTTCCATTTTTGGCAACAAAAAGTTTGTTAGCATCGAACGATAGCGATCGCCATTCACCGTAACGTTGCGTCCAACAGCATCTTTGAAAAAATACGGTCCAATGATTCCACCAGCGTACAAACCACACCAAACAGTGCATTTTTCGGGATGCATGGGCAGTTCTTGAACGGCTTCTGGTTGCTCTTCACTCCAAATGCGGCAATTTTGCTTATTTACGTAGCCATTCAACCAGAAATGAGCCTCATCGCTGAACAAAATTTGTCGATAAAACACATTTCGAACCGAACACTGATTTTGGTAATAAAATTCAATGATTTGCAAGCGTTGCTCGTTAGTAAGTCTATTCATGATGAAATGTCAAAGCATACTGAGCATCTTTCTCTTTGGCACCATGTCTGAAATCTCACGTGATCTGTCAAATACTAATGCATGAAAATCCTAACCTCAAAAAAATCACCCATTATATTACACTGCTGGCTGTTTACTATTTTTCTTTAATGTCAGTAGCTTTTGTTATTCTATAATTCATCATCTACTGGTTTCTGTCAGTTAAATTGTGTCCGTAATTGTATATGTGTGTAGTTTGTTTTTTTTAGAAGGAAATAAATTGAAAAACAGTTTGGATGGTGCTTGTTATGACTAGTAAGTCGATGCTTAACGGATTTTTTAGAATGGAAAAAAGGAAATGTCTTACTTACACAAGTATACAAGGTTTTAAACTGAAATTAAATGAAATTTTATTGCGAATTTTCGAACTAAAAAAAGATAAACCCTTATGGCGTTTATTATAGACTAGCTGTGCTCACACACGTTGTGTGAGTCCTGACAATATTTTGTTCGATTTTCTTTGAAAGTAATCCATATAACATTTTAAGATTCTTACTTATTTACTTTATATAAAGATACCCATCCTTGGATAAAATTCTAAAATTTATATAAAATTCTAAAATTCTAAAAATTATTGCTAAGCTCTGTAAGAGGCAGACAGGAAGTGAGAAACTAATTATTTTAAAACAGCGCCATATGTTATGCAACCGTGTTTAAAATATACTGCTTTCAATAATAAAAGATGCCATAAAGTATGCAGTACCTTTAAATTGGTAAAAAAAAATCTACGTACTTTCACTGCTTTTTCTCTACGTTCATTTGGAAAAAATGGTATCATATATCGGAATCGGGATACTAAGATACATCTTCAAAAAATTCGGTTAAAATCCATCCCGTAGTTATTACGTGATGCGAACACAGACAGAAAGGCTGACAGACAAGAAATGAGTTACTGATTTATTATATGTATTTAAAGGTAAACACGGTTGCGCAAGAGATGGCATTGTTTTAAAATAGTGACAAAATCTAAATTGAGAGCGAGCTTTTTTAAATCACGGTTGCGCAACAGATGGCGCTATTTTACTTACTGCCAAATAGCCAGTTGAATAAAATTTGTATTTGATATATATTTTTACCTTGTGGAACTGCATTGTTATAAAAATATTTTAAACACCTTTTACAGAGCTTTACAATAGATTTTAGAATTTTATATAAATTTTAGAATTTTATCTAGGGGCGGGTGGGTACCTTTATGTAAAGAAAATTTGTAAGAGTCTTAAAATTTGTTTTGAATTACTTTCAAAGCAAAATCGAACAAATTATTGTCAGGACACTTACAACGCGTATGGGCACTGCTAGTATCTAACATTATTAACTATTGCTCTGCCTCGATGTCCCCTCGCCATACAATAATGCAAAATTCTTGTAAATAAATTTATTATGCATTAGAGCAGAAGATTTTTTTTTTTGAATAAATTTTTAAATTTTTGATAATATCAAAGCAAGCCAGAAAAATTAGTGGGTTTTGGTAAGCAGTAAAATAAAACTCATGACAATAATAACAAACTGCAACCTCTCTCGCTTACTAGGACGCAGATATGTAAGCGAATGTTTTCTTTATTAAATTTTGTGAAACAAAGAGACCTCTCTCGCTTACGCGGAAGCAGGTATGTAAGCGAAAAAGTTTTTTAAAGAATTTTGTGAATCAAAGAGACCTATAAAGTGAGACATCACAAACAAAAATCATGCCTTCCTCAAGCAGGTTGGAAGAGAGAGAGAGTCTATTTATCTCTCCCTTAAAAACCTCCTTCCAAGTAAACGTAATTTTTTTCCTGGAAACTTTCTGGACTTGCTGTTGAGTGGACATTGTCTGAGATGACCATTAAGAGATTATCCGTAAATCTCTTGTGGGATATTCATGTCCATGTAGTATATTAGGTTAGGCAGGCAATAGTGATGCCACTGCTAACATTGGTCAAATATGTTGATTCCTTTATGTTACCTGCAGAGTAAAAGGTACATAAGATAAAGAAGAACGGAAGGAAGAGCTATCAATAAAGAGAAAACGTTTAAATAGAAAAAAAAGCGAAGAGAAGAATGCAACAGAAAATAAAAGTGGAGGAGGCTCACTGGCAGGGACATACAATCTATCAGATACTATGTCGCGCGGCAACTGGAAGTGGATTAGAAAACCAACTACAACTCCTCAAAAAATAATCCTATTTAGTTCCAGTGATAAGACATCAGACAATGACTCCAAATATCGCCACCTTAGATGCTGAAGACTTCGGTATTCCAGTATATGGCATAAGCAGAGGAGTTGTGGGATCTTTCTTGGCTGGGAGACCCCTCCTTCTCGCATAAGCTCCAAACAAGTAGGCTAATTGGATCATCTGACCTGGGCCAGATCATAAAGACCATAGTTTATGCGTTGCTCGCAGGCCCAGGGTGATATCAATAGCGCTATCATGAATCATTGTCCCCTTCTTTGCCAATTCTTCAGCAGTACAGTTTCCAAGGACAGTACCATGTCTCTGTAGCTATTTAAGGATGAATGTGGATTTTTACGCCAATGCATTTAAAAATGCTTGAATTTCCAGGACGATGTTCGATGTGCTAGACATAACTTTGAGAGACATGCCCTATTTTATATTATATTCTATGGTACCTTAACCTTTGCATCATTTTGAGTAGCAGATATTTTATTTCATTTCGGAGTGTAAAACACATTTTTATTAAAATTTTTTCTGTATATACTCCACTTCGAATTTTCGTTTCCTTTAGACACATAGTGTCGAGATATAGGAGAGTGACATTCCTTCGTAACGCAGTATAAACTTTTGAGTCTACCTGGTCGAGAGTATTAAAACTAGAGTTTCCATGAACACTAAACTGCATGCCTTGCAAGCTTTTCTTATCCATCTGAGAATCTGACAAGGATTCTGGCAGTCCTGTTTGATTTCATAAACATAATAATTGACCAAATTCGCAGAGTTGTCAGAGTTGTATTGTGGAATTGTATGAGGATTATTTTTGTGGAAGATCTTAACCCTCTAACTGGTCTCTTTATGGGTCAATTTGACCCTTTTTTCGAGAAAAACGAAAAATATCCTTTAAAATGGATATTTAAGGATTAAAATATTCTACGCAAATGTTTGCCGAAAAATTTCAGTGGGGGTCACCAAAGACACCATTATTGTAAATAAAGCTCTTTACGCTTAATTAGTAAAATTATACACCAACATATACAAAACAGATAAAAACGGCGTCAAGTTCGGCCTGGCCAAACAAAATTATAATTTTTTTATAGAAGTTGGCGTGTAATTTTGCCAATTAATCGTAAAAAGCTTTATTTACAACAATGGTGTCTTTGGTGACCCCCACTGAAATTTTCGGCAAACATTTTCGTAGAATATTTTAATCCTTAAATATCCTTTTTTAAAGGATATTTTTTGATTTTCTCGAAAAAAGGTCAAATTGACCCATAAAGAGACCAGTTAGAGGGTTAATATCTTCCACAAAAATAATCCTCATACAATTCCACAATAAAACTTTGACCATAAGAATTCTCTCAGCCATTAACTTACAGCATTTTTTTCATATTTTATAATGCTTCCATCGACCAAAAAATGAAAATTTTGACCCACTGTAAAAAAAAAACTCAGACGTGCTGGACCATAAGTTTGTTCTACAAAAATTATCTACTCAACATACCCTTTCAGAATTATAGGGTCGCTATTCTGTTAAAAAATGCTGTTAAGCAGGGTAATCATTGGTTAATAATTTTAATTGTTAAATTCCATAAAAAAATAAAAAATAATCAAATAGAAAGATATTTATTATTTAAAAAAATCTTTTATATAACCGCATGCATTTAATATTCTATTTATCTGTGAATTTTTTATTATTTTTTTTTTTTTCACAAATAAACATACTCATCATTCTAGTACTTTGTACTCTTAATCTTAAACGCATCTAATTTGATTCATAAAGTTTTGTCATTTGCAATAAAAAAGTTCTTCTTTTATTTATTTTATTTGGTTTGTTTCATGTGAAAATAACAATTTTCTAGATTAAAGCAAAATTCTTAAAAATATCTTTCATACTAATAGAAATGTGTGTATGTGTGTGATTCTTCTACAGAAAATTGAATGTTTCATTATTCATAAATCTGTTGGCCTGGTAAAGAAATTTATTTAAAAAAGTATTTTCAGAAAGAAAAAACTTAAAATCTTTAAAATGTTATTTTTGTTTTTCGTTTGAAACTTTGTTTTAACTTTTTAACGTTGTTTTAAAATAATGTCATTAAAGACTTTTTCTTTCTATCATATCTAAAAATTTGTCATGCAATATTTAAATTTTATAACAAAAACTACTTTCAGAACAATTCTTTAAAGTTTGTTTGGACAGTTTTTTCATTTACAAACATATAAAGTAAAAAATAATTTTTTGAAAATTAAAAATATATTCTAAATAGAAATTAAATATGTATATTCTATACATCTATATACATATAATAAAATAGTAACTTATTTCCGTCTGTTTGCTTTTCATTTGTGTTCACATCACGTGAAAACTACTGAATGGATTTTAACAAAATTTTATAAGGAGGTACCTTAGTATCCTGATCCCAATATAGGATACTCTTTTTTCTGCAAAAATATCTTATTTCTAAGAAAAAGTGGAGAAATAGCAGTGGAAAACGCAATTTCCGGTTTAAAGGTACTGATATTTTCGGTTTAAAACTAGGATTTTTCACCTCGGTTGAAATTTCAACACGATTTTTTTCAACACGGTTATTGTTTCAACTCACCTTTTTGTTTTTGAAAGTGGGATAATTTATAAAACTACTGCGCAACAGATGGCGCCAGCTGAGTAAAATTTGTATTAACTTTGTACTTTTACTTTGTGGAATTACATTGTTAGTAAAATATTTTAAACACCTCTTACAGAGGTTTACAAAAATTTTTGGAATTTAAGAATTTTTTATAAATTTTAGAATTTTATCCAGGGATGGGTGCCTTTATATAAAGTAAATACATAAACCATAACTGAAGCACTATAAAAATAAGAGACTTTCAATTGGTGTGGAATACTTTTAAAGCAATATTGAGCAAAATATTGTCAGGAAGCCCACGACGTGGTGGGCACTGCTAATATTCTCATAAAATTGTGAAAAGCTAAATGCAGTTAATCGAATAATTCAGGTGGCCTGGTGTAGCAGTTAGGGCGCAAAACTTCACATCGAATAAATCTGGTTCGAATCAAGGCAGAGATAAAAGATTATCATGAGATCACTAAAAATATTTTTTTTAAGGTTTTAATTAGTTTTAAATGTAGATGTAATAAATTTTTTTAATTGTTTCAATTATATAGTAGTTTAAAACAGAACATAGAAAATGTCCTTAATAAATAAATATTTAAATAAATAAATAAAAAATCTGAAACAAATTTTTTTCTCTCATATACCAACGTTCCAGCCTACTGTACAGTACGAAGAGTGCTTTGTTTTATAGAAAAAAAAAATAGAAAAAAATAATTATATAGAAGTTAATTAAATAATAATTTTATATTGTAACAAAAGTTATGTTGTTCGACAGATAACTCTACAATTCGAACTAAGGTGAAAGAATTTCTAAGGTTTAGCTTCTAATAGGGGACAAAATTCATATGATGCAAGAGGGTGTTTTATTTTAAAACAAATTCCCAATATTTTCCATTATGTAAAAACACTCCTTCACAATTCATTATATCAGATTCATAGAAAACAAAAATCATCAGCAAAATTATTATTATCATCATTATCTTTATTATAATTTCATCATTCTAAACACATAATTTCAATCAACATCATTACATGTGTTATTTGCTGAAAACGAGTTGTTAAAAAAAGTTAAATAAAATAAAACAAACAACTAAAAGTGCTATATTCGGCCGTGCCGAATCTTCTACACCCTTAACCACGGTGATTTTATTTATACAGACATATACAGCATTATACATATTGTTGACTCTTTACTTAAATTAAGTCGTATGAGAAAAATTCATTATTCATGCTTTAAAGAAATAGAAGACAAATGAAAACAAATTCCGTTGGCTACAATTGTCGCCGTGTTTTCAGCTACTTAATGATATTGAAAACGACAGTTACATCTTAAACTCTGACATTGTTGTAGAAATACTTATTTTGCTTTTATAAAATAAAATAACTTTTTTAAAAAATTATAAATATTTCCTCCAAAACTTTTTGTTTGTATATGAATTTGTAATTTACAATTTTGTGACATTTTCTTTTTTGAATAAAATAGAAATTAGCCTAAATTGACGACAGCCACAACGGTGGTCGTGTAGCCATGTAGCTTTGCTGGTTTCAAAATAATCATCGGTATCCTGATGATGTCTATGTGTTTAATACACTTAGGTTTTAAAACAGAGATATCATCTAATTAAAAATCAAACGCATTTCAAAAATAGTCACTCTATATACATACATATGTATATTCTTAATATTAAATATATGTTATGTAACAGTCATGCTTTTCATTTTCAAAGAAATATTGAAATTTTTGTTTTAATTTGTCGAGAATTGTTTGTAAAAATATTTTTTTTTAAATTTTTTTAAAAAATTTTATTCGAAAATTTTTGGGAAAATTTAAAAAAAAATTTTTTCGAATATTTTTCTGTAAAATATCTTTTTGAAAATGTTTTGTAAACTTTTTTGTAAATATTTTTGAAAAAAAAAAAATTTTAAAATTTTATTGAAATTTTTTTGTTAAACTTAGGACTTCTCTGCAATCTATATTGAGTTAGAATGGTCAGACTAAAGCAAAAAGAAATCTTTAAAAAAATAATTTCCTCATATTGACCCGCCATGTGCCTTTTAACTGCTCCTATTTACCAGTGGGTACCCTGTTGGTCCATTGGATACCTATATGTGTATTGCTTTTTATTAAGTTCTCTAATACAAATCAAAGCAGAAAAACCCTACCAATCTAAAAACAAACAAAAATCGCCCCTGGCAGGGATTTATTGATCCCACGAGATCTGTATGCGCTCCTTGCGGACAGACGGACATGGTTTAATCAACTTCTCTATGTATAAGGATCCAGAACATATATACATTATGGGGTCGGAAATGAATATCGTAGAAATTACTCACGGAATGACAAACTTATATATACCCTCTCCACCTGTAGTGAAGGGAATAAAAATATGCTTCGAATAGAAAAAGCAACTCAGTAGCAAACAGTCATTAAATTTGCATACAAATTTAAAAAATATATTTTGTCACTCATACGCTATCGTGAACAGCACTACTATCAACTGAATACAAGACCATAATACTAAACCAGATATTTTCATTGATTGTCATTCCATGCTTATAATGATTTTATATTCCAATAAATATGAAAAAAAAAATAAGTTTCTTTGTTATTCTTTAACCTTTAATTTTCTTGTATTTGTAAGAAATTAAAATGTAAAATGCAAATTTTTATAACAAATGGAAATTTTCTATTGAAAAATAATTTTATCTCTTGCATTTAAAATGATGCGTGCAACACACTTTTTTAATTCCTTTCATCCTCGTTGTTATAAAAGCTCTAAATGAAGAATATGTACTGGTCAATGTAGGCTGTTAGCCACGGTATATTAGAATAAAGTATACATTATTTTATCGATTTGAATGCAAACCAACATGTTTTATGAAGGCATAATTGTTAAAAGTATTTCGTATTAACAAACCATTAAACCTGTTCACTTAGATTTGTCAACTTGTGCGTGAATTGATGTGTCAATACCTTCATGAACTTAACTCTAGATGTTCACATGTGTTTTGAGTGCGGTTTCAGTCAGCATTTGATTTTCTAATTTTGTTTATTTTTTGTTTTTCAAACAATATAATTGTCAGGTTTAATGGCTCATAAACTAACTTAAATCCTCTAAATGAAATAGCATCAGTGAATTGTAAATAAAACCCAGAATTGTGCATGAGTTTAGTAAAATAATATATATATAACTAGTAGAATGATCAAATCTTATGTGATTATCCGCAAAAATTTCACTCTGATCCAGTTTATAACGCTAAACTTCTGGTCAATTTGGAAGCAATACTTACTAACTTACTAGTTAGAAATCAATCGCCAACTGTCATAACTTGACAGAGTATTAGAGTATAAAAGATCTTAGCAGATCTTAACATCTTCTGGGTCGGATAGCATTCCAGCAATGGTCTTAAAGCAGAGTCTTCGACGCTAGCAAGTCTGAATTTTTTTTTCGTAGGTCATGCTTTATGGAAAAAAGAACGATTTGGAAGAATGTAAGATGTTTGCTCAATATATTTCCAAGGCGTTTGATAGAGTGTGACATTGTGAGTTGCTGTCATAACTTATTGTTTTTGGTGTCAGTGATAACTTTTCTTAATTTATATCGTACTATACGATCTGTTGTAAGTGGGATTTTAACAAGGGAGTTGAAGATAATCTCGGGGGAACCGCAAGGCTCTGTTCTTTCTTCTACACTATTTCTTATTTTTCTAAATGACCTTTTTTGTCCAATTTTCATTTCCATCTACTCCTTGGCAGATGGCAGCAAAGTTTGCTATTCGTATTTATTCACTAAACAGCAAAACATGATACGCTCATTCAAGTTCTCGTAAAAATTCTCGTAAAAGTTATCTTATTCTTTGATTTGATTTTAATGTACGTAAGACTCAATGTTGTATGCTTATGCTCAGATGTTCCTGATATAACTATCGTTATTGATAGTTCAATTATTAAGAAATTGGAAGCTCTTGATGTTCTTGGCTTTAAAATCCAGTGCGATATTCGATGAGCTAAACACATTTTCGAAGTCTCTTTGGGAGCTTTCAAGTGTTACGGTTTTTTCAAAACGGTGTAAAAAATACTTCACTCTATCGGATCTTCCTTCTGTTTACACCACCTAGATCCGCCCAAAAATGGACTGCAACATCCGTGTGTTATAATTATAATTCTTATCAACACCTTATATAAAATCACTTTGTTGTAAAAAGAATAGTTGCTTAGAAAATTCTGTTATTATTTTTCGTTCTATAATTTAATTTGTTTTTTTAATTCAATTTCATATACCATACGGAGAATATTTTTAACACATGTATGAGCCGGTGCTCTAAAAACTGTTGGAGATTGGGAATAAACTTGTAAGATACAGTAGGGTATTCAACTCTGTTGGAAACTCTTTAAGATCGGTGCAGGAGAGCGGGAAGAAACTCATAGGTGACATTAGGGTCACTCTTGAAGATCGATGCACTTTGGGATGTGTTGCGCTCTTTTATGATATATTTAATGTGCTCTAATGATATAAGGAACTCGTTTCGAAGATCCGAACGTCTTTACGTACAATACGCTTTTCATTAAGAGCTAATTGGCCTTTAAATGGGACTATGTATTACATAGTGAATTCGTTTCTCAACGGAACAGTTCGTAGGTGGAATTATCAAAAGACGTCGGCTTTTCTCGCACTTTAAAATCAAATGTCCTCAAACACAGATTACTTACCTTTTAAATTTATTACCAAATTATTAAAATTCCGTACACTTTAATATTTTTAATAATTATTTTAATTAATTTTTTTTTATTGAGTTATTAATAAATTTTAAACAATTTACATTTTACTTAACTATTTGAAAATAGTTATTCGTTAAAATTATAAAATAATTTTGTATATAAATTTTATACAATATTTACATGATGATTACAACTATATGTAAATACATATTTGTAATTTTGGCTGTTCGATATATAATTTGCTGCTTTTCGATTACAGGGTGGTCGAAGTACAAATATATTTTTAATTATATGTTAGTTTGTCACTGCTAGACTTTTTATATTTACTGTCATACTTTCGAATACAAAGTTAAGTGATTTTTCTTTACAGAAGCTGAACTTTACAGAAGCTCCAATCGGAGACTTCAATTTAACCGCAAAGTCATCTTTTCTGACGAGAAGTATTTTTATCTAGGCTACTATGTTTTTGCCGCATTGTCAAGAAGCCAATACATCCGCAGAGAGTGACAGTTGGGTGGTGTTGAAATTTTTCCAAAAATGCTGCAGGAAATGCCATTTCAGCCAACGGCTATTGCTATAGAGACGGGATTGTAGAATTTTTATAGCTTGAAAAAAAAGATATTATCTTAGATAATCTTGGAACGCACAATGTTGCACTGTTTATAGATCTTCTGGGCGCTATACTCTTTAATCAGTCAGCCTGCCGATGCCAATTGGCAGCCTTGAAACTGGGTTTTTGTCCCACATAGAATTTTTTTGTAAGGTGCTGTTAAAGATATGCGAATTATACAGAAATGATCTACAGTCTTAAGGCTAATGCAATAAACATCTGGGGATCACAAAATACGACACGACATTTTCGAGAAGCCAATGCTTTTACAGAGAGTTACAGTTATTTGTTGAACAGTTACGTGAGTACCTAACCTGGGTGAAAATGAGGTGTAGCCCAGCACCCTAATTGTGTTAGTACAGCAAACTATTATATACCCCACAGTCACAATGAATACAATTTTTAGAAACATGGCAAGCTCATGCTCTAACTTCTTGCTTAGGGGTTGGATACTATCCAACTCCTTCTGTTGGGAGTGCATCACCACTTGAGAGTGGTTAATGTTAAAGGTAATGGCCGCCATTATCATCATTTTTTTTTCGGCGAAGCCATGATTACAGATTTTTTTATGGCCTAAAGTGGAATCTTTGATTTGAGCATAATGGCGCTTCATGTCACACAGCTAAACAAAGAATCAATATTCTGCACCATAAGTACTGTAATTAACCGTCTTGCGGATGACAAATGGCCGCCTTGGAGCTGGGACTGATGGTATGCATATAAATCATAGACGATACACACCTTTAAGGCTGCGTACAACAAACATCTGACGATTGGAAAGCCTGCACGTCATTGTCGAGAAGCATCCTCAGAGAGTGACAGTTATGGTATGGATTTTGGATTTGGATTTGGATTTTTTTTCGAAAATGCTGCTGGAATCGATATGCCAGGAATTTTTCGGGTCTGAAATGAAAGATATGAATAATCTTTAATTTCAGCTGTATGGCTCAATAAGTCACACAGCTCATTAAATAATCAGTCTTATGCACACTAGGTTGTCGAGAAGCATCCTCAGAGAGTGACTGTTATGGTATGGATTTTGGATTTGGATTTGGATTTTTTTTTTTCGAAAATGCTGCTGGAATCGATATGCCAGGTATTTTTCGGGTCTGAAATGAAAGATATGACTAATCTTTAGTTCCAGCTGTATGGCTTAATAAGTCACACAGCTAATTAAACAATCAGTCTTATGTACACTAGGTTTGGTAGTCGTGTTATCAGCCCTCTTGGCAAGGACCATTAATTGCCTTGAAGATGCTGTTTGTGTCCTATAGAATTTTTCTTGTGGAGCAGCGATGCTATGCGAATCATAACGAAATGATCTACACATCACACAAGGCTAATTCTCATCCAAGCCATTTGTGATATAGAACCAGAAGCTTTCAAAAGTCTTGGAAAACTCGACTGACAGATGAGCAGTTAATTCAAAGACAACTGTGGCAGTCAGATGAATGTCATCATGGTCTAAAAATAAGACTTTCTATTTCCAATGAATGTATAATGTGCAAAAAATTTAAAATTAGTTCATTTTATTTTATTATTAAAAATATACTTGCTTGGATCACGCCTTACATTTAAATTTTTTTCAAATTTATTTACTTATAAATAACAGTTTCTTACCAGATTAGATTATTATTTGGATATTTATTTATATATTTAAGAAAATATTTGTTAAACTAGAATAATTATTATTATTTTTTGTGAATACAATCACATCACATTAAGTCATTATAACAATAAATAGACAATAAAATATTATTATAATTTTTTTTAAAGCTAAAGAAAAAAGTTTAGACTTCACAAACTGCCTTTTGAATTGCTCTTTTAGTCAAATAAGTTTTTTTCCTTCCTTCAACGAATGAATGAATCACAAGTACATAATATGTTATTGAATTTTTTTTTTGGCCAGCAGCCTAGCGTTTGCCAAATAGTGGCCGATGAAAACATATAAAAGGCCATCATAGCTGTTCATTGCCAATGTGTGTAACGTCCGTGGGCAAAGAGTGAGTCTGTTGTTGAAACACAAAAGAAATTAAATTTTTTTATTTATAATTTTCCTCTACATTTAATTGTTGTATTACAAAATTTTTATTTCTATTTTAGACCACCTGCAGTGTTATCCGTTTATGATGCAAGGATGAGTTGATGGAGGATTTTGTTTTACTTTTGCGCCATGAACACATCAAAAGCTCCTTCATACCCTTGCGAAAATTGCGGCTTAAGAAGGCATATAACAAGGGATTTATGGCCGAATTGAAATATGTCACCAAAAATGTTAAAGGCGTCAACAAAGCATTAAAATTGGAATCACCACGATATGAACGTGACCTGAAACGTTAAAGAGTTGGATAAAAAATGTACAAATATAAGATTAATAAACTTAAATTGTGTAACTGAAATTTCTTGCTTGTAAAGGAGTAAAGGCTTAACTACTCAACTAAAGATTTATGTAAAACATTTAAATCTGACAAGTATTAAAACGAGAGTATCTTTTACAAAAATAATATAACGCAATATTTACATCGCTTATGTTGCCTAACAATTTGATATTTAAAATAACATTTTAAAGCTTCGTTACCAAATTAATAAAACAAAGGAACAGTTTAAATTGTTTTTACATCTTAAATACCTCTTGGAAAATCTAATCCGAAAATAAATCAGCAATGCTGTTAGCGCTTACGAAGTTGGTTGAATGTTTAAATTTAAACACTGTGCACATAATAAGCATCCTATAATTCGCTTTGTTTTTTTTTTTTTTTTTAATTCAGTAGTAGTGTATAAGGCATTCCACATGAAATAGACAATTTTAAGAATTTTTAGTTTTTTAAATTTTTTTATTCTATAAAGAAAATTTAAAAAAACTGATGCTAGTAAATACAAAGCATAAATAATAAAATTTTTAATTTGAACCATTATTGAAGAAGTGGAAAAAATTTCTCAAAATTTATGAGAATTATTCACCATAAGACAAATTTTATTATAAGCTTGTCATTTTTCTTTTAACTTTTTGCAGAATTTTTTTGCGTCAACCTATGATCATGTTTATATATCTAAGAACCTATAGAGGGCGATGACACAGAGTGAGGAAGAATCAAAATATTTTGGAAATAACTCAGCCATTTGTAAAGGGCTAGGCCGATTGATCCAAAACTTTGCATGAGCACAGCAGAAAAGTGTGCAGAAAATTTCATTTTAATTGTTAAACTTATACAAATTGTGTTGCATATATAATATTTTTACTTTCCCCAAATTGGACTAATTTTACCAATTTTTCGAAATTTACAGATAACAGCAACAAGTTTTAAAATTTTGTTGTAATATTTTATATTTGTTGTGTATATAAATAATTCTTGCAAAAAAAAAAAACAGACAAACTTAAAATCACGTTTCATATTATTATATTCGAGGAAGATTGTAGCGGAAGTTTTTTTTTTTTAATGTCGTAGCACAAAATGTTAGTTCAGATAAAAAAACTAAGTTTTGAATTCAATAATCTAAAGCAAATTATAGTCGATTTTCTACCGGGGGAGAAGTGCTTTCGGTGTATATGGGGGCATAAGAGCCCAGGGTTCTAGTTTTTTTAGGTCAAACCAATGCCAAACGACTGTCTGTATATAGGGGTTCAAAAGTTTGGCTATATACATAAAATTATACAACTATTGCTACACCCTGTAATATACGAATTAAAATTTTATACTTATTATAGTGGTCGTAGCAATACAGGTTCTTTGAAAATTTTTGTCTGTAACGTTTTAAAAGTTTGGCCTTGTACATCAAATTACATAAACTATTACGACACCCTTTAATTTATAATTTTAAATATTTATACTTATTATAACAGACATAGTAATGGACATGCTTTCTAATTGTTAAGTGTTTGTCAATAGCCTTTCAAAAGATAGGGCCATATATGTATATCAAATGACGTCACCTATAGGGACAGCCTTTAAATACAAATTTAAATTTAAATACTTGTTATAGGGGACATTGTCATACAGATTCTTTGTAAGTTTTAACCGTGTGTCCCTTTACTTTTTAATTTTTAATATTTATACTTTTTGTATAAATATTTGTATAAATATAGTGAACATTCTGTCCAATTTTCAAGTGTTTGTCTATAACGGTTCCAAAGATGGGGATATAATAATGGTAAAATTATTCAATAATAGGGACACCCTTTAATTTATAGATTCAAATTTTATACTCGTTGTTATAGCGGACTAAGCAGTATAGGTTCTTTGCAAAATTTCAACTGTCTATCTATAACAGTACAAAAGTTTGGCCATATATATCAATTTACATAAAATATTGGGACACCCTTTTATTTTCAAATTCATATTTTATACTTGTTATTATAGCGGACTTAGCAACACAAGTTCTTTGTAAATTTCAACTGTCTGTCAACGGTTCAAAAGTTTAGTCATATATGTATATCAAATTAAACCAACTAATGGGACACTCTTTAATTTACAATTTAAAATATTTAAACTTATTACAACAGACATAGTAACGAACATACTGTGCAACTTTTAAGTGTTAGTCTATAACGGTTCAAAAGTTAGGATCATATAGGTGAAATTACGTCACCTGTAGGGTCACCCTTTAATTTTTAATTTTATTTTTTGATTTCTTTTTGTTATTGAGAGCTATAGTGATACGCACTTTTTTAATTTTAAATTGGTGGCCTATAAATTTCATAATACACATAAAAAGCATTTATGTTGTATGGGGTTACCCTTTAATTTTTAAAATTTTAAACTTCTTCTAAAATGAGATCAATCTGTAAGCACAACCTTTCTAATAAAGAAAAAAATCGTTTCAGAAATGACCGAATTTTGAAGGCACAAACATAAAAAACGAGCAACACACAGACGAATTGATAACCTCCTCTTTTTTTTTAAGTCGGTTAATAAAGATGATATACATACTTTTTTACCAAACAAAAAAAAAATTCAGCATGATCACACGTTTATCAGTTCATTTTAATATGACAGTACACGTAACATAAACTGAAAAAATTTTTCTAAATTTGAGGAAAGTAAATATAAATATTCAATATTCAGTAAAATTTGTATTAGTTGACCGATTTCTGTGGATATATAATCATGTGCAGGTAATGGAAATCACTCGATTCCCAAAATAAATGCCAAAAATTCCAAAATTGTAAAATTTTATTCTTTTGCCAATAAAGTCAATATATGGACTAAGGGCCATTAAATACTTTCAGCAATAGTTAGGAGTATATATAGCTTTATTACGGCAGTATTCTTTTTCCGATACCAGCTTTGGGATTTTAGAACATATAGGCTAAAATCAAAATTTCGATGTAAAATAGGTCAAATTGAAGAAGGTCTTCTACAAGGTTAATCAATTTTACACCAAATTTGGTTTGGTACATACATATTGTTAGCTTACATAAAGATATTAAATTTTTATATATATTCTAGAGGAAATTTTTTTTCTATTAAAAAATAAAACTGACCGCCATTTGTAGGCTAAAATACACAAAATTAATTTTTAAATTAAAAATTGTCTAGGTTTTAACTCAAAAAAGATATAATCTTGAAATTTTTCCACAATAATTTAAATTTCGCTCACTAACTATGGGAAAAATTTTAAAAATTTGGGGAAAATATTTTGCAACGACTGGACCAGTGTATCGAAAAAATAAAAATTTTATTTTTAAAATATAAATTAAAAAGACTAAAATTTCAGTAATCAATTTATAAGAAAATTTAAATTGTGCGAAAAACTTTCAGTTCCATCAAAAAATCTAAGATTCTACAAAAAATATTATATTACTAGAAATTAAAAAACACAACCAAGTTTTAGAGAACCAAAACATTAAAAAATTGCTGTTGCACTAAAAGCTAATATTCGGTAAAAATTGAAAATATTTTTGAATCTAAAAATACAGAAGTGTACAACTTAAAGTTGGTAAGCTTGACTAATGCTTAAAAGGCCCTTGAGTAGAAAGTCGAAATTGTTACTTAAACAGAATTAGAGTGTCTTAAATAGGGATGACACTCGAGCAAAATTGAATTTTTTAAGACTAAGATTGGGTACCACAGGCAGATATACCGGAGTCCTCAGACTAAGACACCATCAAAGGATTATATGAATTCAGTTACGAAGAAAAGTCGACAACTACTAGACAGCCACAAATAAAGAAATTCTGTGATAATTACGAAACTCCACAAGAGTAATTCGGAAAGAACTAATGACAGGATGTATTACAATGGTTTGGTAATATTAGCGAAAGAGTAGTGATCTGTTTTAGTACCTCCACAGATAAGGTATTAGTAGTGCGGTTTGGAGTGCAATAAGATCATTAAAATCGGTTCACTCATTATGTCATTGTTATTAACAATCTATACACATAATAAAATTGTAACTCATATCCGTCTGTCTGTCTGCTTTTCGTTTGTGTTCGCATCACGTAAAAAATGCTGCAGGGATTTTAACAAAATTTTGTGAAGAGGTATTTTCCGCAAAAATATCTTATTTCCAAGAGAAAGAGAAAAAGGAGAAAAAGTAGTGAAAACCCAATTTCCGGTTTAAAGTAACTGAAAATTTTGGCCAAAACTGGGATATTTTCAACACATATTTTTCAACACGGTTACATTTTCAACACACTTTTCAGTATTTATTTTTATTTTACTATAAGAAAAACATAAAACATAACTGAAGCACTATAAAAGTAAGATTATTGAAATTTGTGTGGAATACTTTCAAAGCAAAATCGAGTAAAATATTGTCAAGATGCCCACGACGTGGCGGGCACAGCTAGTTATATAATAATTTTAATATATTGTCAACTATCCACTAAACTACACAGCACTGAAATATTTGCGTGTATTGAACATGTTTACAGACTTAAACGTTTGTTTCATTATGACATTAAGGGTAATCACACTGCACCACTTAATACAGACTCAAATGAAAGAGGGTTAATGCTTTCATTCCGTCATTGATTTGAAACCTTAGAAGTTTATTTGAGACAAACAAAAAATTTATTTTAAATGCTTTAAGAAAAGACTTGTTTATACATCTATACATATAATAAAACAGTCATTCATTTCCTGTCTGTCTGTCTTTCTGTTTATGTTCGCATCACGTAAAATATACTGGATGGATTTTAATAAAATTTTGTTAGGAGGTAACAAAAATGTATCCTGATTCCAATACAGGATACATTTTTTTCCAAAAAAAATGTATTATTTCCAACAGAGAGTGAACAAAGAGCAGTGAAAGTAGCCCGATTTTTTTTACCGCATACTTAAAGACATCTTTTTTTTTTTGAAAGCAGGATATTTTAAAAACGGTTGCGCAACAGATGGCGGTGTTTAAAAATAATTACAAAATTTGCATTGAAAGCGGAATATTTTAAAAACGGCTGCGCCACAGATGGTGCTGTCTTAAAATAATGACAAAATATGAATCACTTACTGTCAAATAGCCAATTGAATAAAATTTGTATCTGATCTGTATTTTCACTTTGGGGAACTACATTGTTATTCAAATATTTTAAACACCTTTTACAGAGCTTTACGATAATTTTTAGAATTTTAAAATTTTATATAAATTATAGAATTCTATCCAGGGATGGGTACCTTTATATGGGTACCTTTATGTTAAGTAAAAGTCTTAAAATTTGGTGTGAATTACTTTCAAAGCAAAATCGAACAAAATACTGTCAGGACGCTTACAACATGTGTGGTCACAGCTGGCTGTAAATCTAGTGATGATGGCGCATTTGTATTTATAGAATAATGTTTATTTTTATGTTTATTCTACAAATATAAATTATTCAACACATAATTCTTTATCTGCTAACTAACGTCTGGAAAATGAATTAAGAAAAAAGCGTATGAGGAATATGAATTGAATTAAATTAATTTCATACGCCTCAGTGCCGTTGCCTGAAACTATACTACAATTTTTAATTTAAGAAATAATACACATATACATATTTGTTTTTTCTTTTTTTATTTATACATACACTCTTATGGAAATCTTGTTCGTATACATTTTGTGTACTTTGTGTTTTTAATTACTTACCAATACTGCCACATTTTTCTTGCATGATACGGCAGATTACACAGAGCAAATGTTAAAACAAATATTATCAACATTCGTACAACACCCCGTCTAGCGCGTAAAACATTATTCGATGAATGTGAAATGTGTGAGACGCGTTGACTGCCATGCAGCCCCTGATGCTGGGCATGAGCTCGATGATGTGTTCCTGAGCCTGAGCCTGAGGCTGTGGGTAGTGGCTGTTGTTGATGTGTCGAATGATTGTGAGAATGTTGATAAAAGCTTGTCTTACGACATGTTGTCACTACAGGACGGTCGTTATCTAAAGAAACCTGCAGAGAAAAAAGACAATCGTAAATAAGAAATGTAAAGTAGTAATATTGTAGGGATTAAAAATAAGCAGTTAAACTTATATAAATAAGCGAATATTTGCTTGCTATTTTTTGTATAAAGACTAGCATTACAAAAATAAATACTAATACTAAAAATTATGTCTAAAAATAAATTTATTTTATATTAAAACAAAAAATCTTTTTATTTATTTAAAAATAAAAGGATTAACAAAACTGAATAGACTTACATGTCTTTTATTTCTTAAGAATTTTTTTTTGTGAATAGTAAATGAACAACGAGTATCTAATGAAAAATTTGTAATCTACAAAATAATCCATTTGATGAGTCTTAGTCAAAAAAATATTTGGGATTAAATAAATTAGAGAAAAAGGGTAGTTTTGTCTTAGGTCTTTTTAGTTAATATATATTTTAAACATAATCTTCTTTAAACTAAAATGAGCCCAGATTTTATATTTTAATTTAGCCAAATGTGTCTGTTTTATTAAATTTGTAAGAATTGTAAGAAATTTGTGTTGTGATTTAAAACATCCATCAGGCATTATTTTTCTAATTTCTTATTATTATTCTATATTTTTTTATTAGTAGGAATCAACATATATCTTAGATCCTTAGGGCACATATTTATTAAAATACTGGAGAATATGATTAATATGAGTTAAATAATTGAAGGTTAAAGAATATTTTAAACTGGGACTTCAGTTGTTATTGTGCACAATTCCGAGCAATTCATTAAAGCTAATGACCTCTGCCCTTATGCAAAAGAAATAAAAAAGTGTACTTTAAGACAAAATTTTCGTTAAAAATTTGAAATAAAGTAGAATTGAAGTAGTCTTTATTTTTTTGGAACACTAAAGTTTTTGTAACCGAAAATATAAAAGACGAGCGATTGATTGTGCTAAGCACACTGATCCGTTTGTTAGAGATGCCAACATGTCAGGTACTTGAAATCATTGAGCAGCGAAGAAGATCAAAAAGAGATAAATAAAGGAAGGCTTCGGTAACACCCGAATTCGAAGAATAAATATGTATGAAATTTTTCACAACCGAAAGAAATTGAATGAATATTAGTACTGCACAGTCCAAGTGATAATGCCAGGTTATGTTTTTTAAAGCTCACTAATAACTGAAACAAAAACAAAAATCTGCTGTGAATTTCTGTGGACCGCAACGCATAGTAGCACTGAGAAAAAGCCCAATGTGAGAGAAGATTCTACAATAAGTGAACTCACAGAATCTGAAAAGGTGGAGGGTGGCAACTACATGTAGACAGGCTGGAATGGTGCTCAAAGAGCCCCTTGGCAAAAAGAAAACTAAGGTGCTAAGTTACACAGAAAACATTTTTTGCTCCAATTATAGGTTTTAATTACTATCAGATACCAATTTAAAAAAAATCAGTCAAGTGCGAATTAGGCTCACACATGTAGAGTTCCGTACTATGTTTAGTACAACTTTAAAATTTCAAGTTTTTAATTTTTGCATGTCTTATGAGGCAACCTTTAATTTTTAAATTAAAGTCATATTCACGAAAATTGCATCAATATTACAACACCCTTTAAATTTTAGAAATTGTTGTCATAGCGGCCATGATAATACACTTTCTATAAAAATATCAGGCACTGGTGGACCACCCTTCAGTCATTAGTAAATGTTGTAGCAGCCGAAGAACAACATCTATTGTAAACATTCCAAGTCATCTCTCTGTCGGAACACCCTTTCATTTTGTTATTTTTTATAGCGGCCATGGCATTTCTCTTTCTATGAATATATCAATAGTCTCTCTTTTACGATTAAAAAAAAAGTCACTATACGTGAAAAACATGTCGCTGTCGGAACACCCTTTAATTTTTAGTAATCGTTATAGCGGCCGTGGCAACACATTGCATCTTCTGTGCAAATTAGAAGAGTCTATCTAATACGGTTAAAAAATAAGGCGGTATACATGCAAATCACGTCACTGTCGGAAAACCCTTTAATTTTAACTGTTTTTATAGAAGCCATAGTAATACAGAATTTGTGAAAATTTCAAGAGTCTATCTATTAGGGTTAAAAAATTAGGCCTTATACAAGCAAATCCCACCACTATCGGAACACCTCTAAATTTTTAGGTTTATTTTTTAGACTTGTTTATAAAGCGAGCTACGTTTTAATTACTGTTGGTAAATTTTTAGTCTATGCCTCCTACAGTTCAAGAAATAAACACATATTCGTAAATAACACCTCTCTGTCGGAACACCCTATACGTTTTAGTATTTGCTACTATAGCAGCCACAGTTATACAGCTTCTGTGAAAATTTTAAGCGTATACCTGTTATGGTTACAAATTTAGGCCTTATACATGCAAGTCCCACCACTATCGGAACACCCTTTAATTTTTAGGTTTATTTTTTTATACTTGTTTATATAACGCAGTTTTAATTACTGCTTGCATATTTTTAATGTATTCTTCCTACAGTTGAAGAAAAAAGCACATATTCATAAATAACACCTCTCTATCGGAACACCCTATAAGATTTACTATTTGCTACTATAGCGGTCACAGATGTACATCTTCTGTGAAAACTTTAATCATCTACCTATTATGGTTCAAAACTTAGGCCTTATACATGCAAGTCACACCACTATTGGAACACCCTTTAATTTTTTGGTTAATCTTTCAGACTTTTTTATACAGCGAACTAAGTTTTAATTACAGCTTGCATATTTTTAGTGTATTCTTCAGTGTGTATTGTTCAAGAAATAAGTGTAGTGTATTGTTCAAGAAATAAGCACATGTTCATGAATAACACCTCTCTATCGGAACACCCTATAAGTTTTAGTATTTGCTGCTATAGCGGTCACAGTTATACACCTTCTGTGAAAATTTCAAGCGTCTACCTATTATGGTTCAAAACTGAGGCCATATTCATGCAAATCACGTCACTATCGGAACACCCTTTATTTTTTATTTTTATTTTTTTATAGTTGTTTATATAGTGAACTAAGTTTTAATTACTGTTTGTAAATTTCAAGTGTTATCCACCTACAGTTCACGAAATAGGCTTATTTACGTGAATAACACCTCTCTATCGGAACACCCTATACGTTTTAGTATTTTTTGCTATAGCGGCAACAGCTGTACATCATCTGTGAAAATTTCAAGAGTCTACCTATTACGGTTCCAGATATAAAAGGCGCTGACAGATGGACAGACGGACAGACATTGTAGCGAAAACAATATGGTCACGTTTTTACACTTTGTGTACGGAACCCTAAAAATGATTCATGTGTTAGTTTAGTGTGACCCAAACGAAGTCGTTCAAATTTTTATACTGTCTAGTCTATTTATAGCTAAGGTCCAAATTACAAGAAATAAAATTGTTTTGCATTCGCAGTTAATAGTTTTATACCATGATAAAGATGTGTTGAATAATTTTTTTTTGAGATATCCTGGCCAATCTCTATCAGTGAGTCTAGTTCTCTGCAGAGATAGTTGCGAGTCGTCTGTAGAGGGTGATAAATAGCATTCCTGGCGGTGAGGTCAGCAAATTCATTTCCCGTTATACCACAATGTCCTCGTACCCAAATTAATTTTAACTTTGGGAATCTAAGGCTAAGCTCATTTCTTATATTTGAGACATAATACCCATTAAACGAGATATTCTGAGTAGATCTTACTGAAGAGAGAGAATCTAAGCAAATTGCGAATTTTCCACTTTTTCCCTTAACTTCGTTCTGCAGAAGAAATTGAACAGTATGTACGGAGGTTAGAAACCTTTATTACACCTTTCTCAGTCGTTATACTATACGAAGTAGAGCTATCAGTTTTCGACCCGTCTGTAAACAGGAATTTGTAATCGCTTAGTCTTAGCGAACATTAATCTTAGCGAACATTACTTTGTACTGAGCAGAGTTCGTTTCCGATTTTGACTAATCGTGAAGGTGTGTAATGATAGATGTACAATCTAATGTCCATGGTTGGAGTATTTTCGATTTATGAACTTTTATTTGTAAAGGTATATCAAGATCAACACAATTCTGTATGCATCTGTATATGCCTTAAAGTAGTCAGTACCTTTAAATCGGCGTACTTTTTTCCCACTTTCTCTTGAAAATAAGATAGATTTGTGGAAAAAAGTATCCTATATTGGAACCAGGATACTCCTCACAAAATTTTATTAAAATCCATCCAGTAGTTTTTACGTGATGTATATATTTTTTTCGCAATTTTTATTTATTGTATCTTCAATATAATTGAACTATCAATAATTACTCATGTCTTAAGTCTAAAAATAAAAATATACTTGTTTAGTCCAACCACTGTAATTTGCGGGTTATCCCTCTGATGTACGGATGAGAGAAGCAGTGTCCCTCCTTCTTAGTCGAATGTAACCAGGTTCATTTAGTATGTTACGGGCCAGTGGATTCGGTTTCAAGTTTCAAGCTTCTTTAAATAACTTATGGCAAGTTTCGCTATTTCCGCTTTAACTGTTGGCACGTTTATATCTTTATGAATGTTCGAGTTTTTTATATAGCAAGGAGCAGATGTAATTATACGAAGAATTTTATTTTGTCGCCTTTTAATTTTTTCTACGTTGGTAGCTGAGCCAGTGCCCCATAATTGAATGCCATAACACCATATTGGTTTTAGAATTGACTTGTATAATAAAAGTTTGCAATCTAAAGCTAGAGTAGAATTTCTGCCAATAAGCCAGTTTAGTTGGACTGCTTTTAACTTCATTTGTGTTAACTTTGTTTCTATGTGGCGTTTCCATGTAAGGCGCCGGTCAAGATGTATGCCGAGATATTTGACATCTGAAAGCTGAGGTATCGTTTGGTTATTTATCCGAATAAGGTACGCAGTGTGAAAGTTAAGTACATTTTTGTTCATTCACTTTTATTCTCCATTACTTCAACCATTTTTCTAAATTGGATATGTGGTCTTGTAAATATCGTGATGCTACTTCGGGTCTTTCGTGAATGCTCATAAAAGCTGTGTCGTCAGCAAATGTCGATGTGTGAACTCGGTTACTAATTGGCATGTCTGACGTATACAATAAATATAAAAAGGTCCCCAATATACTACCTTGGGGAACTCCGGCTTCGATTGGCTGGGGTGAGCTCAAAAAATATCCTTCTTTAACAATAAATTTTCGTTCGGTTAAATAACTATCTAGCAGCTTATATAGGTTTACGGGCAAATTCAGTTTTAGCTTATATATTAGGTCTTCATGCCATAGCTTATCGAATGCTTGAGAAACGTCGATAATATATAAAAACGTGATGTATGTGTATAGATTTATATTAACAAGGTTTAAATAATCAAATGAAGTGTTTTGGTCAAGTCAAAATCAGGATACTTGGAGCTTAATATAGATTCATATGAAAGTTGTTTCAGGCTTTTTTTTTAATCAAACAATAGAAAAACCTAACGTGCAGCTTTGAGCATACAAAATATAATTAAGTTAAATTAAGGATAGTTATGTGGTTAAGTAATGCTTAAAGAACATAAGCTCTGCTATAACTGTTTGTATTTTTTAAGAAGTTTAAAAATTTGGTTTTGAAACAAAATTTAATTGGCTTAAATAGTTCTTAATTGCAGCATAACTTTTTTTTTAGCAAATTTTTGTCTTTAAAATAAATGATAATAAAATAATCGTTAATAGAGGCACGTGTCTATAAAAGTGATTTGTAAATAAACACAGGAAAACCTTTTTGAAAAAATCAATTAGGTAGGCTAATGAAAAAATCCAGTTTTATACAATTCTGAAGAAAACCTAATAAAATCAAAAAGTTTTTCTCTGTGGATTTTTTTTTTTTTGTGTTAAAAATTAGTAATAAATTGTGAATAACAAGTTTTCTTATTGATTTAATGGGATTTCCTTATTAATAAAATTAAAAAGATTTACCACATCAAAATCATAGGGAATCTCTTCAAAAAAAAACTTTAATTCTTTCTGCTTGAATACCCCTAAATAGCCTAGAAACATTTCATAGAGAAAACCTTTTTGATTCTAAAGGGTGTTTTTTATAGAGGTAATGAACTTTAAGTTGCAATAAAACAATGATGGATTATTCGATTGACATGAATTTTATTTATCCGAAAGATAATCTTGTGGCATTACATTTTAAATATGATTTCTGGCATATGACCGCCACGGCTGGCGCGGATGTAGTCCAATCTGGGCGTCTAATTTTCGATGACTTTTTCCAACATTTGTGGCCGTATATCGGCAATAACACGGCGAATGTTGTCTTCCAAATGGTCAAGCGTTTGTGGCTTATCTGCATAGACCAATGACTTTACATAGCCCCACAGAAAGTAGTCTAGCGGTGTTAAATCACAAGATCTTGGAGGCCCAAAATCTGGGAGGTCCAAAACGTGAAATTAGGCGGTCACCAAACGTGTCTTTCAATAAATCTATTGTGAGCTGTGTGACATGTTGCGCCGTCTTGTTGAAACCAAATCTCCTGGATATCATGGTTATTCAATTCAGGAATGAAAAAGTTAGTTATCATGGCTCTATACCAATCATCATTGACTGTAACATTCTGGCCACCATCGTTTTTGAAAAAGTACGGACCAATGATTCCACCAGCCCATAAAGCGCACCAAACAATCAGTTTTTCTGGATGTAACGGTGTTTCGACATACATGTGAGGATTACCTTCACTCCAAATGCGGCAGTTTTGTTTGTTGACGTAGCCATTCAACCAGCAGTGCGCTTCATCGCTAAACAAAATTCGCTTATGAAAATTGGGAACAACGGTAATCTCGTTTTGGGCACTATTTGCAAGCGTTGTTCAGGCGTGAGACTATTCATGATGAATTGCCATACCAAACTGAGAATAAATCACTTGACAGCTGTTAAATCGGACGCCATATTGAAAAGTAATGCCAACTTATATACTTCTATACTCTATACCTCTATAAAAAACACCCTTTATTAGGCATTTTTGGCTCTGTGTGGTTGTCGGAAGAAGTGCTAGAAGCCAATCATAAAAATGTGAGAAAAGTACAGTTGTCGCATACCCAAAAAACGTTTCGAATAGACTCGCATAAGGATTTGATGACTCATTTGCTAATATCCACATATTCACTTATGTTTTCAAGAGGGAATATTAAGATTGAAAATAATATAGATTTTGAAGATATTTATATACAAATACAAAAAGATAGTGTCGTGCGTGAGTAAAATTTTTCTCATTGTGAGTCAAAAACTGTCATTTGCACTTCTGTAATAATAGGCTTTCATAAGATTCATGAAATTCGCATAATTTGTGTGTCTTATTACATATTTTCTATTAAGGACATTTGACAGGATCAAGAGTCCTTTTTTGAAGAGCGATTATGATGGGTTTTCAGATTTTTTTTCTTAAAAAACATAGCAAATATAAAAAAAATTTGCTTTTTGGAACATGGGCGGTAGGCGTGTTCTTGTTTGGAAATCAAATTTTTTCTTAATTAGGCTAAATATTATTGTCCTGAAAAGTTTGAAAAATCTGTGTTAACTCCCTCTATTTTTGTCCCATCATTAAAAAGGGAACAAAGCACGAAGCATCGTAATGAAAACGATAGCGTTACGTTTATATCGGGTGGTTAAATTATAAGGGCCGATTTTGAATACTAGATATTATTGGTGCGATTCGCTGCCCCTTTTTAATAAAAAAAAACACTTGCAAAAAAAAGTGTGGCCATGCTTAAACACGAAAATGCACTGTTTTTCTTAAAATTTACTTGTGTTTTCGACTTCCATCTAAGAGAACAACATGTAAATGCATATTTTTTTATTGGTGTTAGTAAGAACTTTATAGTCGTATTACTTCTATAGTACTGAACCAATTTAAATAAAATTAAGATTGTACACATACATATGTGTAGAAAAAGCTTTAAACGCATATAAGTCTTTCCAAAATCGGTGCAGTATTGCGGACGTAAAAGGGATTACAAATATCGTGTTTGCCTATTAATTATATAGATGAACCACACCTAAATGTCAAGTTTTTTCTGCATTTAATTTGACATTTCTCAATTCCAGACTAAATCAGTTTGAACCATGGAAAGATACAAAATCGAGCAACGCGTTGAAGCTATTCCGGCTTGGATGATAAATTTTCGAATAAAATCATCTTCAGTGATGAGGTACAGTTTCAACTCAGTGGACTCGTCAATAAGCAGAATTGCCGCATTTGGGCGAATGATAATCCAAGAGTGATTGTCGAAAAACCAATGCACCCACAAAGAGTGACTCTTTGGTGCGGTTTATGGGCTGGCGGCATCATTGGGCCGTATTTTTTCCAAAATGAGGCCGGTCAGGCAGTTACTGTGAATGGTGTTCGCTATCGTGAGATAATCACGAACTTTTTATTGGCCGAATTGGAAGACATTGATTGTGGAACAAGATTAACGTGAGTACCTGCCATACTCGGCCTAACCTCACGGTGGTCTTACCACCGAGTGAAACTTAGGCGTAGACTAGCGCCCCCATTGTGTAGTATAACAACACTTTACGATTGCCACCAATCGCAATTTGTGTGTATACGGTCACAATGAGTAGCAATTTATACAATATGGCAAGCCTTTCCAAGGCAAGCCTAGATCCATATTATAACCTCTTTTTTAGGGGTTTGGAGACTATCCAAACTCCGTCTGTTGAGAGTGCAACAGCACACTTGATCGACCGTGCACCATACCTACTTAATCGATCTTAAACCACAACCACCACGTGTACCCCCGAAGGGGACCTCACCAATAACCGGTCACAGAGAGGATAGGCTCTCTGTGGGGCTACCGATTCCCGTGGTACCAGTCCTTTGGGCACTGGTCAGGCCTCGAAGAGGACCCGTGTTAAAACAACAGACCTTTTCTTCCAGATTTAGGCTCTAGGAACCCTAGCGTCTGGTGCCCCTATTTTCCCCGAGTGGACCGCGTCAAAGCATTTGCCATTACTGCAGTGACATTTGGAACCCCCGGGGGGATGGAAGACATGGATGTGAACTATAGGTGGTTTCAACAGGACGGTTCCACTTGCCACACAGCTAACGAAACAATGGCTCTTTTGCGCGACAAATTCAATGGCCGTGTTATCTCACGTGGTGGCGATATTAATTGGCCGCCAAGATCATGTGATTTGACACCGTTGGACTTCTTTCTTTGGGGTTATTTGAAAGAAAAGGTTTACGTCGATAAGCCAGCAACAATTCAAGAGCTAAGTGATGAGATAATTCGGCACATTAACGGCATAGAACGTAAATTATGCCTCACCGTCATCGAAAATTTGGAGCATCGGATGAAGGTGTGCCGCCGAGGTCGCGGCGGCCATTTGGCCGATATTTTGTTCCATACATAATTTAACCATACCAATATTATCAAAATAAAAATAAATGACAATAATTTCCTAAATAATTTGGGTTTGATTCAAAATCAACATCGGCCCTTAAAATTTAACCACCCTTTATAAATGTTGTTATGAACACCTAAAAACATATAATATTTTTGTTTTAATTTTGTTTTGTTTTTTGTAATTTTTTATTTTTTTTGTAAAACTAGAAACAAAGAATAGTGGAAAAATTTTAGTAAATTTGATTAAAATAACAATAAGCTGTATATAGGACTACATAAAAATTTTTATATATAAATAACGATACAAACACTAATCCAAATATGTGTATGTATATATTAATACATACACATATGTACATTAATGTATAATATACACTGAAATAATAAAACCCACCTGGAAACTATCATGCTTTAGACGAATATTTATTAAGTTGTAGTTGTTGTTATTAAATTTATTAAGAAGTAGAAACAAATAGCAGTTGTAAACAGTTGTTGTAGCAGAAGTTACAGTTGTTCATTTGTAGTTGTTTTGTATTTTATGTTTTAATGGTGTTCAAATTTAATATTCGTGTAATTGTTAGTGTGTGTTAATGCACATTTTGTTTGTGGTGGAAGATGATGTTTTCATAGTTTTTATTGTTGTTATATGGTTGGTATAAGTATAGAAAAAGCAAGCAATCCAGAAAAAAATACAAGAAAAAAAAGAGAAAGTAATGGAGCATAAAGAAAGAAATAGAGATAGAGAGAAGGAGATTGTTTTTTTTAATTTGTTTATAATTGTTCTTTTTAAAAAATTTGTTAACAGTTTTTCTTTAAACATATACACAACAGCAGACTACCGACTACAATCTGTCAAAACTAAAATACACATAGGTAGAGGTATGATCTAAAAATAACCGTTATTTTCAGTTTTCGTGAGGTACGTATGTTCGATTTTCGCATTTTTTTTTTTTTAATGTTGGTACACATGTTTATAGACCATACCGTTTGACATGTCATACGTGTATAGTCAATATGACAAAAATCTATGATTTCGATTATGAACTTCTACCCCGTCTACCATACTCTCCAGATTTAACACTACTTGCGACTATTACCTGTTTTTAAATGGGAAGAGATGGTTCAGCGCTAAGAGATTGTATTCAAATTAAGAAATTATCATTGTAAATAGAAGATGGAGGCCTTTAAAAATAAAAAAGAAACTATAAAGACGATGTACTATGTGTATCCAGCTTAAAGGAGATTATGAGAAATTAAATGTTTTTTTTTTCAAAAAAAAAAAATATTTTATTAAAAAACCTACGAAATTATCAAATTGCCTTCATACTTAAAGACGGAAATTTGAAAACAAATCAAAAATAAATAACCAGAACAATCTAATAAGTCGATTATGGATGGCAACTGAAGTT
Source organism: Phasia obesa (assembly GCA_949628195.1). NCBI lineage: Eukaryota > Metazoa > Arthropoda > Insecta > Diptera > Tachinidae > Phasia > Phasia obesa. Next base: position 143,039,695 of record OX451216.1, on the reverse strand, counting down.
CATATTATGCATGGCAACATTTTTCAGTTGCCAAGAAGTTATCGAAATCGTTATTTTGACAGATCGGCAACTGAAAATGAATGTCAACAAGTATATATGTCAATAGTATATACAATACAATTAATAGCAATGTGGTAGAAAGTCCGTATTAAAATACAAAAAAGTGTTAAAATATAAAATATAATAAATACAAATAAAAAACAAGTAAGAAAGCAAAAATAAATGAAATAAAATTAGATTACAAGATGAAAATCGAATAAGATGATAGTTGCACACTGTGCATGATGGAGACTGAGACGGCAGCGCACATAGTGCGTGAATGTCCAGCACTGGCTATCATAAGACTCATGACCACTGGTAGAAGCTTGTTAAATGTGGATGCCTTGGGGGACCTAAACCTTGAACAAATGCTAGCAAACACTAGAGACTGCGTGGTCAAAAAGAAGGCCGACAGTTGCCAGTCGACAGTCTGAAATCACTAAAGTCAAGATTAAAGGCTGGTTGAAGCACGTTACTCAATGCAAGTAGGTTGCCTTAAATTATATTTCGGTTGTCTGTAATCAGAGAGGATGGAAGGGGGTAGAAGTGGTCTGTTTCGTTATTCCCCCTACGTTAATAATCATAAAAAACTAAATTACAAAGTTGTAAAAAGTAAAATAAAAATCAATCAAGGAAAAATACATAAATTTTTTGAAATGCTAGGCTACGTGGCCATATTTTTCGACGACCAAGAGGACCAAGAAGTCTTGAACTTGGCATCAATTAGATGGCGCTTGAAGGTCAACACGAAGTCTCTTGAATTACTACCTTTTCTGTGAGTATACATATATTTATACTCGTATATGTATATAAATGCATTTAGAATAATTTTCAATAAACATTTCAGATTCTTGTGACGGCCCACCACCAGTTACTTAAAGATTTTTTTTTTTAATTTTGAGCTATTTTTTCTTTAATTTGGCTTTAAAATGGATTCACACCCTCTGCCATTCTTCTTCTTCTTTTCAAGCTTCTTTGTGTCATCAAATCCTCGGACACCACAAACAATATGTGGATTATTTTCCATATCTCGTATTATTGGCTCAAATTGTTGTCTGGTGGTGATATTTACCATTTTATAATTTACAGGCAAAAAATATATTTAAATTTTCATAAAAAAAAAAAATAAATGAATAAAAAACATTCTTACTTTTCTGTTTAACAGCCTTTTTCAATTAAAAAGTCTTCAAAGCAACCAGAAAAACACGGTTGCCAATATCATTATTATTTGGCAACTGGTGTTGCCAGCCGTCAGTTGCCAGTTGCCATCCGTAATATAGGTTTGGCAACTGGCAACGCAACTGAAGTTCGGTTGCCATTCATAATCGTCATCAACATCAATATCATTCATTTGAGATGAGGGTACTTTAAAATTATTTCTGAAAATAATGGTGGTGCTCGTAATTTGATTTTGTTTTATTAAATCTTTATTTCACAAAAAACGTTTAATAAAAGTTTTAGTTGATATCGATCGTAGCTTTCTATATTCAAATGTGGTTTCAAAACTAATTCTTTCATTTTAACATTAATTTGTACCAAAGAAAATTCCTTATTTATGTGGCCGGTAGTGTATGTACTAACGTATGCACAAGCAGACTCACACATTCTTAATCAAAGTATAAATAATTTAATAATGGAATTGAGAAAATGCAAACTAAATTCAAGATTTCAATTTACAAAAATCAAATAGTTTTGGTATTGTTTTGTGTGGCACTCAAGTTCATTTCATCCTTTTTATGCTTGAATGCGTCCACAGAAAACATGTATGACATAAAAGTTGCATGCAACAAAAATAAACAAAACTATTAAAGCTAAAATGAAAACTTTTGTTGATTTTCTAAGTTTTAAATGCATTTCAGTTTAGTTCTCATATATGACTCTGTACATTTTCAATTTATTTTATTTGACACATTCATTCATGGCATCACAATCATACCTGACTTTCAGAGATATTGACGCCACGTTTGGCATCATATTTACAACTCTGCTTACGTGACAATGTTGAACCACTTACAACTGAACTATTTGCGGAAATGGGAGAAGTACCCAGGGGAGCAACCGTTGGTTGTTGTAGTTGTTGTTGCTGATGATGCTGTTGATTATTGTGGTTGTGGTTGTGTTGTTGGTTATTGTGATGATGATTATGATGATGTTGATACATGCTGTTGTGCATGCCCATACCATTTTCCTGCTGAGCCAAATGATGTTGCAAACCACGCGATGAACGCCACAAGGCAATAGCTATCTTGCTATAGAGAATCTAAATGAAATAAATTAAGAAATTATTCTAAGTAATATAAAATAGTATAAGAGAAATTAAAACAGGAAATTAAAACTAGTTCATTGGTAACATACCATCATTACCAGCAGGGGTATAACATACAGCAGACCAAAGTTTATTATGTCCAGCAGTTTTGAATTATACATTTTACGATCGAGCACACAAATTTCCTCTTCTCGTCCACTTTCGGTGTGAATGTTCTTAATGGTTTTACTAAAAATAAATTTTGGTGTAGAATACACAGCGGACGTTATCCAAACAGTTAAAATGACCATCTGAAAATACAACAGCAAAAGGAAATGTTTAGTTTATTGCAGTGCAGTGCATTGCAATTATAATAAATATGTCATTATCTTAACTATGATCAAAATTCCTCTTGTTGAGACAAACTTAAATTAAAATTATGTATGCAAAATTGTTTTCATTCCTTACGCTGATACTAAACTAGGGAATAAATTATTGTTTTTTTTTTTTTTGGTTTTATTTTTTTAAGAAATTGCTGAATTTAAGTTACCAGAAGATTAGTGAGTGGATGCAATCTGAGAGACAATGTTTAAAAAGATTTTAAATTATGAATATTTTTTTCCACAATTTCAATGGTGTAATTGGCTGCAGCTAAAATGAAAAATAGCCCAAGGCAATATTTCATATGCAAAGTAGAAACAATTTTGGTTGTTTTTTTGTCGTTTTTGGAGAATAATTCACTTCTATGTCTTGATCGATTTTTGATGAAAAACTGCTCAAATATATTAATATAAGATCAACCAATTTTTTTTATTTCAAGAAAATTTTCAATAACGGTTAAATACAAGTAATAGTCCTATATTCGACCATAGCAAATCTTATATACCTTTCACCATTGTACTGTTAAATATTCCCCTACACTTTTAATGTTTCCCAATTTCGCAATAACATAAATTTTATCGAATTTTTTTGTAAAATTCTATAGAAAGTTTTTTGTAAAATTTCATAGAAAAGGTTTTAGAGAATTTCTGGTAAAATTTTACAGAAAATTTTTTATAAAATTTTAAAGAAAATTTTTTATAAAATTTTATAGAACATTTTTAATAAAATTTTATAGAAAATTTGTTATAAAATTTTATAGTAATTTTTTTATAAAATTTTATAGAAATTATAGAAATTATAGAAATTTTGTAAAAATTTTATAGAAAATTTTTCGGTAAAATTTTTTGTAAAATTTAATAGAAAATTTCTTGTAAAATTTAATAGAAAATTTCTTGTAAAATTTAATGGAAAATTTCTTGTAAAATTTAATAGAAAATTTCTTGTAAAATTTTATAGAAAATTTTTAGAAAACTCTATAGAAAATTTTTCCGTAAAATTTTATAGAAAATTTTTCCGTAAAATTTTATAGAAAAATTTTCTGCAGAATTTTCTAGAAAATTTTTCTGTAAAATTTTATAGAAAATTTTTCCGTAAAATTTTATAGAAAATGTTTCTGTAAAATTTTATAGATAAATTTTCCGTAAAATTTTATAGAAAATTTTTCCGTAAAATTTTATAGAAAATTTTTTCGTAAAATTTTATAGAAAATTTTTCCGTAAAATTTAATAGAAAATTTTTCCGTAAAATTTTATAGAAAATTTTTCCGTAAAATTTTATAGAAAATTTTTCCGTAAAATTTTATAGAAAATTTTTCCGTAAAATTTTATAGAAAATTTTTCCGTAAAATTTTATAGAAAATTTTTCCGTAAAATTTTATAGAAAATTTTTCCGTAAAATTTTATAGAAAATTTTTCCGTAAAATTTTATAGAAAATTTTTGCGTACAATTCTATAGAAAATTTTTCCGTAAAATTTTATAGAAAATTTATCTGTAAAATTTTTCTGTAAAATTTTAAAAAAAATTTTTCCGCATAATTTTATAGAAAATTTTTCTGTAAAATTTTATATAAATTTTTTCTGTAGAATGTTATAGAAAATTTTTCTGTAAAATTTTATAAAAATTTTTCTGTAAAATTTTATAGAAAATTTTTCTGGAAAATTTTATAGAAAATTTTTTGGAAAGAATTTCATCGAAAATTTTTCGTAAAATTATTTCATCGAAAATTTTTCGTAAATTATTTCATCAAAAATTTTTCGTAAAATTATTTCATCGAAAATTCTTCGTAAAATTATTTCATCGAAAATTTTTCGTAAAATTATTTCATCGAAAATTTTTCGTTAAATTATTTCATCGCAAATTTTTCGTAAAATTATTTAATCGAAAATTTTTCGTAAAATTATTTCATCGAAAATTTTTCGTAAAATTATTTAATCGAAAATTTTTCGTAAAATTATTTCATCGAATATTTTTTCGTAAAATTATTTCATCGAAAATTTTTCGTAAAATTATTTCATCGAAGATTTTTCGTAAAAAAATTTCACAGAAAATTTTTTCGTAAAAATTTCATAGAAAATTTTTTCGTAAAAATTTCATAGAAAATTTTTTCGTAAAAATTTCATAGAAAATTTTTTCGTAAAAATTTCATAGAAAATTTTTTCGTAAAAATTTCATAGAAAATTTTTTCGTAAAAATTTCATAGAAAATTTTTTCGTAAAAATTTCATAGAAAATTTTTTCGTAAAAATTTCATAGAAAATTTTTTCGTAAAAATTTCATAGAAAATTTTTTCGTAAAAATTTCATAGAAAATTTTTTCGTAAAAATTTCATAGAAAATTTTTTCGTAAAAATTTCATAGAAAATTTTTTCGTAAAAATTTCATAGAAAATTTTTTCGTAAAAATTTCATAGAAAATTTTTTCGTAAAAATTTCATAGAAAATTTTTTCGTAAAAATTTCATAGAAAATTTTTTCGTAAAAATTTCAAAGAAAATTTTTTCGCAAAAATTTCAAAGAAAATTTTTTCGCAAAAATTTCATAGAAAATGTTTTCGTCAAAATTTCATAGAAAATTTTTTCGTAAAAGTTTCATGGAAAATTTTTTCGTAAAAGTTTCATGGAAAATTTTTTCGTAAAATTTTCATGGAAAATTTTTTCGTAAAAATTTCATGAAAAATTTTTTCGTAAAAATTTCATAGAAAATTTTTTCGTAAAAATTTCATAGAAAATTTTTTCGTAAAAATTTAATAGAAAATTTTTTCGTAAAAATTTAATAGAAAATTTTTTCGTAAAAATTTTATAGAAAATTTTTCGTAAAAATTTCACAGAAAATTTTTCGTAAAAATTTCACAGAAAATTTTTCGTAAAAATTTCACAGAAAAGTTTTCGTAAAAATTTCACAGAAAATTTTTCGTAAAAATTTCACAGAAAATTTTTCGTAAAAATTTCATAGAAAATTTTTCGTGAAAATTTCATAGAACATTTTTCGTGAAAATTTCATAGAACATTTTTCGTGAAATTTTTATAGAACATTTTTCGTGAAATTTTTATAGAACATTTTTCGTGAAAATTATACTTTTCAACAAGACTCGACAGCATGCGAAAAAGCCTGTGAAACCTAACGTATTTAGTAAACAAAGTTCCCAGCTCTGTTACTTTACAATAATGCCACCATATTCCGTAGACTTAGACTTGATGGATTTGTCCTACGTTTAATTTTGGGGGCTTAAATATTCAACGTATCTCCAACGTTAACAACTTTAGGTTGCACTAAACGATTTTTGGTTACAAGAGTAATACCGGCGAAAGAGGGCGCTGTGATTTTTACTACAAAGAATAGAAGAAACTAATACATATTAAAAAAAATTGATTTTAATAACAATGGCTTGATGCAGCTGGAATACAAACCCGGTGAATCCATCCAACATACGTACTGTACTGATGTGCTAACTTATTAAGCTACAGCTCCCTGGAGAGGATTTTGTGAAAAGTTTTTTTTTGGAAACGATTTTGAACAAAAAAAAATTATTAAAAAATAGTTTCTTTAAATATTTTTTTTAGTTTAATTTTTCAGCACAATTCATAAAAACATTTACCAAAAATACATTTCGTATAAGGAAAACTTTCAAAAATATATTAGCAATTCGCAGAAAGGAAAACTTTTATTCGATTCTATTTTTCTATTAATTTTTTTTTTAGCAAATTTGCAGTTTTACTTTAATCAAATTTAGAACAAAATTCTTGGTTTTTTCCAACTTTAGCCTCATCTGTCAATTTCACGTTTGATTTGTGCACAAGTGCCAAGGTAAAATAAACTTTTTTCACTTTACTTCAGTTTATATATATAAGTTCTTGTGATCTCTTGTATGGTGTATTTATATAATGTTGTTAAAATAGGAAATTTATATTAAAGCTATTTCGTTAATTTAAAGTTTTACACAAAGGTGAAAACAGTAAATAGCGTATTTTTTTAATAAGTTTTTAGCCAAATTTAACCGTCGAGTTTATTGTATTAGACCCTTGCTATAAGCACGTCAAATAGCAAAGAAATCGCGATTCCTCCTCCTTGCTTAAATCTCTAAATGTTAGCCTTCTTATGAAGTGCTTAGAGCACAAGGCGTATAAGTAACAATTTTCAAAATATTAAAAAATGAGTAATTGAATTAATTAAAAATTTAATTAAAGTAGTACCCGAAACTAACTAAAAGCTTTAAATGGTGAAAATAGTTTTATCTGTGTATTTTTGGGGGTTTAAAAAGGAAGGTTTTTGATATCACATTTTTGATACCTTTAGTAGCAACGAGTGATCTGTTTCGAGGTTTCCTACTTAAAAAAAAAAAAAAAACAGAAAATTCCAATTTAATGGGTAATGTTTATTATCATTTGAAAGAACATTCTTTGGCATTTATTTTTTGAAGATTATGTCTATCAAATGTTGGCCGTTGCTGCGATGCAGATGCTCCACCCATTGAGTCCAATTTTCGATGACTCGTTCGAGCATTTCGACTGATAACTGGCGAATGACACGCGTGATGTTTTCCTCCTAAGCGGGTTTGTCTAACGGTGTGATATCACATGATCTTGGTGGCCAATCGACCTTCCCAAACCGTAAAATTATGTGCTCACCGAAATGTTCTCTCAATAAATCCATTGAATGATGCGATGTGTGGGAAGTGGCGCCGTCTTTCTGAAACCAAATGTTGCCGAGATCACGAGCATCAAATACGATAATGGTACGATAATGGTCGCCGTTGATGGCCATTATTTTTAAAGACATATGGACCGATGATTCCACCGGCCCCCATACCACACCAAACCGTTAATTTTTCGGGATGAAGTGGCAGCTCTTGAATCTCTTCAGGTTGCTCTTCGTCCCAAATGCGGCAATTTTGTTTGTTTACATACCCACTGAGCCAGAAATGGGGCTCATCGCTGAACAAAGTTTGCCTCGAAAACGTCTGATCTTCTTGGAACTTTTCAAGAGCCCATAGAGCGAAGCCATGTCGCTTGGGAAGGTCGAGCGGCTTCAGTTGTTGCACCAGCCGTATTTTGTATGTTTTCAATTTAAGATCTTAACGTAAAATGCGCCAAGTCTTTCCATACGTCAGTCTAAGTTGCTGCGAATGGCGCCGAATCAACTATCAACGGTCTTCGTATACACTCTCAGCTACGGCCGCTATATTTTCTTCACAGCGTGCTGGACGTGGTCTATTCGGTCGAATATTATTCAATAATAAATGCTGGGTCTCAAAATGGGTTGTGGTGTTGCGATTATGTTGACCATAAGTTGAGCGAAGTGCACGAAACACAAATTTTTCGCAGAACGTGAATTTTCGTATTAAAGTTGAACGATTTGTAAACGTTATTCAGGCGTAAGTTTTTCCACTATGAAATGCCAAACAATACTAAGCGAAAGTAACATGACAGCATGACACGACTCACGCGTGACCTGTCAAAAAAAGGCTATTGAAAAAAGTATCTCTACATGAATCAACCATTAGTATGTGTAAAAGTATTTTTTAGGGAAAGTCGCAAAGACTTTGAAGATTCTTCAAATTCAAAGCTTGTTTTAATTATTGCATATTCGGAGTGAAATAGGACTGTTACATCTTTCATACGTAATACAATAGATATTCACTTAAAAGTTCCGTAAATATTTTTCGAATTTCTCCTTGAGTGGATATGATAAAACCGACAAAAATATTAAAGGTTCTTTTATTAGTTTCGATTAAAAATTTAATTAAAAATAATTAATGCATTTAATTATTTATGTAATTGTGCATCTTTTTGTTTTCTTTTAAATAAATATATAATTGAAGCAAATAAAAAGTTAATCAAACTAATTAAAACCTTTAATTGGTTCATAAATTTTTTTCTGTGAATTATTTTTTTAAAGTTTTGTTTAAATCTCTATAGCTAACAAATGTTTGTTTATTTGATTGCTAGCATAAAAAAATAAATTTATATTTGCAATTTTGTATATGTTTTTTTTACAAACTACAATTTATTCTCTCATACTTCACTATAAAAAAAAAACTTTAAATAAACTTAATCAAGTTGTCCAAAAATAAAAATAACAAAAAATTGTATATAAAGTTAAGAACGTATTGGTCAATGTTGTGTGATTTATGGTTCAATATCTAAATATTAAAACTGTAAAACAGAAACAAAAACAAAAAAAGTTTTTTTTATTTTTTGTTAATATACAGAATTGCACAAAACTCTCTAAAGGATAACTTTGAAAAGGTGAATAAAAAATGTTCATAAAAAACGTCCATAAAAAAAACGATAAAAATATCGTTTTTCGAGCAGTTGTATAAAATTTAAATTTGTTTTAAAGGGAATAAAAATGGCGATGTAAACCCAAAATCAAAATTGCTCCTGTATAGGAGACAGGTTTGTGAAATGAAGAGAAAATGTAATGCATGAACACAATATTCAACACAAATTGTGTTCTTAATGAAAATCTATTTTTTTTCCACTTTCACAGAAATATTGAAATTTTTTCTTTAATTTTTTGAAAATTGTTTGTAAAAATATTTTTTTTAAGTTTTTGTAAAATTTTGTTCAAAAATTTTTGTTCCAAAATTTTTTGAAAATTTTTTTCCAAAATTTTTCTGGAAAAATAAGGTTTTGAAAATGCTTTGTAAAGTTTTTTGTAAATATTTACAAAAAAAAAAATATTTTTTTTTTAAATTAAACATTTTTTTTAAATTTGATTGAATTTTTTTTTATAATTAAAATCTAGGACCCTCCTGCAATTTATATTATGTTGGAATGGTCAGACTAAAGCAAAAAAAAATCCTTACAAAAAATTTCCTCATATTAACCCCCTATGTTCCCTTCAACTGCTCCTATTTACCAGTGGGTACCCTGTGGGTCAATTGGCCACCTCTATGTATATTGCTTTCTATAAAGGTCTTTAATACAAATTCAAGCAGAAAAACCCTACCAATCTAAAAACAAACAAAATTTGCTCCTCGCAGGAGGTAATTGACCCCCGAGATCTATATGCACCTCTTGCGATCTACCTGTCGCGGTCCAATATTTATATGACCAAAAAAGGCAAAAGAGAATCATTAAAGCCAAAAAAAATTTAAAAAAAAGTGAAAAAATGTAGCTAGGCGTGGTTTTTGGCCCGCAGCCTCCAAAGGAATGTTCCGGTGTTGCTGAATTGCAATCCGAAAGTTTTCGAAACTATGCCTGACAGATTGGTGTGCTTAAATTGTTTATATCTCTTCTGGTGCCTTGTCAAATGACATTACTACCCGAACACGGACACACGGATAGACGGACAGATGGACAGACGGACATCGCTTAATCAACTTCTCTATGATTAAGGATCCAGAATATATATATTTTATGGGGTCGGAATGAATATTGTAGAAATTACAATACACCTGTGGTGAAGGGTATAAAAAATGGTTGAAAGCTCTGTAAAAGGTGTTTAAAATATTTTAATAATAATGTAGTTCCACAAAGTAAAAATATAAATCAAATACAAATTTTATTTAATTTGCTATTTGGCAGTAAGTATCTGCTGGACCACCGTGTTTAAAATATCCCGCTTTCAATTCATATTTTGTCCCTATTTTAAAACAGCGCCATCTACAGCGCAACAATGTTTAAAATATCCCGCTTTCAAAAATAAAAGATGGCTTAAAGTATGCAGTACCTTTAAATCAAGAAAAAAAATCAGCGTATTTTCACTGCTTTTTCTCCAATTTCTCTTGGAAATAAGATATTTTTGCGGAACAAGGAATCCTATATTGGAATGTATCCGTATCTCCTCACAAAATTTTGTTAAACTCCCTCTTGTTTATCTTATATAATGGTATGCCTATTTGTTTATTGTATAATAAACCCATTAAGTCATGAGAGACTTAAATATAAAGAGGCATTACTCAACCAAGCATGCTGACAGGATAAATAAGAAAAACAAAATCCTGAAACTTTCTGAAAATTTGTAAAAAGAGCAGCAAATGTTTCATAAATATCGAACACAAGGAAAATGTTGTGAAAGCTAGCTTTATAGTTAGATCAAAATAGGAAAAGTCATTAAAACCATTCCATTTGCTGAAAGAAAATCTATCAAACAGTGTGTGCTAGAAGTTTGCAGTGTTTTGTGTCCTGAATAGAAAAATTAATTTTCCATAGAAGTAGACGAAAGCACCGATTTATTTGACGCAGCTCAACTGGCTGAGTTCAGTTGAGCCGCTAAAAGGAAGAACATTTTTATTGAAATTCAAAAGGTATTCACAAGTTTTATCAAAATAAGTTGGAGTATGCAGAGTTGGTGCAGCTTTTGTGGTAAAGGTTACGTAAAGGTTATATCGAATTTTTTAATAAACGTGCAAATGGATGATGTGATAGTCCTTCATTGCCTTATCCAGCAACAGAACTTAAGTTCTAAGTCCATTCGACTCCAGAATGTGGCCCGCGATCCTATTTACGCGCTACGGTTTGGCCCACAACATGACAAAGGCTGCCCATATTCGAAATAAAGTATAGTATACAGTGTCACATAGTCTTTATTATTTTATATGAAGATGTGGCGTACGTGGCGTATAATTAACCAACAATATGGAGAAAACTGCAAACATATAAAATGCATGTACGTATGTAATTGCAAAAAATAAAGAATAAATTAATAAAACATTAAACGTGATTTTCATACAATTAACATTTGCATTTTTATTACTTTATATTATTTCCATATTAAATCTACTTATTATTCGTTATTGTTTAATTTGTTATTTTTATTTTGTAAATTTGAAACTGCCATTCAAAATCGAATTGCATTCGTTTCTCGCACTCTATTTGAGGTTTTCATTTCTGTAATATTATATTTTTTTTTTTTAATTTATCCCACTTGTTCATTGATTTATTGCTTAATTGTGTTATTTCATGGAATTGGTTAAGAAAAAAATTGGCCTTTATTGACTTAATATGGAATTGTTAAGTTATCTTTTCATATATAAGTCTGTTATAATAATGCAGAGATTAACGTGTGTGTCAGTTATTGTTAAAATAAAAGATTTAAAATAAAATATGGTATATGGCTGAATAATAATTATGTTCTTATGTAAGAGTACTTGGTTTTTCGATATGATTTCGACAGTAGTAACACAGGAAAATTTAAGTAAAACTAGTAAGAGCGCTATATTCGGCCATGCCGAATCTTATATCCCCTTCATTATACAGGGTGGGCCAAAAGAAACCAAGGGCTCTCCAAAAATTTGTCTTAAAAGTGCCATTGTGTCTCGGGCAGTATGGGCAGTGGCTCCGTCCTGCTGAAACCACATACCAGGTCTGTTTTCAAGAGCAGGACGTAAAAAATTTTCTATCATAAACCGATACCGCTCTCCATTTACGGTTACAGCACTTCCATCTTCATTCTCGAAGAAGTAGGGCCCAATGACATTTTCAGATGTGATCCCACACCATACTGTACACCTGATGGGGTGCAATTGGCGTTGATGAATGGCTCTTGGATTTTCAGAACCCCAGAACCTACAGTTCTGCTTATTAACAAAGCCATTCAAATGAAAATGAGCTTCATCACTCATAATCAAATTTTCAATAATGTCGGCGATATGCTCTTTGCGTTAAAATAATTGATCTCTGGTTTAAATAATACAATTCCAAGTGTTGTCTATATAATCTGAAAGAAAAAATAAAAAAAGTAAATAAACAAAAAAGTTATTAAACTTTTACACCCCTTGGTTTCTTTTGGCCCACCCTGTAGTAGTGCTAGATATTGTGTTTCGCTCTTATGTTTCTGTGAAAATATTTTTTAGGAAAATCTCTTTAAAAAATTTTTGAAAATTTGTTTTTTTTAATTTTTGTAAAATTTTTATAAAAATTTTTGAAAAAAATTGTTAAGATTTTTTTTTTAATTTTTTTGTTAATATTTTTTGAAAATTTTTGTATATATTTTTTGGAAAAATTTTTTGTAATTTGTAAATATTTTTGGATATATTTGTTTGAAATTTTTTTATAAATTTTTCGTAAAAATTTCTTTGTAATTTTTTTTTTATTTTATTTTTTTTAAACTTTTTTTTTGTAATTTATATTTTTTTAAATATTTGTTTGAAAATTTTTTATAAATTTTTTAAAAAAATTTGTTTGTAATTTTTTTTTAATTTAATTTTTTTAAAAACTTTTTTTTGACAATTTTTTGTAATTTTCTTTTTTTTGTAAAAAAAGGCACTTTCTTCAATCTATATTGCGTGAGAATGGTCAGGCTAAAGACAAAAAATCCTTAAAAAAAATTTCCTCATATCGATACACCCCCACCCCTAATGTGCCTATTGACTGCTCCTAATTACCAGTGGGCACCCTGTGGGTCTATTGGTTACCTTTATATGTATTGCTTTCTACAAAGGCCTTTAATACAAATCAAAGCAAAAAAACCTTACCAACCTAAAAATAAACACAAAATCGGCCTTCGCAGGGGGGTTTTAATCCCCCGAGATTTGTATGCACTCCTTGCGATCTACCTAAAGCGGTCTAATATTTATTTAACAAAAAGAAAAAGAGAATCATTAAAACCGAATAAAATGAAAAAAAAAACGTGAAAAAATATAGGTAGACATGGTTTTTTTTGCACTCAGCCTCCAAAGGAATGATCTGATGTTGCTGAATTGCCATTCCAAATTTTTCCAAATTATGCCTGGCAATTTGGTGGGCTTAAATCTTCTGTATCTCCGCGGATGCCTTGGCAAAAGCACATTACTACCCGAACACGGACAGACAGACATCGCTTAATCTATGTATAAGGATCCAGAATATACATAATGTATGGGGTCGGAAATGTCAAACCTATATATACCCTTTCCATCTGTGGTGAAGCGTATAATAACTACAGCAACATTGTATTATCAAAATCTATACCACAAAATGCAAGTGATTTTTCTATTCTTTTTTTTTTTTTTTTTGTAATGCCATGTTTCCACTACAACTTGAATTACTTCATTCGCTCTTTGAATTAGTTTTTTTAATTACACAACACAAATAAGGGCTAATGCAATTCAAATTAAATTTTAGTAAATAGCACAGCTATTTGCCTGAATCAAGACAGTAATTAGTGAAAAAAGTTAACAGCTTATTGCTTCAAAATGCTAACGTATAGTAGTAAAATCCACATGACTCAAAGTTAAGAATTTAATTCAATAATTGACCTTAATCTTTACCAGTTGGATCACAAAGTTAAGGAGGTCTACATCCTTCAGTAGAAATAGCGGAAAGAGAAAAACAATAATCTGCTAAAATTCACGTGTACTTAAACTATACTAGTTATAAACACTTGTGATCCAACAAAATTATATGATTTTTCATACAGCAAATACTAAATAAGTAAAAAATTTAAAAAGCATTCACTCAAGAATAATCTGTAATGAAATTTTAATATAACTAACCTTTTGTGTAATACAAAGTTTAAAAATTTGTACTCTAAATTTCTCATGTAATCTGCATTCACGCATTCGATGACATACTAGCATTTATATTACAATGTTGCAATGCAATAAAAAAAAACATTTTGTATTTTTCATTACATTTTTCTATTTTTCATTTAATAGACTTAATCGAATTTTATTTTTAAAGGCAACATTTTTTTATGATTTTATTTTTTGATTTTGTTTCAATTTAATTTTTCATTGCTCTTTTTTTTCATTTTGACAACTATTTCGATAAAGTTTCGATAAAAATTAGAGAAGACACTGATTTATTCGTAATTCAGAAGATAATTCAAACTGAATTACGTACAAATGAGATAATTCGCTCTCAAAAATTTGTATGACGAATTAAGTAATTCAGTTTGTAATTGGGGGTTGAATTACGAATGAGAGAGTGAATGAATTACGAGTAAAGGCTGTAGTGGAAACACGGTATAAATCTTTAAGAAAAACAATAACTTCTAGAGCACCACATTTAATCACCTAGAGTACAGTTTTACGAATTAATATTTAAAATTGTATTTAAGATCATTACATCACGTATCTGGTGAATAAGACCCGATACTTTATTTTCCAAAAGCCTTAGGTTCCCTTGTATTAAAAACTAGTAATTTTTATAAAGCATAGAATGGGCTGCATGCAAAATGACCCTATGAAAAATTGCCCAAAAGCATAAATGAAAAATTGCCCAAGAAATCTTCATACAAAATTGGGTAATATTTCATATGAAAAGTAACCCAAATATTTTGGGTGTTTTTTCGTTATTTTTGGAGAATAATTCATTTTTATATTTTTGGGCGATTTTCCGTAATGAAAAATTGTCCAAATGTTTTAATGAAAGATCACCCATTTTTGATAATAAAAGTGAAAAAAACAATGGTTTGTCTTAAAAGCGATATATTTTTAATAAAAAATTATCACTAATAATAAGTAGTTATAAAGTTTACCTTAAAACGCAGAAGTGTTAACATTAAAAATTTATTGGGATTTAAATTGGAAAAATAAGCAACTTGGTTTCTGTCTCTGCTATTCCAAAAAACTGATTAATTTACGGATAATGTATTGACATCACATTTAAGGTTGTACCAATGGCAGTTTTGAAAAAGCTTCTGATTATTTAAGTAAATTGTTCTACCGAAAATGTACAAACTGCTTTGTTTCTTTTATAACGAGTGATTTTTTAAGAGCCTGAGAACTTTTTTTTTAAAAAAAACGCATAAAATTTGCAAAATCTCATCGGTTCTTTATTTGAAACGTTAGATTGGTCCATGACATTTACTTTTTGAAGATAATTTCATTTAAATGTTGACCGCGGCTGCGTCTTAGGTGGTCCATTCGGAAAGTCCAATTTTGGGCAACTTTTTCGAGCATTTCGGCCGGAATAGCCCGAATTTCTTCGGAAATGTTGTCTTCCAAAGCTGGAATAGTTGCTGGCTTATTTCTGTAGACTTTAGACTTGACGTAGCCCCACAAAAAATAGTCTAAAGGCGTCAAATCGCATGATCTTGGTGGCCAACTTACCGGTCCATTTCTTGAGATGAATTGTTCTCCGAAGTTTTCCCTCAAAATGGCCATAGAATCGCGAGCTGTGTGGCATGTAGCGCCATCTTGTTGAAACCACATGTCAACCAAGTTCAGTTGTTCCATTTTTGGCAACAAAAAGTTTGTTAGCATCGAACGATAGCGATCGCCATTCACCGTAACGTTGCGTCCAACAGCATCTTTGAAAAAATACGGTCCAATGATTCCACCAGCGTACAAACCACACCAAACAGTGCATTTTTCGGGATGCATGGGCAGTTCTTGAACGGCTTCTGGTTGCTCTTCACTCCAAATGCGGCAATTTTGCTTATTTACGTAGCCATTCAACCAGAAATGAGCCTCATCGCTGAACAAAATTTGTCGATAAAACACATTTCGAACCGAACACTGATTTTGGTAATAAAATTCAATGATTTGCAAGCGTTGCTCGTTAGTAAGTCTATTCATGATGAAATGTCAAAGCATACTGAGCATCTTTCTCTTTGACACCATGTCTGAAATCTCACGTGATCTGTCAAATACTAATGCATGAAAATCCTAACCTCAAAAAAATCACCCATTATAATTGTATAGTAATAAAGTTATTGAAAGCATTTTAGAGAAAGAACATGTAAAAAAAAAAAAAAATGTGTACCTTGATATGATGTTCATTTTTAACCAAATATTGGTTTATATTTTTCCACATAAATGACACTTTTTCAGTGATGCCACTAAATTAATCTAGTTTATTGCCATATTTCTAGTGGAAAGATGTCAACATCTTCGCAAATTGATGGTAGATGTAAGATGTTGATCAGTGTAAAAAGCCTATAAGGTTTATATTAAAAAAAACTGAAGATTATAGCAACCACAACGAGAACTGAATTTAAAATAAATTTTCTTTCATTGATTATTGTTTTTAACCGACTTCCAAAAAAGAAGGAGGTTATCAATTCGTCTGTGTGTTGCTTTTTTTTTGTTTTTTTTTTTTTTTTTTTGTATGTTTGTGCCTTCAGAACTCGGTCATTTCTGAACCGATTTTCAAAATTTTGCACTATTGCAAAGGTTATGGCTACAGATTGGTCCCATTTTAAAAGAAGTTCAAAAGTTTAAAAATTAAAGGGTGTCCCCATACAACAACCTTGTTTTTTACGGGTATTATGAACTTTATAGGTCACCAATTTAAAATTAAAAAAAAGTGCCTATCACTGTAGCTCCCAATAACAAAAAGTAATTAAAAAATAAAATTAAGAATTAAAGGGTGACCCCATAGGTGACTTAATTTCACTTTTATTCTCCTATCTTTTGAACCGTTATAGACAAACTCCTGATAGTTGCACAGAATGTTCGTTACTATGTCTCTTATAATAAGTATAAATATTTAAAATTAAAAATTAAAGGGTGTCCCATTAGTTGGTTTATTTTGATATATATATGGCCAAACTTTTGAACCGTTATAGACAGACAGTTGAAATTTACAAAAAACTTGTATTGCTAAGCCCGCTAAAATAACAAGTGTAAAATATGAATTTGGAAATTAAAGGGTGTCCCAATAGTTAATGTAAAAGTAATATATATGGCCAAACTTTTCAACTGTTATAGATAGACAGTTGAAATTTACAAAGAACCTATATTGCTTAGTCCGCTATTACAACAAGTATAAAATTTGGATCTATAAATTAAAGGGTGTCCCCATTATTGATGTAATTTGACCATTATGTCCTCATCTTTGGAACCGTTATAGACAAACACATGAAAAATAGACAGAATGTTCACTACTATGTCTGGTATAACAACAAGTATAAATATTTAAAATTGGAAATTAAAGGGTGTCCCAATAGTTGATGTAATTTGATGTATATGGACACAAAGTTAAAATTTAAAAAGAATCTGTATGACAAAGTCCTCCTTAAAAAGTATTTATATTAAAATTTGAATTTAAAGGATGTCCCAATAGGTGACGTCATTTGATATATATGACCATATCTTTTAAACAGTTATTGATAAACACTTAACAATTAGACAGAATGTCCATTACTATATCTGTTATAATAAGTATAAATATTTAAAGTTATAAATTACAGGGTGTCGCAATAGTTTATGTAATTTGATGTATATGACAAAACTTTTAAACCGTTACAGACAGATGGTTGAAATTTACAATGAACCTGTATTGCTACGACCGCTATAACTAGTATAAAATTTGAATTCGGAAATTTCAGGGTGTCGCAATAGTTACCGTCTTAAAGAAACATGATTTTATGTTTGTCTGTTTTAAAGTCGGTTTTTTTTTTTGCAAGAATTATTAATTTGTGTTAAGAGCAGTTTTGTTAAGAACTAAAAAGGAAAGAACACAAAAAAAAAAGAAATTTGAAAATCGTTTCGTTTTTACTATTTTTAAGCACCTAGCAATAGAAGAAATATAGACATTTACTCATGTACTTCTGCTTCCTACTGTAGATCGATTTATGTAGTTAAATAAATGAATTTTTTGCCAACTTTACCAATTTGATCAATTATTTAAATATATTTTCCCTATACTCTGGAATACTACATTCTTAATTATCACTATTCATCTATACATATAATAAAACAGTAACCCATTTCCTATCTGACTGATTTTTTTCTTTGTGTTGGCATCACGTACTGAATGGATTTTAACAAAATTTTTTCTTGAGGTACTTTAGTATCCTGATTCCAATATAGGCATTTTTTATTTTTGAAAGCAGTATATTTTAAGCAATTTTGCGCAACAGATGGCGCTGTTTTAAAATTTCCAGTCTGGCTTTTACAGAGCTTTAATAACTATAATATTCAGAATTTTAGAATGTAATCCAGGAATAGGTACCTTTATATCAAGTAAATATGTAAGAGTAATTATATGAATTTTATTTGAACTAATTTTGAATTAATAAATTAATTATTTAGGCTTAAGTTCTTAATTATAAAGAGATAAAGAAAAATTAAATACCAGCAAAGCAGAATGCATTTTCTAGATAGCTACGTCCGTCATCAGTACTCTTCGTATCAATCTACCCGGTAGTTTCAATTGTTATTAATTTTCTATTTAAACAAACTTATCAAAGAAATAGAATCTGAGAAATTTTTAATTTTACATTATATTTCATAGCAGATAGAGCTTTTTAAATAAGAGTCTTAAAATTTTATGTGAATTACTTTCAAAGAACACAACGTGTGTGGGCACAGCTAGTCACAAACAATATTTTCAAAAAATATAGATATCTCTATTGACAAATCGATTAATTTCACTTCACTTTATATTTGTTTATTAATTGAAATTCAAAATAAATTTTCAATTCTCAATTGAGCCCACTTGTTCGAAATAAATGTAGAATAATGCCAACAATGCTAACTTAGAACTTCAAAGGCAACAAAAAATAAATAAATAAAAATATGGAGTTAATCGATTTGCCCAGTAAGGCATCCCTAAACACTTAATTGTATGCAAATTAAACACTTACCCTTAATCTAGCAGCTGTCAAAATCTGTTTGCATGTGATGGGATGAACAATTGCAAAATAACGTTCCATGCAAATTACCACCAAAATAAAAATAGAAGCCGTATAACTGAGGGAGTGGACAAATTGATACATGCGACACAAGAATTCGCCAAACACCCAGCTGAAATAAAATTAAATGAAATTAAATTAAATACAAAATCACACAGATTATTTGATTAAATTGTCAGAAATTGTTTAAAATAAAATTAAATAAATTTTAGACTTAAAATACGAAAAACTAAGCTGACAATTTTTGTAACATTTAGGGTGTGTAGAACACAAAAATTATACTACATTACTTATATATGTATGTATGTATAAAAGGTCATGGTAAAATAACACAGGTGAAACGAACAGAACAGCTGTTTATATGCTCTTGCCTAAAAATGTCAAATTTTGTATAAACATACATGCATATGTAAGTGTGTTCGTGTACTTAAAGATAAGTTATAGTTTTTTTAAAAGAAAAACAAATTTTTCATAATACTTAGGTAAATGCTGTTGCTTTTTCAAGCTTTCATTTAACATGCGAGTACATTGTTCATATGTATGTTTATTTAACTCCTTTCCCTTTCCGCTTTTTTGGCAAACATATTTCACGTCAAATTTACATTTCATTTATGTATTCTTACAGTTACAGATTTAACAGTTATAAACTTATTTTGTGTTTTCGTTAAAACACGAACACTTTAGATGTCGCAAATTGTTATCGGTAGCCATTTGATTTGTTTTTTGTTGTAAGCGGGCTTTTAGAAGAAATTATTTTTAACACTGCAACTAAATTTTACACCAGTTCCAGTAGCCAGAATATACTGAATATTGATGCTTAAACCTGATGACAGTGAAATATTATGTTAAGCTTGACCGGCCCAATGTTCGGGACAGGGCCATTTGCAGTCTCAATTCTGACAGCAATCATATGCTTGTATTTATGCTCGTTAGATTTGTCATGACAATTACAATATGCCGGAAATCACTAGTCAAGAGTAAAGGATGCTGACAGCATGTGACTCAAGAAAAGTAAGGTTGCCGTAAATTACATCGCTCGGTTGCCTATATCTAATCATTGCGGACGAAACGGGATGGATAAGGGAAGAGTCTTTTTTCAAATCAGCACTACATTAATAATAATACTTCCCTTACAAAAAATATATATATTTTAAGTTTTTCACTCGTTCAACTTTTATTTTTTTTACTGATAGCCTCGTATGAGTTAGCTTTGTATGACTTTATCATATTAATGTTAACTCTCAGACCATATGATTCACTTAAATGAATAACGTAATCAAAAAATTACGTTCTAGTCAACATCAAACATTTTTAATTGCTATTTAACTTTAAGTTAATTTTTTTAATATTTTTTATTTTATGAATTGTTACTTTATACCCAATATGCTCTAAGCTCTTCATATGTGAGAGATTTAAATCTTTTGTTTTATACATTTTTACAAAGGCATACCACTCACCCAACTGAAATACAATAGAGCTTATTTTTAAGTGCTTATGTAGTGCTTCAAAAAATTTAAATCTTTTTTCTTGGTAATTTTTGTTACCAAATTATTTTCAGGGCACATAGCGCATACTAAATCATAAACTGTCGCAACTCAAAATTTGTCAAAATCGTTTTTTTTTTTTCATAAACTAGTTCACAGATCAAAGCACTAAGGACCACAAAAATATCGGCAACACTGTTTTCTTTTACTGAACTCAATTTGATTATAAAATTTCAGCGATGTTTTTTAAAGGCAGTGTTAAGCCCTGAATATTTGTGAATTTTGAACAGGGTATGAAAATAAACAAAACTTTTCACAATCGTTTTAAAATTAATTTTTTTTATCATTTTAGGTGCATGCAAACAAAAACAATATGCAATTTTAAAATTTTGTTACAAAATTATTTTCTTTGCACATATCGCACACTAAATCATAAACTGTCGTATCTCAAAATTTGTCGAAATAGTTTTTTTTTCATAATCTATTTTACAGATCAAAGCACTAATGACTTCGAAAATTTCGGTTGCAACACTCTTTAACTAAAAAGAGAACTCAATTTGATTATAAAATTACAGATATGGTTTTGAAGTTAGTGTTTAAGCACTCTCCTGAATATTTGTAAATTTTAAGCAGGGTTTGAAAATAAACAAAACTTTTTGCAAATGTTATTTTTATCGTTGGTACTCATGGAAAACAAATACAAAATGAAATTTCGAAATTTTGTTACAAAAATTTTATTCTTGGCACACATCGCACACTAAATCATAAACTGTCGCAATTCAAAATTTGTCAAAGTTATTTTTTTTCATAAACTAGTTCACAGATCAATGCACTAATGAGTGCAGTATTTATCACTCACCTGAATTTTTAGCAGGGTATGAAAATAAACAAAACTTTTCGCAAACGTTTTATGCGACGATTCAGAATTAATTTTTTATCGTTTTGTTCAACTGCAAAAAAAAAGATGAAATTTTGAAGTCAGGCTTAAGTTCGTTTTATTCCCTTTAAGTTGTAGAAAGTGAATTACATTCTGCTATTATCTATAAAAAAAATTTTCACATTGTTTCTATAAAATTTATCACTAAGTTTTAATAAAAAATATTCTTTCGACTTAGAGAGAATAAATCGGACTTAAACCTAACTTCAAAATTTCATATGCACGTTTTTTATTATTTTGTAGAAGGAGGGGGAGACCATTTATAAAATTGGGTGTCTTTCTGACCCCCATCATTGCTCAATGATTTCTGGTATCCGACTGTAATTTTACGAATACATTACTTTCATCAAGGCTCGTGCTATCACTAGCCTTTTACTCTACTCTCGACTGTAGTGATTTCAGACTAATGATACATGTCTCTTCACAAAGTTTATAGTAATTGCTAATATTTGCTTAAGCTTAAGCTTACCACAGTATCGCCACTTAATGTGTGTCTGCCCGTGATTCAAAGCCTTTTTTAGGTTATCTTTTTTCTAGGCACAGCCTGCAAATATCGCCTTACCTCCATTTTTACTTGGCCAGATAATACTTGAGAGTACTTGAGAGTACTTGACCTGTCACTATCGTAGTTAACTCTTTGTAGGCACCCAGGTTATATACAAGCTCCTTCTTGGTCTTCATGCTAACTTGTTTTGAAAAAAATTAAGAGTCTTTGGTGGGAATCGAACCCATAAACCCGGAGTGATAGACTACCATACTATATACTAGAACTCCGAAGCACTGTCACCAGAATGTTAATAAATAGTTGGGCTATTAAAATTTAAATATGAAACATAATTTATTTTCTTAAATTTTTTTTTATTTTGTTGTTTCTTCTTATACTATTGTAGTCTTAATAAGCAACAATAAAAACAAAAAAATCCTACAAGCTGTCTTTTAATATCGCTCATAAATAAAACATATACCGCTTTGAAACATTCTCTATCAAAATGACCAAATCATTTATCAAACGTTTGGGAAAGGGTTTTATTGCGACGTTTTTGTTTTGTTCTCATTGTATCTGCTTAGTTTTTGTTTCACTCACTGCAAGGAAGAAAACAAAAGGAAAGCAAACGTTTTGATTTGTTTCGAACCCTGATTTTAAGTTTTATGATTTAGTATGCGATATGTACGTATGTACATATGTTTTCTTTATATTAAAAACTCTTTTAATTTTATTAATCTATTTGTTTTTTTTTTTACTTTTATTCATTTGATGAACATTTGTTTCAAGTTTTAGCTTAAAACAAATAAAAAAGTTTATGTAGAACTTTTTATTAAATATTTAATTAACGTTCATTATGTACTTTTGCTTTGTGTCTTGTTTTCTTGTTAAATGTTGCTGGTGTGTCTGGTTTATTCATTTCTTTGTAATTTGTTGCTCATTATTTTAAGCCGCAGCATAATCACTAGTTGTCATGTCTTACATGTGTGCGCACATCTGAATGTGTACATTCGTGTGGTAAGAGCCTTTGTTTCTTATATTTAAACAGTTTATAAAGAATAATGTGATTATTTACTTAGCAAATATTGGTGATTGGTGTGAAAATTCGTGTGAAACTAAAGATTAGTTTTACATAAAGGCAAAAAATATTTGTTTAATTTTTAACAAATTTTCTGTACTTTTAAAACAAAAAAAAAAACACTTAAGACCTTGTTAAATTTCATAAAGCCGTTGGCGACACTCAGATCCTTTAAAGGCAAATATACTCGTTTTTTATTTATTTGTTACATTAACATAGAGATGTAAAAATTTTCCTATTTTCCTAATTTTGTAAAAAAAAATTTTCAACTTGGAGAAAATAAAATGAACTCAAGCCTTACTTCAAAACAAAAATTTTGAATATAAAAAATTTTGACATATTCGCATTGAAGTAAATAATTTTAAATTCGTTGAACAGAAAGAACTGAAATAATACACTAAAAGAACTGATATAATACCGGGCGGTGCAACTATGCACATTAATGAGTGGGTTATTGCTCCATAATTTCAGCCCTCTATATGTTAGACTTTACACAGAATTTTTTTTTCACCAAATAAATATATATATATATTTAAAACAGAACAAAAAAAAATCATAATCAAACAATTAATTGAATCAATTAAATATATAATTAAATTTTAATCTGAAACCAGTTAGAATTTTTGAATTGGTGAAAACATTTTTTTCTGTATAGTTACACTTTATGTGACGTAACATGCCCCTTATTAGAATCCAGCCTCTTTTTCGTATACTATGCACAATAGTATGAGGGTTACTTGCGAAAAATTTCAAGACTCTAACTCTTATGCTTTAAGCCAGAATACCGAAATGCTCACTCACTGCTCAATCATGAGTATGTACATTTTAGTTTTTTCTGCTTCATTTCATACAGGTATGAGAGACTAGAATTTTAAAAGTGAATAAATGAGAAAAACATCACAGAGAAAATATTTTGTTTTACACGCAAGTGCTCATAAATTAGAATTTACAATTTTGTTAACTTTTTATAAATGAAAAGAAGCAGTTATACTCATTCATGTGTGATCGTAGGAAGAACATTTTTTGCTATTCATCTATATCCCTGAAAAAAAATATAATTTCAATGCTCATAAATGAAAAATTCTGAACCCTGTTTTAAACACATAAACGACAGATGGCTATAAGCGTCGCCATGTATTTAGCTACATAATTATATTAAAGACGACAGCTACTACGTAAAATATGAAATTGTTGTAGAAATACATATTTTATTTTTATAAAAATAAAATAACTTTTTCCAAAAAAAGTAAATAATTATATTTACTCCAAACCCTTTGATTGATAAAATTAATTTCTATACCCTTCACCACAGGTGGAAAGGGTATATCTAAGTTTGTCATTCCGTGTGTAATTTCTACAATATTCATATCCGACCCCATAAAGTATATATATCCTGGATCCTTATATATAGAGACGTTGATTAAGCGATATCCGTCTGTCCGTCTATCCGTCTGTCCGTGTTGTAATGTCATTTGCCAAGGCACCAGAAGAGATACAAAAAATTTAAGCACACCTATCTGTCAGGCATAGTTTTGAAAATTTTAGTATTGCAATTCAGCAATATCCTTTGGAGGCTGGGCCAAAAACCACGCTCACCTATATTTTTTTCACTTTTTTTTAAATTTTTTTCGGCTTTAAGATTCTGTTTTGCCTTTTTTGTCAAATAAATATTAGACTGCTACAACTAGATCGCAAGGACTGCAAACAGATCTCGGGGGATCAGTAACACCCTGCGAGGGGCGATTTTTGTTTGTTTTTAGATTGGTAGGGTTTTTCTGCTTTGATTTGTATTAGAGACCTTAATAGAAAGCAATACATATAGGGGTAGCCAATGTACCCACAGGGTACCCACTGGTAAATAGAAGCAGTTAAAAGGACCCCCCATGTGTCAATATAAGGAGTTTTTTTGTAAGGATTTGTTTTTGCTTAAGTCTGACCATTCTAACTCAATATGGATTGCAGAAAAGTCCTAAATTTAACAAAAAATTTCAATCAAATTTAAAAAAAAAAAATTTAAAATTTAAAAAAAAATTTAAATTTAAAAAAAAAAATTTTAGATATTAAAAAAAAAATTAAATTAAAAAAAAAAATTTTAAATTAAAAAAAAAAATTTTAAATTTTATATTTATAATTTAAAAATAAATATTTTTTCAAAAATATTTATAAAAAAATTTACAAAACATTTTCAAAAAGATATTTTACAAAAAATATTCGAAAAAAAATTTTTTTTTTTAATTTTCAAAAAAAAATTTCAAAAAAATTTTGGAATAAAATTTTACAAAAAAATTTAAAAAAATATTTTTACAAAAAATTTTTACAAAAAATTTTCCAAAAATTAAAACAAAAATTTCAATATTTCTTTGAAAATTAAAATCATGACTGTAACATAACATATATTTAATATTAAGAATATGCATATGTATTAATATAGAGTGATATATTTTTTTAAATGCGTTTGATTTTAAAATAGATGATATCTCTATTTCAACCTAGGTTCATTAAACACATAGACCTTATCCGGATACCGACTACAAACTGTCAAAAATAAAATACACAAGTTTATAGGTAAACGATTATTTTTAAGCCAGCAAAGCTACATGGCTACACGACCACCGTTGTGGCTGTCGTCAACTTAGACTAATTTCTATTTTATTCACAAAATTGTAAATTATATATTCATATACAAACAAAAAATCTTGGAGGAAATATTTATAATTTTTTGAAAAAGCCATTTAATTTTATAAAAGCAAAATAAGTATTTCTACAACAATGTCAGAGTTTAGCTGTCGTCTTCAATATCATTAAATAGCTGACAACACGGCGACAATTTTAGCTAACGGAATTTGTTTTCATTTATCTTCTATTTCTTTAAAGCATGAATATTTCTCATACGACTTATTTTGAGTAAGGAGTCAACAATATGGATAATGCTGTACATGTCTGTATAAATAAAATCACCGTGGTGAAGGGTATAGAAGATTCGGCACGTCAGAATATAGCACTTTTACTTGATTTTTTAAAATTTTATAATATTCCTTCTGTTGAATAAAAAAAATGCCCAAAAAAAAATTGAACTAGTCTATATTGTCTGCAGCCACAACGGTCGTCGTGTGTGTAGCCATGTCGTCAAAGTGAACGTCTTCATATAAACGTGTGCATTTTAGTTTTGACAGCATGTAGGCTGATGTCGTCTATTTGTTAAATGTATTGTAGTTCTCTAAATACATGATAATAATAATTCTTTACTTTGTATGGAAGGTACTAAGTCCACTAATACAATCGAGCATGTTTTTTTCAGACTTTGGGGGGTTACATGTATTCAGTTTCAAGATTCTACCTATTACAGTTCCCTATGTACTAGAGTATCCATTTAATCGGGTTTTGATTTTATTCAAGCAAACAACTAATCGATTTTACAATTTAAATTTTCATCGAATAAACAATTAAGTTTTTTTTTTTTTTTGATTTGATTTTGATTCCCAAAAAGTGTTTTATTACAACGAGTTAAGTTCTTTGTTAGTATGATCGAGCTTTAAGTTGAAAATTAAAAATATGAATTATTTTATAAATAATATTATTTTTTCGTTATGAGGAAACAGCAATAAATATTTTGACAAAGTAGTTATAAAATTTTAACAGGTACATGGAAATTTTTGTCATTTTATATTATCATATACCATGGGTATTAAGGGTATTTCATGGGAAATGATTACGATTATACACACATTATTGTGAGAAAGATGTTGGGAAAACCTTGTTCCCATATTCATTGATTTTCTCAAGTATTGCCTTCAATTTATATTTAATTTACTCTGTAATATATAACTTTTAAAATTTATTTGCTTCATTAATCTGGTTTGAACTTGTGTGTCGTTCAATTAACGCGCACCTCAGCATGATTAATTTGTTATTCATAAAAAAATTCACGTACAACTCGTTCAATAAAATGACAAGTAAGCATGACTAAAATTTTTATTATATTATTTATTAAATAAAATAATATAACAAATTTATATAAATATGTAAAAATAACAAAATTTGTAAAAAGATTTTTTCTTTTTTATAACTGGGCCAACCCGATGAGTTGATGTCCCTAAATATTAATTGAACAAATTCTAAGGTCCATTCTTATACCCTTCTCCACACGTGGAAAGGGTAATAAGGTATATACTACATATATTCTGGATTCTTATACATTGAGAAGTTGATTTTTTTTTTTAAGAGAAGTACCACTCAGGCAGTTAATGCCTACATTAACTGTGGTACTTCCTTTGGAAAGGGATAGTAGTAGATAAGACAGATGGTTAGTGATAGTAAAGCTTCGATTCTGGCAACACTGCAATTGCACATTATGATTATTTTTAGAACAGTATTGCAGCGCCTCTGGTGTTATTTAGGCCAATTAGTTCGAAGCTAGCATAGCCAATTTATAATTATAATAAAAATATAGGTGGGCTCACTTTTTCAAGTTTATTTTTATTTTTTTTTTCGGTTGTAATGAATCTCTTTTGCTTTTTTTATGTTAAATTAGACCACGACTAGTAGATGCCTAGAGTGCATACAGATCAGTGGGGATCAATCAGACATAGGGGGATTCAATTACATTTCAATTACAATTACAGGTAATTTGTAATTGAAAATTTCCAATTACTAATTACAAGTAATTGTAATTGTAACCAGAGACAAAATCAATTACAATTACTTGTAATTTGTAATTGAAAAATTTCAATTACAATTACTTGTAATTAGTAATTGGGAATTTCCAATTACTAATTACATGTAATTGTAATTAAAAAAGTTCAATTACAAATTACAATTAATTGTAATTGTAATTAGGCAGTAATCATTAGTTCCAATTGAACGAAATTCAATTATATTCCTAAAAATTTCAAGCTTATCTTGCCTTGCATTATCAACAGTATTATTCAAACGAGCAATACGAAAACTGCATCCATGTTCAATTACGGTGAACACCTTAATAAAGGTAATGTAATTTGTAATTGAAAAATTGACGGCCAGTAGGACCATGGCCACTTATAACTACGGGTGGAAGCTTTTAATGTGGATGCTATGGGGAATCTAAGCCTAGGACAAATGGTAGCAATTACTAGAGACTCTGTGATGAGCAAAAAGCACGCCAGCTACCAGTCTACAGTCCGAGATCACTTAAGTCAAGAGTAAGGGCTGGTGGTAGAACGTGACTCAATGAAATGTAAACTAAAATTAAGGAAGCGGTCTGCTGCGATATCCCTTCCTCTACATTAATAATACATATAATATATTTTTATAACTATAAGTGGCCTAAGCATGCTAAATATTACTATATCGCGCGCTAACACATAAATAGCCACAACTCAAAATTCACAAATGTCTAGAAGAGGAAAAACCCGTTTCTAAACATCAAATTGATTTCCACAATAACAGTATTTTTCCAGTCAAATAGAACAGAGATGCAAAGGTTAGCGATTTGAACTCTAAACTGGTTTATAAAAAAGCGATTTAGATTTGTTTATATTTTATATATGCATTATATATGCATTATTGCTATGGCGCACAGTGAACTATTTCAGGAGTAGGCGGTAAAAAATCCTTTTACTCTTGATTGGATTGGAATTTTATTATGAGTTGATGGGAATTTAGTCTTTAATTTTCAATCAGAAATACTTTGAAAAGGGGCGTTGCTAGATTTTTGTTAAACTTTTTTGTGTTCATAAATTTTACACCAAATATCTAACCTTTGGGCAGAAAAATTGTTCTAGTTCACACGGCCGCAACCTAACGCTTACATAATGGGATATAGGAGTGTAGGGGATGGTTTAGGCTACAAAGTAGTGCAAGATTTTTTAAAGTGGTTTGACGGTAAGGAGTTATGCTCTAATAAGTATAAGTATAAGTAAATAAGTAAAATCTTGCACTACAAAGTAGTGCAAGATTTTTTAAAGTGGTTTGACGGTAAGGAGTTATGCTCTAATAAGTAGGAGAATTTCTGGCAATTTAGTTAGACCTTATTAAAAAAAAGTTTTAAAATTTCTAAAATTTCTTTTATTTTTAAAGCATATTTTAAGTAAAGTTGCGCAACAGATGGCGCTGTTTTAAAATAATGAGTAAATATTTTCCTGTCTGTATTTACAATAATTTTTAGAATTTTAGTATTTTATATCAATTTTAGAATTTTATCCAGGGCTGGGTAACATTATATAAAGTAAATATATAAGAGTCTTAAAATATGTTGTGGTTTACTTTTAAAGCAAAATCGAACAAATTATTGTCAGGCCGCACACCACTGTGTCAGCACAACTACTCCCAGTCAAATAATTATATGTGCAAAATTGCTTTTCTTTGGATCTTGTGTTATACTAACGGTAGAGATGATATTTTTGCCATACATATTCTCTTATAATTACTTTATTCTTTTGTTGTTGTCTCTTAAGTTTATCTTTGCATCGTAATACTGCTATATTTAATCAAGCATGTCGAAAATCCCGTGTAAAATATTTATATGTGCAAAATGAGTTTTTTGACTTCGAACTGGTACCAAATCAACGTATCAGCACATAAAGCGAAGAAATCGCTCCATAAGTTAGTATAGTGGATAAGCAAATGCATAATATGAAAAACAAATCAAATTTTTGGAATTTTTAGGAAAATGCCACATAAAACTGAATTAACAGATGAAAAAAGTGGATTAATCAAGGGAGCGAGCCAATCCGGCATTAAAGTTGGCCAAATTGGTGTTTCTGTAAAGAAAAAACGTAGCACGAAAACAATTTTCTTGATAAATCTAGATGACTACGTTATTAATAAACGTAGCGGCCAGATATGCACTAGAGATAATAGGAGCAAACGGTGCATACAGCAGTTAGCAACTAATATCCACATGAGTTGTAAGCAAATAAAAGTGGAACTTGGTCTAAATGTGACTAAACAACGTGTCTATCAAATAATAAGATATTACTAAGACCATAAATATGAGTATTAAGTGCCTAAACTATGTCTAAAACAACGCCATCAAAATGCACATATGGTATTTTACGAAAAATATAAATTTTGGGAAGAGACGTTTGAATCTATGATATTCAGTGACACAAAAAGTTTAATTTGGACGTACCAGATAGTCTCCGCAAAAATTAGATGGACATAAGACGCCCACGGAAAGCATGCCACAATCGAATTCATGGTGCAGGATCACTCAATGTATGGGCGGTATTTTTTATCAAGAGGTATGCCCAAAATAGGCTTTGCGCTAGGAAAATTGAATGCAGAAATCTACATAGATTTGTTACAATGCGAACACTTTGATTTTGCTGGTGATCAACAACACGATAACTGGACTTTCCAGCAAGATATTGCACCGATCTACATGGTGAAGAAGATAAAGGCGTTTTTTAATTTTAGAAAAATTGACTTGCTCGAGTGGTTTGCTTTAAGCCCAGACCTCTATCCTATCGAGGATCTATGGTGAAAGCCTTCTGCCAAACTTCATACACCTAGAAGCTATATGACAGCTGGAAACAGCTAAAAAAGGACATATTGGTTGAATGGGTCAATATTGATTTGTCTGTCCTGAAAAAACTGGTGGAGTCAATTCCCCGTGATGTCAAATTGGTTAGGATACACAATAGTAACACATCCTCTTCTTAACGTATATAAAACTTTTATTTTGTAACTAAAATAGTATGTATATCTATTAAATAAAATTTTTGCACTTTTAAATATTTTCTATGGAAGAATGTCCTCTCAAGAATGTCCTCTCATAATTCGGACATCAAAGCAACAGACAAACCAATAGAGCAAAAAACGGCGCTAGCGGCACACTGTGCCAGACACAATCACAAACCTAATTTTGAGAACGTGAGAGTACTACAAGAACAACTACAAGAAAAGATTTACTCTTGAAGCGCTTCATATAATTTCTGTACCGCCAAATGAACGATTGAACTATAAAACAGACACCGATAATTGTGCGCAATTTTACAGACATATAATAAGTAAACATAAATAAAAATAAATTCAGTTTCCAATTGTCCGTTGAATGTAATAGTGATATTTTTTTGTTTCTAACTATCGTCTTTTAAAATGTATGTACGAAATAATTTATGTATCATAGTGTTTGTTATTTATCAAATGTTTTTCTTGTTAAATAGATTTCCTTGATAATGGTTAGCGAAGCTAACCGAAATATTGGAATATAATAAAATAATTTTATAGAACAAAATATAAACACTGTTTTAATTTTGGAAGGACCTTTAGTCGAATTAACAACATCTTACACGGAGATTTAAAACTTTAATTTTTTCCATGTTAAAAAAATAGATTGTTGTAATTTTTTTATTATATTTTAATTTATTTCAACTATAAATTAGAATAAATATCTGTTCCCAATTTCCATTGCTTCTTTTAATTCAAATTAAAGTTGAAGCATTGCACATATAATTATTTGTTTAAGGTAGTTATTTATTTATCTCTTTTTTTTTAATATTTAAATGTCATCTCATATTTTGAATAGGGATAAATCAGTTATTTATTATATTCATTCGCATGTAAATAAAGCTTTTTTATTTACAAAGTAAGACACCTTATAAATTCTCAGTACTCCATTCACTTCCAATTATTATTTTTTGTCCTTATTGTATACATGTTTCAATTTACTTGAAAATTATTGCAGTAAAAATTGCCACTTAAATGAATTGACAACAAAGAACACCAAAATGTTTGTGATTCCAAGAATTAATTTACAATACTGTTTCATTATTTTCATTTAAATTGTAAGAAGTTTTCAAAGATAAAAGTTTTTTATTGATGTAAAAAAAAAATTTTTTTTGAAAATGTTATAAATTGTATGGAAATCGTTGGTGAAGAAAAAATTTCATCTTGTATTTTTCAATATATTGCCTGTCTAAATGAAGCTGGGTAGGATGTTTAATAATTGTTATTTAAAAGAATTTTTCAAATACACGTGTATTTTCTTTTTCTTCGAAAATTAAAATATAATACTCACGCTAGCGGCACACGTTTGGTTGGAATTCCCAATAATGAATGGCTCTTAATTGAAAATTGAAAATTTATATTTTTAAAAAGTAATCTATTTCAGGTTATAGTAAACAAAATTGTGCATCACTAATTATCTTTTTAATTTTTCTATGGTATCTACTTTTGAAGTTGTGCGTTGTCAATGTTTTTTTTTAAGTTTTTAAAAACAGTGATAAAAACTGAAAAACAATTTTGTTTTTCATTAAATTTTTGTGTTTTCCTAGCATAAAAGAAATATTTTTTCAATGGAACCTTCAACTTGAGGTATTTGGAAACTCAAATATGTATCTCAGATAAATATTTTTGTTGTAGAAATATTTTTAATATTTTTTTGAAAATTGGTGTAAAAAACAATAATTTTTCACTTTCAAGTGGAAAGGGGAAGCTTGGATAAAAAAAAATTTTTGGAATTTTCTATGATATGTCGTCTACTTACAAATCATACAAAAGCATTTTGCGCGTTTTTTGCGATAAGCAGGAAAAACAAATGTTTTCTATTTCAACATCAAAGAAAAATTCGTGTATGCTTAGCAACGCACTCACTGCATTAATCATGTATGTGTGTACGTATACAAGTGTGTACATATACATGTAGTTTTGAAGTAGGGAATGAAACCAGATCAAAAACACAGATCGAATTCAGACAAAAAACCAGACTTATAGTTGACCAACCAAAACCAGAATTTGGAAACTCAAATGACGGGAATACAGCGAGGCTTTTTTTTCAAAATCCCGAAGTTTCTGCGGAAATTACAAAAATCAAAAGTTACGCACTATTTTAGTTGCTCAATCGTGCGGTCATCAGATTAATGTTGAAAAATTTGGAAAATTTACTTTATCGACTGCAAAATACTTTGTTGAAAAATACCCATGGTATAACATGTCTCCCACTTTACATAAATTTTTAATACATGATCCGCTGATAATTACTCATGCACTGTAACCTATTGACGAGTTATCGGAGGAAGCACAGGAAGCTCGTAATAAAGATTTTAAATCATACAGAGAACATTTTTCACGGAAATGCAGTCGTGAAAAGTCCAATGAAGACAACTTCAATAGATTTTTAATAAGCTCTGATCCTGTTATTAGTAATATGAGCAAACATTACAAAAAGAAAATTAGCGTGTTACCACAGCAGGTATTGGACCTTTTATTATTACCTGAAATTTCTGAAGAAAATAATTCCGATGATATTTATTTTTGTGACAGCGAATATGAAGACTAATAGTATTAAACATAAAATGTAAATTTATATTAATAAAACTTGTAATAAATAAAGATTAGTATGGCCTATTTCTGGGAAAATTTTGTATGGGGGCTATACGAAATCATTTATCGATTTCGTTGAATTATTGTATGTTGAGTTACTAACCTAAAAAAATCTAATTGCCCAAATTTTTTTCATTTATCTTTAAAAATGGAGCTTCCAGAGCAATTTAAATATTCATAAGAGCTGACAAACGAACACCCTGGCGTTTAAAAAAATTTTTTTTTTTCAAAAATGATTTAATACTACGAAACGAAAAAATAAGTGCTAGGAGTATAAAAGCATTTTCATTAAAACTTTCGAATTTATTTTAGAAATTTATAAACCTTATTTTTTACTAAAAAATTTAACAAGAATTAACACAATTTGTCTTGTCTCAGTTGTAAACTCTGTATACTCGAATATATTTATTAAAAACCAAAAAAGAAAATTTCTTAAAAATATAAGCTTCAACAAGTTTAAATATCAATTACATTAACATTTTATACAAAATAGCATTTTCCTCAATCCTTATTCTATTTCATACTTCATTTGCATAGTCTGCAGTCAATTTAATAGTCTCTCACTCACTCACCTGTCAATTAAATAAATTGAAAGATTTTGCATGACACAAAAGAGCCCAACACAAAAATCTGCCAAAGCCAAATTGGCTAAAAAGAAGTTTGTTATTGAGCGTAGCCGCCGGGATAATGTTACCACCAGGATGACAAGCAAATTGCCTAGAAATGAAAATAAATTAAAAGAAACTGATTAACAAAGTGGAAATTAATTTATTGTCAAGGCATTAAAAACAATACAATTTTTGCAGCTTCAAGCTAAAGAAAGCATTAAATAATTAAAGTCTCAGACATTTTTAATGGCTTTTTAGAAATATCATTAGAGAAAGATGTACGTTACAATGTTAAAGGGTTTAATTAAGAGTCTGAAGGTGATGAAGTAGTTTTATTTTATTTTATTTTAAATTATTTTATTTATAAGACACATAGAGTCTTATAATTATAGTGCAGGATTAGGCTTTTCAGTACAGATTTAATAAGAAAATAAACAGTAACACAAAAATATAAATAAAAGGATTATCATAATTAAATACTACAAATATTATAAAACTTATTACAACTTATTTTAACATAGTCAAATCTCAAAGTTTTTGCATCAAAACTGCTCAGTTATATCTGTAAAATAAATTCCAGCTAAAACAAATTTATAGAAAAAAAGTTTTTAAAATCGCATACACAGGAAAAAACATTTTCACCAATTAGTTTATCTACGCACAAAGCAATTAAATTACCTACGCACAAACGAATAAAATATAATTCTTGCAAAAAAAACTTGACTTCAAAACAGACAAATTTAAAATTATGTTCTTTAAGATGGCAGTTATACAATGATTATATTATATTCGGAAAAGATTGTAGGGGGATTTTTTAAATGTCGTAACACAAAATGTGAATTCAGATATAAACCTAATTTTGGAATTCAATAATCTAAAGCAAATATCCGTCGATTTTCTACCTGAGAAGCAGAGCTTCCGGAGTATATAGGGGCACAAGACCCCAGGGTTCTGGTCTTTTTTAGGTCAACCTAATGACAAACAACTGTCTGTATATAGCGGTTCGAAAGTGTGGCTATATACATAAAATCATACAATATTGCGACACCCTGTAATATCCGAATTAAAATTTTATATTTATTATAGTGGTTATAGCAATACAGGTTTTTTGAAAATTTCAACCGTCTGTCTGTAACGTTTTAAAAGTTTGGCCATATACAATCAATTTACATAACCTATTGCGACACCCTTTAATTTATAATTTTAAATATTTATACTTATTATAACAGACATAGTAATGTCTGTAATTGTTAAGTGTTTGTCAAAAACTCTTCAAAAGATAGGGCCATATATCAAATGACGTCACCTATAGGGACACCCTTTAAATTCAAATTTTAATTTAAAACTTGTTATAGTGGACTTTGTCATACAGATTCTTTGAAATGTGTGTCCAAATACATCAACTATTGGGACACCCTTTAATTTTTAATATTTATACTCTTTGTATAAATATTTGTATAAATACATTCTGTCCAATTTTCAAGTGTTTGTCTATAACGGTTCCCAAGATGGGGGTATAATGGTCAAATTACATCAATAATGGGGACACCCTTTCATTTATAGATTCAAATTTTTACTCGTTGTTATAGCCGACTAAGCAATATAGCTTCTTTGTAAATTTAATCTGTTTGTCTATAATGGTTTAAAAGTTTGGCCATAATGGGACACCCTTTAATTTCTAATTTTATAAATATTTATACTTTTGTTATACGAGACATAGTAGTGAACATTCTGTCTAATTTTCAAGTGTTTGTCTA